>CM038144.1:279400583-279808062 GCA_021437245.1 Aegilops speltoides
AGGTAGTTTTTGATTGATCCTTTGCTGACATAGGTATTTGAGAGAAACCAGAATAACCATCTAGAAAGCAGAAATGTGTTTGTTTGGAAGTCTTTCTAGCATTTGATCAATAAAAGGTAAAGGGTAATGATCTTTCTTAGTAGCTTTATTTAATTGACCGAAATCAGTTACCATCCTATAACCTGTGATAATTCTTTGAGGGATCAGTTCATCTTTATCATTAGGAACGACAGTAATACCTTCCTTCTTCGGAACACAATGGACAGGACTTACCCATTCACTATCAGCAATGGGATAAATTATACCTGCCTCAAGGAGCTTTATTATCTCCTTTCTTACCACTTATTTCATCTTAGGATTTAATCGTCGTTGAGGATCTCTAACTGGTTTGGCATCGTCCTCCAGTTGAATCTTGTGTTGGCATAAAGTGGGACTGATGCCCTTAAGATCATCCAGAGTATATCCAATAGCAGCGCAGTGCTTCTTCAGAATTTTCAATAATCTTTCTTCTTCTTGCTCTAAAAGTTTAGCACTAAAAATAACAGGATATATTTTCTTTTCATCAAGATAAGCATACTTAAGATTATCAGGTAGTGTTTTGAGCTCAAACACGGGATCACCCTTCGGTGGAGGGGATCCCCTAGGATTTCAACAGGTAAGTTGTGTTTCCGAATAGGTTCCTGTTGAAGGAACACTTTATCTATTTCTCTTCTTTCATTCATAAACATATCATTTTCATGGTCTAGCAAATACTGTTCTAACGGATCAGTAGGAGGCACGGCAATAGAAGCAAGAGCAATAATCTCATCCTTACTAGGTGATTCTTTATGACGGGGTTGTCTACGAAACTTAGCAAAATTAAACTCATGAGACATATCCCCTAAGCCAATTTCAACAATATCCTTTTCGCAATCAATCCTATCATTAACAGTGTTCAAGAAGGGTCTACCAAAAATAATGGGACAAAAGTCATCTTGTGGGGAACAAGGAACAAGAAAATCAGCAGGATATTTAACCTTCCCACACAAGACTTCGACATCTCTAACAATCCCAACTAGTTTAATGTTGTCCCTATTAGCAAGCTTAATGGTAACATCAATATCTTCTATTTCACCGGGTGCAATATCATGCATAATTTCTTTATATAAGTCATAGGGTATTGCACTAGCACTAGCACCCATATCAGATAAACCATGATAACAATGATCTCCTATTTTAACAGAAAAAACATGCATGCCTACAATAGTTCTATGTATCTTAGCATCTGGTCTAACAATATTAGCAGTCTCACCATAGAAATAAATAACATGCCCATCTAAATCATCATCCAAGAGATCATGAACCATAGCAATACTAGGTTCAACTTTGATTTGATCAGGAGGTGTATAAGTCCTAGTATTACTCTTATGGACAACAGTCAAAGTTTTAGCATGATCCTTTATCCTAACTAGAAAAGGAGGTTTCTCAACATAAGTAGTAGGAACAATAGGATCACTATAAGTGACGGTCTTTTATTCAACTGTAATAGCTGCAAGTACTTTTACTTCAATGGGAGGATTATATTTAAACCACTTCTCTTTAGGGAGATCAACGTGAGTAGCAAAAGATTCACAAAAAGCAGCTACTATCTCAGAGTCAAGTCCATACTTAGCGCTAAATCCACGAAAAGCATCGGTATGCACAAAAGATTTAACACAATCAAACTTAGGTGTTATACCTGACTCCTTACCATCATCGGAACCCCAATATTCAGAGTTGCGTTTAATTCTTTCCAATAAATCCCATTTGAATTCAATGGTCTTCAGCATATAAGAACCAGCACAGGAAGTATCAAGCATGGTGCGATCATTGGGAGAAAGTCGAGCATAAATTTTTTGAATAATCATTTCTCTGGAAAGCTCATGATTGGGGCATGAATATAACATTGACTTAAGCCTCCCCCAAGCTTGAGCGATGCTTTGTCCTTTGCGAGGCTAGAAATTATATATGTAATTACGATCATGATGAAGAAGATGCATAGGATAGAACTTCTGGTGAAATTCCAACTTCAATCGTTTATAATTCCAAGATCCCGTATCATCACATAGCCTATACCATGTCAATGCATCTCCCTTCAAAGATAAAGGTAAGACCTTCCTTTTGACAACATCATCCGGAATACCTGCAAGCTTAAATAATCCACAAACTTCATCCACAAAGATAAGGTGTAAACCGGGATGCAATGTTCCATCTCCTGCAAAGGGATTAGCTAGCAGTTTCTCTATCATACCCGAAGGAATCTCAAAGTAAATATTTTTAGTAGGTTCAGTAGGTTGAGGAGAAACTCTTTGCTCTTCTGTTCGGGGTGAAGATACCCCGAACAAGCCCCTCAAAGGATTAGTTCCCATAGTAACAAGTGACAGAAAATTTTAGCACACTATATAAAAGTTTCCTTACCAAGTTCCACTCACCAAAGGTGCTTCACTCCCCGGCAATGGCGCCAGAAAAGAGTCCTGATGACCCAAAAGTATAGGGGATCTATCGTAGTCCTTTAGATAAATATGATGTCGAACCCAACGAGGAAGCGAAGGAAATGACAAGATAAATGTGATGAGGTTTTCTCTGCAAGCCTTTGAAATTGTAGGTAACACATAGTTTTGTGATAAGATAAATTGTGCAGCGTAACAAGCAATGAAAGTAAATAAAGTGCAGCAAGGTGGCCCAATCCTTTTTGTAGCAAAGGACAAGCTGGACAATTTCTTATAATGAGAAAAAGAGCTCCGAGGACACATGGGAATTATCGTCAAGCTAGTTTTCATCACGCTCATATGATTCGCGTTCAGTACTTTGATAATTTGATATGTGGGTGGACCGGTGCTTGGGTACTGCACTTACTTGTTCAAGCATACCACTTATGATTAACCCCTATTGCAAGCATCCACAACTACAAAAGAAGTATTAAGGTAAACCTAACCAAAACATTAAACACATGGATCCAAATCAGCCCCTTACGAAGGAACACATAAACTAGGGTCTAAGCTTCTGTCACTCTGGCAACCCACCATCTACTTATTACTTCGCAATGCCTTCCTCTAGGCCCAAATAATGGTGAAATATCATGTAGTCGACGTTCACATAACACCACAAGAGGAAAGACAACATACATCTTATCAAAATATCAAACGAATACCAAATTCACATGACTACTCATAGCAAGACTTGACCCATGTCCTTAGGAACAAACGTAACTACTCACAAAGCATATTCATGTTCATAATCAGAGGAGTATTAATATGCATTAAGGATCTTAACATATGATCTTCCACCAAGTAAATCAATTAGCATCAACTACAAGGAGTAATCAACACTACTAGCAACGGTTTTGATACAAGATTGGATACAAGAGATGAACTAGGGTTTTGAGAGGAGATGGTGCTGGTGAAGATGTTGATGGAGATTGACCCCCTCCCGATGAGAGGATCATTGGTGATGACGATGGTGATGATTTCCCCTCCGGAGAGGTTTCCTGGCGAACAGCTCTGCCGGAGCCCTAGATTGGATCCGCCAGGTTCCGCCTCGTGGCGGTGGAGTTTAAATCCGTAGGCTTGCCTCTGATTTTTTTTTCCAGGGTAAAAGCCTTCATATAGAAGAAGATGGGCACCGGAGCGCCAACAGGGGGCCCAGGAGACAGGGGGCGCGCCTAGTAGGGGTGGGCGTGCCCCCCACCCTCCTGGCTAGGGTATGGGCCCCCTCAGGTGTTTTCTTTGCTCAATAATTCTTATTAATTCCAAAACTGACTTCTGTGGAGTTTCAGGATTTTTGGAGCTGTGTAGAATAGGTTTCAATATTTTCTCCTTTTCGGCCGAATTCAGTGCGGCATTCCCCTCTTCATTGTAAACCTTGTAAAATAAGAGAATAGCCATAAGTATTGAGATATAATGTGTAATAACAACCCATAATGCAATAAATATTGATATAAAAGCATGATGCAAAATTGACGTATCAGTGCCCCTTTATGGTTTGGCATGGGGACGACCACGTTGCACAAAGATCAGAAGCAGCAGGGGACAACACGATGATGGACTCTCTCTTTTTACCCAGGTTCGGGCTGCTTTATAGCATAATACCCTACTCCTGATGTGGTGGTGGATTGATTTGAGGGAACATGAAGGCTCGACGCGCTCTGGCTCGGCAAGGTTGCCTCGGGGAGAGGGATGTGAGCGTACAAGTGTTGTGATATCAAAAAATGTTCGAACACCTTGCCAGGTTGCCTCGGGCCTCCTTTTCTAGGCTAAGGGGAAAGTGCACTAAATACACTGCTAGGTGTCGTGCTGAGGGTGAAGCCCGGCAGCCTACCGCACCGCTTATCTACCTCTTCTCATCAGCTTGACATGCCTCCTGGACGAGTGTTAATAAAGCTAATCTCTGTTCTTCCATGCCGCCACGTGTTGGACAGAATCCACTAGTGCCCATCTGTTTTGGTAGATTCCTCAGGAGGCATTTCATCTAGCACAGGAGGCAGGTTCTCTCTTTGTGAGCCATTAGTTTCATCGAACCGCACATCTACAGTTTTAACAACCTTGTTGTGATAGGTGTTGAAGACTTTGTAGGCGTGTGAGTCCTTTTCGTAACTAAGCATAAAACCCTCATGTGCTTTTGGTGAAAATTTGGAATTGTGATGAGGATCTCTAATCTGGCATTTAGCACTGAAGATTTTGAAACAACTTATATTGGGCTTTTTGTCGGTGAGGAGCTAATATGAAGTCTTCAGGAATTTGTGAAGATATACCCGATTAATGATGTGACAAGCAGTATCAATTGCTTTCGGCCATCGTCGACGAGGTGTCTTGTATTCATCAAACATAGTGTGGGCCACCTTAATGAATATCATGTTCTTGTGCTCAGCAATTCCATTCTGCTGAGGAGTATATGGAGCAGATAGCTCATGAGTGATGCCAAGTTCGTCAAGAAAGCTAGCAAGGCCTCTGTTCTTGAACTCGGATCCATTATCGCTTCTAATATGCTTGATCTTGATACCATAATTCATCACGGCATGGTTAGCGAACTGTCTGAAGATGCCCCGCACTTTAGTCTTGATGGTAATGATATGCTGTGCAACGAGAATAATCATCAACAATGACGAATCCATAGAGTGGTGCTGCATTGGTTAGTATGGCATAATGAGCAGGACCAAAGAGACCCATATGAAGCAATTCAAAGGGATGAGTAGTGGTCATGATTGTCTTTGCGGAGTGCTTGGGTCTAGTCATCTTTCCAGCCTCACAAGCACTGCAAAGGTGTTCTTTGACGAATTTGACGCGCTCGATGCCAATGATGTGCTTATTCTTGACAAGTGCGCTCAAATTCCTCATGCCAGCATGTCCAAGTCGTCGATAGCCAGCATTATGAAGCTTCTGCCAGTAGACACATGGCCAGTTGAGGACCTAGAGAGAAATCTACAATATACAAACCACCTCTCCTAAAGCCTTCGAAGACTTTGAACTTGTCAGATTCCATTACCGCAATGCATCTATATTTGCCAAAGATGACAATCATATCAAGATCACAAAGCATTGAGACAGACATGGGTTTGTATCCTAGGGACTCGACAAGCATCACTTTTTCCATGTCTCAATCCTTTGAGATAGCAACCTTACCAGACCCAATACCATGCTTTTTTTCCTTTGTCGGTGTAGGTGATATGATTTAGATGAGACGGAGTAAGGGGAGCACTGGTGAGGAGACTCCTGTCATCGGTCATGTGATTGGTGCAGCCACTGTTCAAAACCCATTCAGAAGCTTTTGGAGTTTCATCCTATAGAAGCATTAGTTTCACTTGCAAATTCATATACTTCAGTTGAAAAATATGACGATCAATTTCCTCGGTGAATTTCATTAGTAAGCACATAAATAGCAGCATAGGGACGTGTGAAAATGAGGAATTCATTTCATCATGACTAGCTTGCATCCCAACAAGCATTTATGTCAGGCCCCAGCAAATTGAAATTTATTGTGTCTGAAGACCTCACCCTGTAGAAGAGATTAGTTCTTCTTCTTAACCACCCATATCAAATTGGGTGGCTGAGAAGCAATGTAGTGCAAAGCATTGATAGAGAACTTAGGCATTGAAGAATATGCATTTCTCTTCACAGGAGGAGTATAGTACTCATAATAATATGCAGAGAAATTCTTAATATTTTTGTGCACATAGTGATTTCAAGAATAATGCACATATTCGTTAGATTGATGTCTGTTTCCCTGCTTGTAGTGTTAGTATGAGCATGAGTTGGCCTGCGTCCATTTGTCGACTTGGTCCAGGTGAAGAATTTGCCCTAGGTTGTTCCTTTTCTTCGGTGGTGTCATGATGACATTCACCTAAAGATTTTAAAGAATAATTTTGGGCACCCAGATTTCTTCACTGGGAACCATTCTTGCAGTTAGTACCAACAAATCTAGGAGATAGTTCACCATTCTAATTTTTGAATAGCTTATAGTTGGAGTCAAATGACTCATCAGAAGAAAGTGGAGTATCGCAGTTATTGCCAGATAGAGTGGATGGATCAACTAGAGGCCCTTTTGCAGCAACCCATGTGGTTTTGGGATACTGCTTAGGTTTCCAATAAGATACATCTGCGTTCATATTTCTCTCAAAAGCAATACCCTCTTTCCCCGGGTTCTTGTTCAGAATCTGCTTCTTGAGCACATCACAAAGAGTTTGGTGACCTTTGATGCTTTTGTACATGCCTATCACATACAAGTCCTTCAGACCTGCATTTTTGTCAGTAACACTTGTGGTTTCCTCAGACGAGGGAGAGGAAACCACAGAGATAGTTGAATATATAGAAGCAGTTGAACCATTTGAACATTCAGCTGAAGAATTTGAATTATCACATTCAAGGCATTTTAAGCATGGAGCAACAAATTCTTCCTGTGCAGCGCTGACCTATTGAGCGAGTAATGAATCGTTGTCTTTTTGAAGATCATCATGAGATGCTCTCTTCTTCTCGAGCTCTTGCTTCCTTTGAAGAAATTCATAGGATAGCTTCTCATGTGCGGCTGAAAGGGCCACATGATGACTTTCAAGATCGTCGCATTTTGACTGTAGACGTCATGTTTTTCAGTCAGAATTTGAGATTGTTCTATTTCATCGTTCAACAGATTGTCACTCCTATCTAACAGTTTGTGACTCCTTTCCATGGAAATTTGTTGCTTTGCAATAATTTTAGCAAGTTTCGAGTAGCTAGGAGTCATATTTTCATCAGATTCACCTTCACTTGAAGAAGATGAGGACGGCTTGAGTACCTTGACGCCTTTGGCGATGAGGCAAGTCACTCGGGATGATGAGTATGGATCATACATCACTGATTTTAGGGATTCCTTGAACTCGAGGAACCGGGGATCCTGACAAGTGTGATGTCCTTCATAGACGTCAAAGATCCTATCCCAAATGAGGTTCGCGTTGGCAATGTGCATGATCCGTCTGAACTCATCTCTGGATAGGCTGGAGCAAATGGTATCGTTTGCCCAGATATCCAGCCAAGTGTACTTGCGAATGTCATCAGCATGTGTCATCTTGCACAGATCAATAAGACCAGTCTCATTGACAGTCCATAACTCGCTATTCGTCGACAGGAGGCGCTTCCTCATCATGACATTCCACTTGGGATAATCATGACCATCAAAGATGGGGCATGCAACAGACACTTTCTTCATACCTGTGGTCGACATAACTAAAACTCCAGGTGGTTAAACCAAAATCACAAAGAACAAGGGAGTAACTTGCAATGATACCATATGAAAGGGCAAGTTATCTCCCAGCGGGCGTGCTGTAGGGTGCAACCCTGAGGCCGATCTTTCACGATTTGGAGGAAGAACACAAAGGGGGGGAATCAACGAGAAACAATCACACATGTGCTAGATCCATGAACCCAAAGAGAGAATACATGATTCAAATGCAACAAAGGGGGATACAAGGGTAACTAGTTCATTTCCTAGAAGGAGGTATTGAATCCACTAGGGGATCTTCCTACAAGAGGGGATCTTGAATCCACTTGGGGGATCTTCTCCTAGGAGGCCTTGGTCTCCAAAGGAGTAGGTATCAAGTGGATAAGCAATGCTCTATCACAAAAAACAAGCTAAAGTAGTGCTAACCCTAAAATGGTGGAGGTGGAGTAGTATATATAGTCTAGAGGGGTGAAGGGGTACATGGGCCTCGGCCCTAGTCACTGTGCGCAGACAAGCATCAAATGTTTGGAGGGTTACAGATGTCCAGAGGCTCGCGAGGGTCCGGACATACGTAGTCATCCGGACTTCCGGCAATTTGGCTCGGGCGCGGCCCGGCCGGATTTCCTACGCAGGCCAAACGTCCGGTCTACGGTCGTCTGGAGGGCTTTCAATTTCCGTCATTTTGGCTCTGTGATGGACATACCAGATTTCTGGAGGGGCTCGGTCTTCGTAACGCTGGGAGGTGTCAGACATCCGGATCTTGACGGTCGTCCGGACGCTGGGAGGTCGGACGTCCGAAGGATTACGATCGTCTCGCTGCTATAGTAATTGCTGACCGGATCTTGTCTTTCCAGGCATCGTACGTCCGGTGTTGTCCGGTCGTCCAGAGGCTGTAGACTACTGGAAGCTCTTCCACTAGATCCTTGTACTTGGTGTTCTCGCCACCTTACTTGTTGGATGTAGTTGTTCCTGGACTTCCTCTAAGTACCTGATCACACATAGGGTCTCCTTTTGAGGTAGTAGCCATGTCTCACATGTGGAATGTGTTAGTTCAGAGAGGAGCAAGTTCACCTTAGTTTTGATTGCCCTTGCTCCAGTTCTAGTCATTGGTCCATCTGGTGTCGTAGGATGTGAACGTAGGTCCATGGGGATGACCATACAATGCTCCGCATCATCTCCCCCCTTGGGAAAGATTTGACCTTTGAAAGTGCAACTAATCCCCAGGTGGTTTTGGTAATTAATAACAACATATATATCATTGAACTAATCATTTCTTGAGAATATTTGAAAGTTCATGATATGGGTATGGCAATATTGATGATGTGGACCCCTCAAAATGCTAAGGAAAACATTGGCAAAAGCTCAAGACTCCATTTTGGTTTAGTGATCCAAGATCACATTGAGTCCATAGGAAAGCCAATACTATTAAAGGGGATGAGGTTATGATGATGATCTGGTTGCTCTAAGTGCTTAGTGATTTATCTCTCAAACAATCAGCAATCTTTCATTCCAACATAAACTCATAAGTAATCTCGGTCCCACCGATTCCAAACTCATCACACCGAGATGAACCACCTCACCATATACCCAAACCCTAAGAATCTCGGATTTTCGATTCCAAACTCGGTCATTCCGATATTGGTGTTGCCAACCTACAGTAACCTACGTACTCAAATCGGTGTCACCGAGATGAGAAAGTCGGTCCCACCGAGATTGGCAAACCCTAGACTTTGGAAGAATCGGACTAACCGAGATTGTATTTTCGGTCCCACGAAAATCCCAACGTTCTAAGATTTGAACTTTCGGTCTCACCGAGTTGTCAACCGGTCGACCGAGATTGGTCAAATGTGTGTAGCAGTTGGATTTTGTGTGGAGGCTATAAATACCCTCCACCTCCTCTTCATTCGTGGAGAGAGCCATCAGAAAGAAATACCACTCCTACCTTACATTTCTGAGAAGAAAACTACCTACCCTTGTGTTGAGATCAAGTTGCTCCACTCCCATCATATGAAACTTGATTTCTAGTCTTTCCAAGTTGCTTTCCACTCAATTTCTTCTTCCACCACAGCCAAATCAGTGAGGAGAGTTGAGTGTTGGGGAGATTATCATTTGAAGCACAAGAGCAAGGAGTTCATCATCACCAACCCCATCTATTACCTTTTGGAGGTGGTGCCTCCTAGATTGGTTAGGTGTCACTTGGGAGCCTCCGTCATGATGTGGAGTTGAACCAAGGAGTTTGTAAGGGCAAGGAGATCGCCTACTTCGTGAAGATCTACCCCGAGTAAGGCTAGTCCTCCGTGGGCGTAAGCCATGATGGCATAGACAAGGTTGCTTCTTCGTGGACCCTTCGTGGGTGGAGCCCTCCGTGGACTCAGCGCGGCCGTTACCCTCCGTGGGTTGAAGTCTCCATCAACGTGGATTGACGATAGCACCACCTATCGGAACCACGAGAAAAAATCTCCGTGTCTCCATTGCGTTTGCTCTTCTCCTCCTCTCATTTACTATACATGCAATTTACTTTCCGCTGCCATAACTCTAGAATTGCATGTGTAGGGTGATACTTGACTTGGTTATCATTGTGAACTTGCTAAGAAACTACTCAAATCAAAAGGCAAAACTTTTAAGTTGTCAAGTAGTCTAATCACCCCCCCCCTCTAGACATACTTCCGATCCTACAACCTTGTATCAAAAGCCTCATCACCATGCTAGGGAGAGAGATCTTTGATATTGAAGATGTCGCTCATGGAGTACCTGTCTCGTGGGATGTCGATCTTGTAAGCATTGTTGTTGTAGCATTCGAGCACCTTGAAGGATCCGTTGGCTCATGGTAGTAGCTTGGACTTGTGGTAATTGGGGAAGCATTCCTAGCGAAGGTGTAGCCACACCACATCTCCAATGTTGAATATCGTGGGTTGCTTGTTGAAGTTGATCTTCGTTGCGAGTCAGTGTACTTGGTATTTGATTGCTTGTCTTTTATCTTCATGCACCTTCTTGAGATAGCTTGCTCATGCGCCCGTGTCCATGTTGATGCGCTCTTGTACATGTAGTGGGAGAATGGCCAATGTGGGAAACAGATGAAACTGTAGATGACCTCGAAGGGGGACTTGCGAGTAGTCGAATGTCTTGCTTGATTGTAGGTGTACTCGACGATGGGTAAGCACTCCTCCCACTCCTTGATGTTCTTCTTGATCAACACTCATAGGAGAGTACATAGTGTCCGGTTCGCAACCTCCATTTGGCCGTTGGTTTGTGGATGGTACGCCGAAGAGAGTAAGAGCTTGATTCTGAGCTTGGTGCATAGGGTCTTCCAAGAGCTAAGGAACTTGACATCGCGGTCCGAAATAATCGTCTTTGGCACTCCATGTAGACGCAAGATTTCTCAACAAAAGAGATTTACAACATGTGAATCATCGTCTATCTTGTTGCAGGGTATAAAAAGTGCCATCTTAGAGATACAGTCCACAACAACATATACAGAATCTTCACCATTTAGAATTCTAGGCAATCCAAGCACAAAGTCCATACAAATATCTTCCCATGGATGATATGGAATAGGAAGTGGCATATAGAGACCATGGGATTGAGCTTTAGACTTAGCGTTGCGACATGCAGAGCATCGGTTGGTGTAGCGGGAGAGATCGCGGAATATCTTGGGCCAATAGTTGTTCTTGGAGAGCATAGCAAATGCCGTATCACGTCCAAAGTGACCCATAAGTCCTCCTCCATGAGCCTCTTGCAAAAGTAACAAACTGTCGGTGTACTAAAGTAGGGGGTACCTTAGTACCCCGAACTTGTCTGCAGGCGATCACAACACCAGCGGCAAGGCTTGCGGGCCGCCACAAAGCTCTCCACCACTCCTTATTCTGCCATTCAAGAACAAAGTACTAGCCAAGAACATGAAGGCCCGGCAAGAGGAGCTTGCCGGGAAGAATAACTCAGGGCACCATCGGAAGACTTGCCTGGCGCCCAGCGCCCGGCAAAACTGGCAACAACAAACTTGCGGCACAACAAAAACAGGGCAGCGGCAAGGCACTTGCAGCGACAAAACTACCACCGGACTCCAGCGCACCCAATGACGTGTCATCGCAAAGGCCATCCCAAGGGCACGTGGAGGCGCTATGCAGCCATCGGGCGGGTGGCAAGCGGATGACAGAGGCGCCATCGTGGCAACCGGTGGCTCACCTATGATCATTTCTTTACCTTTGTTGGGGCGACCAGGCGGGCATTTAATGCCCTTGTCCCTGCCGTCGAGAGTTAGGTAGAGAACCTTTGTTGTCCTTATTGTACCAACCTGCGCTTTTACATTTCTACCCCTCTTCCTATGCTGCCACTGTGGGTACCCCTTGAGACTATAAAGGGAGGCCCATGCGCGTAGAAGGGTTCGGTCCGTCGACACCCACAGCACCACCATCGCTTTCGCCGCTCGAGCAAGATCAAATAACAAACACGAAGCAGCGGTAGGGGTGTTATCTCTCGGAGAGCCCAGCTGGGTAAGGTGCCGTCTCCCCGCGCCCGACCTCGATCTGCTCTGCGCCACGATCCCGCTCCTTGCCGAACGGAAGGGCCCCGGTGCCCCATAGGTAGGCTGCTCGAGGCTGCGAGAGGCACGCCCGTCAGGCGTGTCTCTGCGACCTCGAGCACCTATGGGGCCTTGGGGCCCCTGAAAGAGGCGGGGATCATGCAGAGCAGATCGAGGTCGGCGCTGAGGAGGTCAGGATCTCTGACCTCGAGCTCCGAGATAACACCTCTGAGCAGTCTGTTTGTTATTGACTTGGAGGCGGGGATCACCTATGGGTGTCGAGGTCGAACCTTTGGGGGCCTCCCTTTATAGTCTCCAGGCAGTTCAGACAGGAGGCAGGGGGTCATCGTGAGCAGTCGACCTAACTCGACGGCAGGGTGAGGGCATTTGCCCTGATCAACAAAGGTAAAGAAACGTTCATAGGTGAGCCACCGTTGCCACGATGGCGCCTGTCACCTGCGTTACACCGCCCGAGCTGGCGTAGCGCCCACATGCCCTTGGGATGGCCATGTGGTGCACTGGAGTCTCGGTGGTAGCCTTGTGCGGCAAGTGCCTTGCCGCGACCTCTGTTCTTGCTGTCTAAAGTTTGTTGCCGCCAGTTTTGCCGGGCGCGGGCGCCACGGCAAGTCTTCCGATGGCCTGGTTGGGCCATGCAAGTCTTTGGCGTTGTTGGCGGGCGGCAGTGGTGGAGAGCTGCGGGCATGCGTGGCTGGTGCCTGCACAGGGTACTAAGGGCAGCAGCAGCCCACAGCTCCCATACACGCGGCGCAGCGTCGATTGCGGCATCGTGGGAGGCGTGGGTGGCGCGTCGCGATCTTTAAGCATCCACCCGTGATCATGGCGCAGGCGAGGTCACCTCACCCGTCGCCCGGCTCCCCGCCGCCCGCCCGCCGCGGCTCTCATGCGTGGGGGGTCGTGGCGGCGAAGGTGGGAGACCGAGCCGTCCACGGGCGAGGATGGCGAGCGGCCCGCTCCTCTGCCCTCCTCGCTCCTGATTGGCTGGCGGGCGGTGAGCCCCACCTCGCCCTTTAAAAGGGGCGGAAGGGGAGCACAATAGTCTCGCACTTCCTCTTCTCCCTTCGTCTTCAAGTTCCGTTGCTCTTCCTCTCATCTGCCATGGAGGGAGGGAATCCTGGTCCTTCAACGGTGGCAGCGAGGGTTGCCTCCAGGCAGCGCGCCTCTCCCTATCCCGCACCTGTGGTGGCGGAGCCGGCCACGAGGGGGAGAGGGAGGGGGCGAGGCCGTGGACGAGGTCGAGGACGTGGTCGAGGCGCTCGGGGGAGAGGCGGCCGGGGCGATGCACCTCCCCCGTCTCCGCCGGCGGCTCCTTTCCTCGAGGCGGTCCACACCGGAGACGATCCCTGGGAGTTCTTCATCAAGCTGCGCCGAGCACCTCGTCGCCGTCTCCGGCTGCCGGCCCCGTTTGCGAACGCGATGGAGCCGGATCCGCCCGAGATGTTGGAGTTGCGCATGAGGGGCTGCGGGATCAGTGGCACTCGAGTGAGTGTCGTATCTCCAGCCCCCGGCGTGATGTACTTCGACCGAGGGTGGAAGACGTTCGCCCGCATCCACAGCTTGACGGCAGGGTTTACCCTCCATTTTAAGTTAATGGAGGGCGACCTTCTCGCCGTCAAGGTCTTCGGGGACTCCGGCACCCGGGCGAGATGCTGTGTGGACAGCTCCTCCGATAGCGAAGGTTCCTCCTCGGCGAGAGTAGCGAGGAGGGGCGACAGCGGCGGAGCGAGGATGGCGGGTCCGACTAGGCGTCGGACATCGCCTCACGCGCCACCGGGCGACCCCATCATCCGGGTCGCCGGCCTCGAACTCCGGGGCCGTCTCCTTGGGCGGCTGGCGTGGGAGGCTGCGGAAGAGGAAGAGGGTGGCGGCAAGGCCGTCAAGTCGAATCTGGCGAGAGCCCTCGTCGCGTCTTGACGCGCGCCGCCCGTCTTCAAGCTCTGCTTCCGGCGCCTCCGTCTCCGCCAAGTTCCTGGCCGGCCCCTGGGGTGTTCTCTTGGTGTCTTCTGGCGCCCGTAGCTCTCCTAGGCGCCCCTTTCGCCCTCCCCGGCAAGCTTCTCTTTCCGGGGACTCCTTGACCTACCTCTGAGCAGAGAAAGCAGGAGGGGATTACGGGCACCTTATCTTTTAATTTGTAAGCCTTCGGGCCTTAGCTGCATTTAAAATCTGTAATCCTCTCTATCATGTTTTTCATCCTCTTATGGACTTGTACTAAACTGGGATGTTTTTAATGAAAAGGAGGGGAATGCTTGCCGGACTAAGTCCTTTACTTGATTTTGTGCTTTGTACATTCCCACCCTACGCTTTTAGGGGACTTGCCGGAGCGAACACACTTGCTGAGTGCGGGACATCAGCAGCCCGCTGGCGGTGTTGCTTCCGGTAAGAAACCTTGTCGGGCCAGTTGCAGCGCGCTTGTGTCGTTGAGCGGACTCGGAAACAAACCAAGGGCGCAACTTGGCCGCGACTCGGCTCCTCCGCGCACAGGTTTATTTTTACAAAGCACACTCGTTCAAGGACACGGCCCCGCCTTCCCCGGTCCACAAGATGATGCATGACGAGGGATGAAAAACTTATTTGACTCGGCAGCCCGTGGCGATCCTAGCTTGCCGGGGAGGAATCTTGGCATTTGCAGCCCTCGGCAACTCTGGCTCCGCCAAGGTCCAGGCGCTGGTGTGCCTTCTTTTGCTCTGTCGCCCGCCTTGCTGACCTCCGGGGCCTGGCCCGTCGCGACGAAGCTTTGGCACTTGCAGCCCCCAGCGAAGCTGGCTTGCCGGGGCCCGTGCGCCAGCGCGCTCTTCTGGCTTCTCCTTGTCGCTGTGATTGTAGCCATGAAAATAACTGAGACAGTGCGGTAATAAGCTATGTTGTTTTTTTTATATGGTGCGACTCTGCAACGCGATGCCATGCTTTGCCCTTCGTATGTTTACACTCTACGCTTCTAGGGGACTTGCCGGGGCTAACACACTTGCTGAGTGCGGAACATCAGCAGCCCACTGGTGGTGTTGTATCCGGCAAGAAACTTTCCCGGGCGAGTTGCAACGCACTTGAATTGTCGAGCGGACTCGGAAACAAATCAAGGACGCAACTCAGCCGCGAGTTAGTTCCTCCGCGCACAAGTTTCTCATACGAAGGTCGCCCCACGGCAAGGCTTGCTATGTTACGTCCTCTGCTTCGTTGTATCCCTCGTACGTTTTTAACCCTACGCTTCCAGGGAACTTACCGGCGCTAACACACTTACTGAGTGCGGGACATGAACAGCCTGCTGGCGGTGTTGTATCCGGCAAGAAACCTTCTCGGGCCAGTTGCAGCGCACTTGTATTGTTGAGCGGACTCGGAAACAAAGCAAGGACGCAACTTAACCCCGAGTTGGCTCTTCTGCGCATAGGTTTTTCGTACAAAGGATAAACGCTCGAGGGACATAACATAAGGCTATAGGACTAAAAAGTGCTCTGTACAAAAGCTCGGGTGACTTAGCTTTTCCGTCTTCAGCAATCTGACGGGGTCGTGCTTCTTCCCTGATTTCCACCATCCCCTTGTATGTTTTCTTCCTCACGCTTTCGGGGAACCCTTCGGTGCAAACACGCTTGCTGAGCGCAGGGCATCAGCAGCCTGCTGGCGGTGTTGCCTCCGGCAGGAAGAACTCGTCGGGCTGGTTGCGGTGTGTTTTTATCATCGAGCGGACTCGAAGCGGATCGATGGCGCAACCCAACCACGATTCGACCCCTCTGCTCTCGGGTTCTTCATACAAGGCATGGACTCGCAGGGAGCACAACTCAAAAGTTCGAAGTTTGGCAGCTTTCTTGGCCTTATCGGCCGGCAGAGCTCGATGGCGCGTCCTCGACGGCAGCGCGGCACCCCGGAGAGGCGGGCTTGTCGGAGTGAGCGCTAGAGCTGTTCTCGCCGGGCTTAGCCTTTGGTTGGTCTGCCTTTGCCTTCTCGTACTTGTCGGTGGAGCTCGATGGTGCGTCCTCGACGGCGGCGCAGCACTCCGAGGAGGTGCGCTTGCCGGAGTGGGCATCAGAGCTATCCTTGCCGGACTTGGCTTTCTTCTTCCCCCGGGGAGCTTCAGCGGCAAATGGCTCGCGTTCTGCTGCGGCCGCTGCTTCCCGGTAGATCTTGTCGGCGCAGATGAGTGCATCCCTCTTGTCGCCTTGGACAGAAATGACACTCATCGGGCCAGGCATCTTGAGCACATTGTATGCGTAGTGAGAGGCCGCCATGAACTTGGCGAGTGCGGGTCGGCCGAGTATCCCGTTGTAGGGCAAGGGGATATCAGCCACATCGAACGTGACCCTCTCAGTCCTGAAGTTCAGTTCGCTTCCGAACGTCACTGGCAATGTGATCTTCCCCTTGGGCTTGCTCCTTCCCGGATTTATTCCTTGAAAGGCACCGGTTTCTTCGAGCTCGCTGTCGGGGATCTAGAGCTTCTTGAGCACTGCGGAGGAAATCAAGTTCAGGCCGGCCCCGCCGTCAACCAGCATCTTCGTGACCTTGAGGTTGCGGATTGTTGGTGAGACCAACATCGGCAAGCACCCGACCGCAGTGATGCGATCAGGGTGGTCCTCTACGTCGAAGACGATGGGCGTCTGGACCACTTCAGAGGCTGCGTGCCTCGACGGACGGCTCCGCTGCATTCACTTCGCACCTTTGTTTGAGTTGGCGGTGCGAGGTGTGCAGGAGGCGCCGCCGTGGATGCACAACACTTCATGCGCCTACGAAACTCTTGATCATCAGTCTCATCTTCCTCCATCTCTTCATCCTCATCTTCATCTTCGTCCTTATCGCGGCCGCGGGGAGGCCTGTCTCCTTGCCCTGGCTTAGCCTTGCCGCGCTGCCCTCCCCAGGCGGGAAGCTTCTTGCCGGATCCTCCGCCACCTCCCTGGGCTCTCTCCTTGTCGCGGCGCTCGTATTCAGCTTTCTGTAGCTCCGCCATCTGCTCTACTTTCTTCCAGGTTTGGAGGTCATGGCCTTTGGTGCGGTGGATCTTGCAATATCGCTTGCCGGAGCCATCCTGCTTGTTGGCGGCTGCTACAGCCTCGTTGGAGTCGTCGGTCTTGGCCTTGTCGGAGCCGCCTCCGTTGCCGGAATGCTCAACAGCTAGCACATCCTTAGCTTTTCTCTTCCTGTTGTTCCGCCTCCGGTTCTTCCTTGCCGGGGCGGCACCCTCACTGTCAGATCCTTCTGCTCCGGCAATCTCTCCGGGGATTTTCCTCCCCTCCTCAGCTCGTGCACACTTGTCGGCCAGAGCGTAAAGCTCGCTGACATCTCGATCTTGCACATCGCCATCTCCTCCTCATCCTGCTTGTTACGCACGTTCGATGAAACGCGCTAATAACCACGGCTGGGTGGACGTCTGGGATGTTGCGTTGCACTTGGCTGAATCTTTGTATATACTTGCGCAGGGGCTCCCCCTCCTTCTGGACGAGCAAGTGGAGGTCACTCTCCTAGCCATGAGGCTTGTGGACACCCGTGAAGGCGCCGACAAACTGATGGCACAGGTCCGCCCATGAGGAGATGGAGCCGTCTGGCAAGTGCATGAGCCAAGATCTGACGTTAGGCTTGAGTACCAGCGGGAAGTAGTTGCCAAGGATCTTCTCGTCGCGCCCTCCGGCAGCCTGCACCGCGATGGTGTAGATGCTGAGGAACTCCGACAGATGTATCCTGCCATCGTACTTCTCGGGCACGTCTGGCTTGAAGTTCTTGGTTTTGGGCCACTGGACTTGTCGCAGCTCACGGGTAAACGCAGGGCAACCTGCCGCGTACGGCAAGTCGCCTGGCTCTCCGGGTGCGTGCGCGTCGACAGCGGGCCCAGTGCGCTTGTCAGATTGACGTCGCGCTTCTCTCCGGCGCTCGATGCGGGTGCGAGCGTCTTTGTGTTGCCGCTCTTGGAGAACATGGTGTTGATCGCGGCGAGTTCGCGGGTCCGACGACGCGGTGGAGTCGCCGTCGGGGTTGGTCCGGCGAGCTGGCAATCTTGGCCTTCGGGGCTGGAGTGCACAGAGGTGGCACCCCCAGCGGTCTTGTCAGCGTCGGCTTGCACCTGGACGCCTTGCCGGGGCCTCGACGCGCTCGGTCGCCGGGGTTTGTCGCCGTTGGCGAAGACGATGAGGCTGTAAATGGTCATCCTCCAGTCGTCGAACTTGTGCGGCGCTGGAGGGTAGTCTAGAAGCAACTGGGCTCGGGCCAGCGCTTCCTCTGCTGTGTTGGGTGGCAGCGGTGATGAACGGCGCGAGGAGCGGGATGTGCTTGGGCTCCCAACTTGGTTGGGAGGTGCAGCACCCGTCCGGCGATCAGATTCGCTTCAGCTAGCATCTGGCGTGCATGCTGACCTCGAGCGTCCCGCGACCCACCAGCTTGGCCTTGTTCCAACGCGAGCACGGTGCTAGGAGCACCGGGGCGTTGTTGACCTTGCACCTCCTGGGAAGGGTGCGGTGTCTGCTCGGTCGCCGACGCTTGCGGGGCCTTGTTCTTGGATCTAGTGACGACACGAGACCCACCGGCGGCGCCCGCTCCTCCGCCGGCGTCCACTCCGCCGCCCGTTTGCTCCAGCGGTGGTGGCGGAACCGATGTAGACGGAGCGGCCACCTCCAAAGGCTTCTTCTTCGGTGGCATGTTGATGAAGATCTTGAAGTAGCGCGCGTGGAGACCAGATCAGATGCTCACGACCTCGATGCCCCCCTACCTGGCGCGCCAAAGATGTCGGGGCGTGTCTCTGCGGCCTCGAGCACCTATGGGCACTCGGGGCCCTTCGGTTCGGCAAGGAGCGGGGATCGTCGCAGAGCAGATCGAGGTCGGGCGCTGGGAGACGGGCAATCTTTACCTAGCTTCGGGCTCTCCGAGAGATAACACCCTCACCGCTGCTTCGTGTTTGTTATTTGATCTTGCTCGGCGTGCGGCGTATGGTGGTGCTGTGGGTGTCGATGGATCGAACCCCTTCTACGCGCATGGGCCTCCCTTTTATAGTCTGAAGGGGTACCCACGGTGGCAGCGTAGGAAGAGGGGTAGAAATGTAAAAGCGCAGGTTGGTACAACAGGCACAACTGCGGTGCCCTACCTAACTCGACAGCAGGGACAAGGGCATTAAATGCCCGTCTGGTCGCATAACAAATGTAAAGAAACGACCGTTAGGTGAGCCACCGGTTGCCACGATGGCGCCTCTGTCAGCTCCGTTTGCCACCTCGCTCCGCATGGCTGCGTAGCGCCTCGCCACGTGCCCTTGGGATGGCCTTGCGATGACACGTCGCTGGGTGCGCTGGAGTCTGGGTGGCAGCCTTGCCGCGGCAAGTGCCTTGCCGCGGCCCTGTTCTTGCTGTGCCGGCAAGTTTGCCGGCCGCCAGGCCTTGCCGGGGCGCGCGGGGCGCCGCGGCAAGTCTTCTGATGGTGCCCTGGTTGGCCTTCCCGGCAAGCTCCTCTTGCCGGGGCCTTCGTGTTCTTGGCTAGTACTTTGTTCTTGAATGGCAGTAATAAGGAGTGGTGGAGAGCCTTGCCGGGCGTCCGGCAAGCCTTGCCGCGGGGGTGCTGTGACTGCCCGTGCACAAGTTCGGGGTACTAAGTTACCCCCTACTTTAGTACACCGACACAAACTAAGCGAAGACTCGGGTATACAAAGTTTGTTAGCTCTCAGTAGATAATCATCCTTGATGTAATATTGTTCCCAAGATGTTTGCATCAAGAATTTGGTATAATGAATGGCCAAAGTAGGATGACGCACATACAAGTTTTTATGTGCTCAAAACCAATCACATTCAACTCAAGTTGAGTTAGAAGCATGCATTTGCGGGAAACAGCATCCGCCACAACATTTTCCTTACCTTTGATGTACTTGATAACATAAGGAAATTAGTCAATAAACTCTCCATTTGGGATGGCGCTTATTCAGTTTCATTTGACTCTTATTAAGCGTTTGATGATCCGTATGGATGAATAATTCATGAGGGTGAACGTAATGTTCCCAACCATGCAAGACTCTCACTAAAGCATATAACTCTTTTGTCATAAATGGGATAATTAAGTTGCATTCCAAATATTTTCTCACAAAAGATAGCAATTGGGCACTTCTCTTGCATTAGCACACCTCCTATGCCATTACCTCTAGCGTCGCAATAGACCTCAATTTTTTTTATCAAAGTTTGGTAATGCTAACAAACACTACTGGAATCAGCTACTTTGCCATCTGCGAGGCAAAGAAGCTCTTTGCCATCAGCTACCCAAAAGCAGACGGCAAAGAACTGGCTGATGGCAAAGAAAGCCTTTGCCATCAACTGTTTTGTCCGTCCGCTAGCAGACGGCAAAGAGGGAGGGGGGCCCCACTGAGGAGCTGGTTAAAAATACTTAACGTCCCCCCGCTTTGCCGTCCGCAGCAGACGGCAAACATGAACAAAAGAGGACGGCAAAGGAGGGCGGACGGCAAAGGCTACCCTAACTAACCTAACTAACGGCCGAGCCCCCTCCGCCCGCCCGTTACTCTCTCCCTTGACCTCCTCCCCGACGCCCACCACCGCGCCGCCTCCCACATCATCCACCCACCGCGCCACCCCTGCCCCCCCCGCCCGCCCCACCCTCGCCACCCCGCCACCGCCCCGCCCGTGCCGCCCCACCACCCTCCCCCGCCCCCGCAGCCGCCCCCGCCGCCGCCGCCGCCGCCCCCCCCCTCCCACCGCCCGCCCCACCGTCCCGCCTCGCCGCCCTGCCCGCCCCCTCCGCCTCTACCCCTCCCCCCGCCCGCCCATCCCGCCTTGCCATCCCATCGCCCGGCGCCTCCGGTGAGTTTTTTTTTTTCTTTTTTTTTGCTGTTTAATTCTTGTCTAATTGTTAGTGTTAGTGTTAGTGTTAGATTTAGTGTTAGAAAAGAAGAAAATTTAGTGTTAGTGTTAGAAAAAAGAATATGTAGAAGATAAGAAGAAGAAGTGGAAAAGAGATGAAAAAGAAGAAAAGAAAAGAAGTAGAAAAAATATGAAAAAGAAGAAGAAGAAAAGAAGTAGAAGAAGTAGAAGAAGTAGAAGAAGAAGAATAGAAGAAAAGAAAAGAAGTAAAAGAAGTAGAAAAAAGATGAAAAAAGAAGAAGAAGAAGAAAGGAAAGAAGAAGAAGAAGAAGAAGAAAGGAAAGAAGAAGAAGGATAGAAGAAGAAGAAGAAAGGAAAGAAGAAGAAAAAAGAAGAAGAAGAGAAGGAAAGAAGAAGAAGGATAGAAGGAAACACCCCAACCACTGACCCTGACACCTCGACCCCGACACCACACCCCGACACTAGACCCCGACACCCTGACCCCGACACCCCGACCCCGACACCACACCCCGACACACAGACCACGACACCACACCCTGACACCCCGACCCCGACACGACACCCTGACCCCGAAACAGCACCCCGACACCGACATGACACCCCGACCCCCTAAACCTCCTTAAAAGGTGCTCTTTGGCCTTCCAGAGACCGACGAGGTTATATATTTGTGAATTATTAGTTAGGTCATATATTTTTCGATTTTGTTATGAAAAACATCATATATAATTGTGTTGATCGGGTAGATTTATATGTGCAGTTGTTTCATCGCTGCGAGGTTTGGTGTTCGACGACCTCGCCGTGCGTTTGACGAGCTCTACCCCTACGTTCGTGGGTGAGCACAAATGACATGTCCTTCTCCCCCATTAATTATTTGCACAAATGACATGAAATTTGGTAGCTAGCTATATTTTGTCTTGAAGCATCAGTATGCGTAACCAATATGTGTCTCCCGTTCGAAAGCGTCATAGTTATAAATATGCATGCATTTGCATATTTATAACCTTGATTCTTTCGAATTGTCCAACGTTATCCATCGACAGCCCGAGTATGTGTAGATTGGGTTCGTTTTCCCATATGCTTTGCTCCGGATCTGACGCATAAATTTCGTCAGTGCCTCCCCTGTTGTTCTCTGGGTACACATCTTCTCTGTTTATTGCAGAGACGTGTATCAGGAGAACAGCGAGGAGGTGCTGCCGAAATTTTGCGTCGGATCCGGAGCATAGCTTGGGAAAATGAGCCCAATCTACACATACTCGGGTGGGATTAGGACCTATCATTACCTATTAGAGTGTAGGTTGCATGGACGTAATAAAATTGACAAAGTAGATCAACTGATGAATATATACATGGTGAATTATATATATAATTGTTGTGTGTCCAAGAGCTCGAAAGTCAAGATGAGTGATCGATGCGTGGATGTATACCGTCACACCGGTCGAGAACAAATGGAGCGCTAAATGGTTCACAAAACCAAGGGGTTTGTGCAAGCCGCATTGCAAATGGCCGAGGAAAACTTGGTGCCCTGTTTCCGCGCGGCAATTGGGAAAAGAGGACAGAGGCTGAAATGGGTAAACACCTTCGAAGAATGGTTTTACACCCGATTATACGGTGTGGACATTTCATGGTGAGTCCGCCTAACGTGACCGAGCTGAGGTGGATCATCATCGCACCGACGAGCATGGTACCGGATGGAAAACATGGTGCAAGACTATGATGATGCTCGGGATTCGGACGAGGAGATGGAGGAATCTACAAAGGCCTTCAATGAAATGTTGGAGTCTTCAAAACGTCTGCTCCACGAGCACACTGAGCTTTGTCAGTTGGATTCCATCTCACAAGTAATGGCTTTGAAGGCTCAGTTCAACTTGGGCAGAGAATGCTATGACGCAATTATGACAGTATTTGGACGCATTCTACCCAATGGCCATGTAATGCCTGCAAACCTGTACCAGTCGGACAAAATCCTCCGTGCAATCAAGATGCCCTATGAGAAGATACATGCCCGTGAGAAAGGATGTGCCTTATTTAGGCTTGACTATGCGGACTTGAACTATTGTCCCATTTGCAAGTGTTCCGTATATCGTGGTAGACAACGGTATGGGTGAGAAGACACGCACCAAAATCCTGTTAGTGTTCTTGGTATATGCCAATCGTCGAAGACTTCAACGCCTTTTCATGGTCGAAGAGACGGCCAGATGATGACATGGCACAAAACAGGCAAAAGAACCGAACTAGATGCGATGGGAAATCGATGATGGTACGCACATCGATGGTGTTGCGTGGAAAAAGTTTGATGAATTACATGTCGACAAAGCGGCAGATCCGAGGCATCCTCGAGTCGGCATCAAGACCGATGGGTTCAATGTGTTTGGTATGACGGCAGCCCAATACAGCTTGTTGGCCCGTGATTTGTCTTTCCACTCAATCTCCCCTAGACAGATTATGCAAAGAAAGAACATTTTCCTGACGTTGATAATTCCAGGGCCCAACTATCCGGGGAAAAATATGAATGTGTACATGCAGCCGCTTAAGGACGAATTGCAAGAAGCCTAGGATAATGGGTTCAAGACATACGACGCCTATATCAAACGAAACTTCATAATGCGTGTCTGGTACATGTACTCGACGCATGAATTGCCGGCGTATGCGCTATTCGTTGGCTGGTGTGTGCATGGAAGGTTCTCGTGCCCCACATGCAAGTGAGCTCTTGAGTTTCGTTGGCTTCAGGCCGGTCACAAGTTTTCTTGCTTCGACATGCATAGACAGTTCCTAGATCCTCGCCATAAGTTCAGGAAAGACAAGAAGAACTTCATCGGAGGTAGAGTTGTAAAAAACTCTGCACCACCTGCATTGACAGCCAATGCACCATGGATCGCTTAAACGCCTCTCGAGCGGATCCAGAGCATCCAGGGTACTTCAAGGGGTATAATTCTGAGCACGCCTGGACTCACAAAACATGCTTATAGGATCTGCCTTACTTAAAAGACCTCCTTTGCCCACACAACATGGACGTGATACACACTGAGAAGAATATCGCCGAGGCACTTTTTGGTACATTGTTCGGCATAGATGGGAAGTCAAAGGATAATACTAAGGCTAGAGTCGATCTGGAGGCGCTATGTGATAGGTCGTTACAAAACATGAAAGAACCAAAAGGAAAGCAGAACTGGACGAAGCCAAAGGCATGGTTCAATCTTGGAAGGCCAGCTATGAGGGAAATTATCTTGTGGGTGAAAATGCAGTTGATGTTCCCTGATGGGTATGTAGCGAATCTAAAGAGGGGAGCGACTCTTGATAAATTGAAGATATTTGGTCTCAAGAGTCATGATTGGCACATATGGATTGAGCGGGTAATGCCGGTGATGTTGCGTGGCTTCATCCCTGAGGATGAATGGCTAGTACTAGTAGAACTCAGCTATTTCTTCCGTGTTATTTGTGCGAAAGAACTATCGCCTGGCGTGCTAGAAGAAATGGAAGAGTTGGCGCCAGAGTTGATCTGCAAGTTAGAGAAGATCTTTCCATCGGGCTTCTTTAATCCAATGCAGCATTTGATTTTGCATCTCCCGACCGAGGCAAGATTGGGGGACCCGTGCAAAATCATTGGTGCTACCCAACCGAGAGGATGCGTAAGACGCCGAGAAAAATGTAAAAATAAACGAGAATTGAAGCGCCTATGGCTGAGGCATTCATCATCGAGGAGGCGGCAAACTTCGTGACAGCACACTACTGAAACCAAAAATCGCTATTTGCATAATCCGAAGCCTCGGTACAATGCTGACGAGCCTAAAAAGGGTGGATCTAACCTCAGCCTATTCGAAGGCAATCTCGCACCAGCCAGTGTTTCAAATCCAGTATCTTTGGATAACGAAGAATGGCGGACCTGATAGAAGTGCGGCCGTACATCGAGTAAGTTCAAATCCCACATCACTCCAGAGGAGGAACAAGAAGAGCCGGAACAAGAAGAGGTTACTGCTGCGGACGACCTCTCAATGCTTGACCGATTACGTAAAGGTGGCCTTCCACATGTTGATGCCACTGAACCCTATGAGCCCGCTATTGATTATAATGATGATGATGATTATGCATTTATTGATGATCTTGACGAGATTATTAGTAGTGTCAGGTATTCAATTTTTTTATGTTGTACTTGATGATGATACACTTAAGTGATATACATATTATTATTCATGTTGGTATTTTTTTATGTTGTACTAATTTCGTTTACTCTTTGTCATGGCAGGTGTTGAAAGATGGAAGGGGAGCCGACTGAGGCCAAAGACAAACGTGCCCAAATTGCAGGTGTGCCACACCATCAAGGTAGCTCCAGCTTATATCAGTTCGGGCGGAATTGGGTAATGTGGTTTTCTTCATTATTAATGCAATTCATTCATCATGCTAGCTTGAGCCCTTTAATTACTAATTTACTTTGTTTCTCTCTTTCAGGCATGCTACAATAAGACGGATAAGGTGCCAGAGGGGTACGACCTGTATGCCATGGCCCACACCGCCTTACAAGCAAGTCAAGGGGAAACCGAGGAAAGGGGAGGAGTTTAACCTTGAGCCGATCCCTACAATCCAGGCGGTGATGATATCTAGTGGCGGGAGGTCCCGTGGCTCCATAGCCATTGATCCAGAGATTGCTCCTGAGACCACGGTGAGTTTAATTTGAATGGACGTTACTTGCTAGTCTTAACATTTGAGTGTCATCATGCTAACGAAACATTGGAAATAATCTTTGGTGCAGCGTTACTCCACACAAGCATCACACGATCCTTCTCCACCATCGGCATGAGCAGACCGCCCCACACCTCCATGATCAAGGTAAGTTTTCTAGTTTTTGCTTAACAAATGCATAAAGACCTAGACTTAGCTTTATTTCATCCTATATGCTTACCTTTATGACCTAGAGTTAGCTTCTTTTCTGCAAAATGACTTAATAAGCTTATCGACCTCCAAAACCAGCCATTTTACCTAAGTTAGCTCTAAAACGATCTATACTTAGCTTTGTTTCCTCCAAAATGACCTAAGTTAGTTATAATATGCTTAGTTAACTAGGTTTGCTCAATAATGACATGTACTTACCTTACTTATGTAAAAAATGGCATAATTAGCTTAGTTAGCTCATAAACGATCGATTTTACCTACATTAGCTCTAAAATGATGCATTTTACCTAGTTAGCTCATAAACGATCCATTTCACCTAAGTTACCTCACAAACGATGGCATGCTTCTTCTTCTAGTCTTCTTCTAGTCACCTTTTCCTAACTTTCTTATTTGCCATTTTGCAGATTTCATTCACTTCTCGGAAGCTAGCTTGCTATGGAGTGCTTGTTTTTTATTTCATTCTCTTCTAGTATTCTTCTAGCTTGCTACGATGGAACTTGCTATCTTGATGAAACTTTGCATTGTAATATGTATGTGCAACTTCCTAATGGTTGCAACTTATGTGTATGTGCAACTTGTTATGTATGAGTGGATGGAACTATATATGTATGTACGATGAAACTTATGTGCTGTTAAATAGCCCTATGAAACATATCTATATATGTCATATATATTTTCTGTGAAAATTGTTGGATTTAAAAAAAATAGGGAAAAAAAGCCATTATGCAGGCTCTTTGCCGTCTGCCACCGACGGCAAAGGGCTCTTTGCCATCAACAGCGGACGGCAAAGAGGGCATGTGGCGCAACTGTAAGCTTCTGGGAGGTGACCTATTTGGTCGGTTTGCCAATGATGTCGACGGCAAAGAGGAAAAAACTTTGTTTACATGCAGACGGCAAAGGCCTTCGATGTTTGTCGTGACGTCGACGACAAAGGCTTGCCGTTAACCACCTAGCGGAGTAACAGCGCAATTATTGCCGTCAGCATTCTTTGCCGTCGGCAGCTGAGGGCAAAGGACCCTTTGCCGTCAGCCGCCCTAAGCGGACGACAATGTAGCTCTTTGCCGTCCCTTACATTGCCGTCCACTTTTGCCGTCCGCGGCGGACGACAAAGACCTTTGCCGTCCGCCATCCATGCCTTTGCCGTCCGCCGTGGCTGATGGCAAAGTAGCTAATTCCTGTAGTGAAAGAATCATGAGTAAGAAAATTCTTAAGCTCATGCAATGCGGTATCATGGGATGGTCCCCAAACAAATGGTGCATTATTCTTACTAAAGGCACGCAAAGGTGATGCAATAGTGGTAAAGTCCTTAACGAATCTACGATAGAAACGAGCTAAGCCAAGGAAAATTCACACTTGTTGGAAGTTGGTTTGTTGTGGCCAAGTTTTAATAGCATCAATTTTAGCTTCATCTACATGAACACCCTTAGATGACACAACAAAACCCAACAAAACAAGCTTGTCAACACCAAATGTGCATTTCTCCATACTAGCATAAAGCCGCTCGTTTTGAAGAGTTTGCAAAACGGTTCTAAGATGGGTGACATGATCTTCTAAAGACATGCTAAACACAAGTATATCATCAAAGTAGATCACAACAAATACGCCAATGTAAGGTCGAAGAACATAATGCATCACACACATAAAAGTACCGGGTGCTTCGGATAAACCCATAGGATAACTAGCCATTCATACAAGCCAAATTTGGTTTTGAAAGCGGATTTCCATTCATCACCCTCTTGAATGCGGATTTGGTAATAGACACTTTTAAGATCAATTATGGAGAAAATTGTGGCTACGCTAAGCTCATCTAGCATATCATCAAGGCTGGGATGGGGAAGCAATAATGAACGATGATAGCATTGGGACTACAATCGGAACACATGCGAAAACTACCATCTTTCTTAGGCACAAGAATAACCGGAACGTCAAAAGGACTTAAGCTTTCACATACACGGCCATTGTCAGTGAGTTGTTGTACTTGCCGTTGTATTTCTTTGGTTTCTTCGGGGTTGACGTGGTAGGGTGCCTTGTTTGGTAATGGTGCGCCGAGGATGAGGTCGATTTAGTGTTCGATACCTCGTAGTGGATGTAGTCCCGAAGGTAGCTCATCAGGGAAAATATCCTTGAATTCCTGTAAGAGATTGGACAACACTAAAGGTAGATGGTGAGCAGTGTTAGTTCTTGTTGCCTCGTCCTTGCACACTAGGACATAGTGCATAACACTAGATGGGTTCTCACACACTTCTCTCATCTCAATTCTGTCAGCAAAAAGCACTAAGTTTTTCTTGTCGCTCATCGTGGAGGCACTCATTTTTGGCTTGTGGCACTCACTCTCTTTTTGGTGGCTCACTCTCTCACTATTCTTTCCATGATGGGTGCTTGGTTGCTTGTCGGTGATCACTTGGCTTGGTGACATAGGTCGTAGCACATACTCCTTTCCCTTCATATTGAAGCTATAGTGATTGGTCCTCCCATTGTGGATGACACCATGGTTAAATTGCCAAGGTCGCCCAAGTAGGAGATGGCAAACGAACATGAGAACCACGTCACACTCCAAGGTGTCTTTGTACGCTCCAATATTGAAGAAGATTTGAATGGTGTGTCTTCCACCTATATGGAACATCTTCTTCGCTAATTGGAGAACACCATACAAGGATCCAAGTCCCTCGACGAGAACTTCAAGAACATGAAGAAAGCCATATGACGAGCCAGTGTGGACGACCCCATTTGGACGAAGTTCTACTTCCCGATGGGATTGAACAACAACATTGCCAAGACTCTCTTGACCAACAACTACGAGTCCCTTGATGACATGTACTTTGGTGCTCTCAAGGTAGAGGAAGAACTCAAGAAGGCCAAGTCTACTCGACCCCAAGCACACTTCATGACGACCACACTCCAATATGACGAGCATGAGGCTAGTACCACTGAGATGTCCAAGCCCGACGAGCTCCAAGATGACGTTCCCAAGTTTGACTTCACCACCATCCCTCTTTGTGGCATTGATGATGCCGAGTCTACTACAACTCTTTTTCAAGAAGGTGCAGCGACGAGTACAACTATGGAGCAACCCAAGGACCACGATCTGGAGGCGAGCGACATAGTGACGAGCAAGGATGATGCTTCCATCTTTGGAGGCGAGAGTGATGATGTGCCATCTTTGGAGGAGAGAGTGATGATGTGCCATCTTCAGCCTTCATCCATGACTACGACTACGACATGGTTGATCATGGGATTTTCGGTTCGACCGAGGAGGCATACACTGATGAGTTGAGTGACTTGTGCCACCATATTGAGAGTGAGAGTGACTTCACCAATGGTTCCATATATGACGAGTTGCCCCAATTCCCATGTGAGGAGAGCCACCACCACCACTTTAGTGATTTCAGTGACTCCACCATATGTGACATTGAGTGCACCTATCTTGAGTGAGTGAGTGAGCCACCACCACATAGAGAGAGTGAGGTAGTTGATAGGGCATATGAGGTGTCACGCCCAATATGCGACCCTATCCAAAAGGAACTCGAAGGTCCCACCAAGGATAGACCCACATATTGAAACGCTTTTGCAAGGTGGATATCATTACATCAACATTAGATAATAGATGGGGATACATACATAAGGCATACAATGCCACACGAATACATCAATACATCATCCATAAGATCAACATCCGACTACGGATGAAACACAAATAGAAACTCAAACAATATCCACCCTGCTACCCCAGGCTACCGACCTGGAACCTATCCCCTGATCGAAGAAGAAGCAGAAGAAGAACTCCAAAACAAGCAAACATCGCTCTCGTGCCAAGATCATCGCATAATCCTGTACCTGCAACTGCTGTTGTAGTAATCTGTGAGCCACGAGGACTCAGCAATCCCATTACCATGGGTATCAAGACTAGAAGGCTTAATGGGAAAGGAAGGGGTAAAGTGGTGAGGTTGCAGCAGCGGCTAAGCAAGATATGGTGGCTAACATGTGCAAATAAGAGCGAGAAGAGAAGCAACGGAACGGTCGTGAAGCTAGCAATGATCAAGAGGTGATCCTGAACTCCTACTTACGTCAAGCATAACCCAAAACCGTGTTCACTTCCCGGACTCCGCCGAGAAGAGACCATCACGGCTACACACGCGGTTGATGCGTCTTAATTCGGATCTGGTGTCAAGTTATCTACAACCGGACATTAAGAAATTCCCATCTGCCACATAACCGCGGGCACGGCTCTTGAAAGTTTAAACCCTGCAGGGGTGTCCCAACTTCGCCCATGATAAGCTCTCGCGATCAACGAAGGATATACCTTCTTCCAGGAAGACCCGATCAGTCTCGGAATCCTGGTTTACAAGACATTTCGACAATGGTAAAACAAGACCAGCAAAGCCGCCCGATGCGCCGACAATCCCGATAGGAGCTGCACATATCTCGTTCTCAGGGCAACACCGGATAGGTCAGCCTACGAGTAAAACCAGACCTTGAGTTTCCCCGAGGGGGCCCATGATCTATTTCGTTCGGACCAAGACTTAGAGAAGCACGGCCCAGGGGGCTAAAATAAAGATGACCCTTGGGTTGGCTGACCCAAGGGAAGGTTATAGGTGGTGGTGAGGCAAATGGTAAAACCAAGGTTGGGACTTCAAAGCGAACTGTCAGGGGGGTCCCATAAATCACCCTACTGCGTAAGGAATGCAAAATCTGGGAACATAACTCCTGTATGACGGAAACTAGGGCGGCAAGAGTGGAACAAAACACCAGGCATAAGGCCGAGCCTTCCACCCTTTACCAAATATATAGATGCATTAATAAAATAAGAGATATTGTGATATCCCAACATAACCATGTCCACCATGGAGCAATCTTCAACTTCACCTGCAACTAGCAACGCTATAAGAGGGGCTGAGCAAAGCGGTAACATAGTCAAGCAACGGTTTGCTAGGAATGGTGTCAAAGGTTAGGGGTTCATGGCAATTTGGGGAGACTTGAAGAGCAAAAAATAGGTAGCGCAACATAGCGATAGAACGAAGCAACTAGCATAGCAATGATAGTAGTGAGATCCAGGGTAATGGTCATCTTGCCTGAAATCCCGCTAGGAAGAAGAACAAGTCCATGAAGAAGACGAACCGGAGTAGAAGAACCAAGCGTAGTCGAACGAATCCTCACGATCGCAACATTACCGGAACTAAGAAGCAACACCGGAAAGAAACAAACAACATGGTAAATGCACAAGCATAAACATGGCATGATGCACAAACAAGTATGATGCATGTCCGGTTTAATGATGCATGGCATGGCAAAGTGCAACAAACAATACTATAAGTTAAGTGGAGCTCAATATGCAACGAGTTGCATATAGACAAAACACCACATTCGAGTTATTTAGTTCGATCTCGTTTAGGTACACAACAATATTAAATGTTGTTAAACATGGCAAGAGGTGAAACATAAGTAAACTAACTATCTAGGCAAGTTTAAATGAGGCCGGAACAACAAACAACAATTCCGGAAAATCCTCATATGCAATTTATGAATTTGGTACTGTTCTGCCCTAACACATATTTTAAAGTTGTTAAACAGGAAAATAAAGTGGACCATGTTAAACTAGGCATTTTTCCACCCCATTTACATATAAAGTTCATTAAAATCCGAGCTACGGTTATTTAGTTATGAATAAATCATTTTAACATGGCATTTGAGCAAATTTTAAACAAACAACATTTTGAACATTTTAAACATGGATGAAGGTTGCATAATAAGAAACTAGACGAAAAACTAAGCATTTTACATATTTAAATCATTTTAATCCGATGCACGGTTTGAGAGATATTAGATGCATGAACATGAGGGGTTTTCTGCAAAACAGGTAACTCTCTGGATAATACACAAATTCGTCCAGGAAAAAAAAAACACATCGGGCCAAATCTAGTTGGGCCAACAGGAGCAGGGGCGCTAGAGGCTCACCATGGCCTCATGGGCCGGCTCGGTCGGTGGAGAGGCTGAGGCAAGGCGCGGCCCAGTCGCGGGATCGCTAGGCGTGGTCGACGGGCGAGCGAACCGGGTGAGGGGCTCGTCTCCCTCGCACAGGGGGTAGCAGGCAATGCAGCAGCGGTTGAAGCAGGAGAGCAGTGGCGGCGGCGGTGGCTGGGAGCAGAGCTCCGGTGAGCGGGGCGAAGGGGCGGCGAGGTCCTGGGCGTCCGAATCTGGCCGGGAACAGGCTTGGACGGCGTCGGGCTTGGGGGGCTCGCCGCGGGGTTCAAAGCAGAGCAGGACCAAACGGGCGATAGCGCGGGGAGGCCGTCAGGGTCCTGGACGGCGAGGTAGGAGACGGCAGGACTCGACGGATCTCGCCGGAGATTGGAGCTCCGGGACGCTCTGGTTGCTCCTGTCCAACAGAGAAGACAGGGAGAGCGGGGAAGGTTAGAGAGAGAGAGGGGCACTGAGCGAGAGAGAGAGAGAGAGACGCACGGGAAGGAAGGGAGAGACGGGGAGAAGAAGGAGATATTCCTGGGGTCGCCGATGTGTGGCTCCGACGAGGGGAAGGAGGTCCCGCGAGGCAGCAAGGAGATGAGGAGGCCGGTGCCTCACGGGCTGCGCGGGGACGAGCCGTCGGGGTGCGAGGCCGAGGCAGGGGAACGGTGAGACGGTGGCTGTCGGGGCGCGCGGGCGGCGCTGGGTGGCGCGCCCGCCGCGGGACACCTATGGGGCCGGGGAGCCCCTTCGTGTGTTCGGTACGAGGGCGGAGGAGGTACAGAGAGCAGATCGAGGCGATGCACGCGGGGCGGATTTTTACCCAGCTTCGGGCCGCGATGGTCGCGTAAAACCCTACTGCTGCTTTGTGTTGTATTGGATCTTGCTCAAGAATGCGAGCGAATGGTGGTGTATGGAACGAGCCGAATCCCCGGCGCTAGAGTTGCCAAGGGTTCGAACCCCCCCTACGTTGTGCATGGGCCTCCTTTTATAGGGCAAGGGGTCACCGACAGGTGTCAACGTAGGGTAGAGGGGTAAAATGTAAAAGAGGTGGTAGTTGGAAGCAGCAAGGGAACAAAGGCAGCCACAAAGGCTTGAACAAAGGATTCTACCTACTTTTGACAGAGGGGACAAGAGCATTTAATGCCCGTCGCCGTCGCCCCAAAAGCTCCCGCCTTGCGTCTCCGCTTGCCACGGGCGATGGATCCACCGCCGCGGAGTGCCACCGCACCCCTCAACTGCACAGCCATCCGCCACGCTCTGGAGAGGGCTGAAGGCGACGCTGGGCGATGAGCTGGAGGCGGCACGCAGCTTCGCCGGCAAGTACCTTGCCGGGTCTTGATCTTGCCGGCCCGGAGCTTGTCGGGCTTGTAGTCTTGTCGCTCCCGGGCCCTCGCCGACGCGAGATAGCGCCGAGGCGTGTTTTTGTGATGTGATCTTCTAGTCTCCCCGCGAGCTCCTCTCGCCAGGACTTGCATGAGTGATGTAATCTTGAGCTCGAACGGCCTTCCGCAAGCTCCTCTTGCCGGGCCTTGATCTTCTATCTTGTACACTTTGTTCTTGAATGGCTTGATGTGGAGTGGGAATGATCTCCGGCAAGCATATGGTGGATCCAGCCGCGGGAAGCTGCGACTGCCCGTGCACAAGTTGGGGTACTGAGGTACCCCTACCTTAGTACACCGACAGTGGCTGGTCGTGGTCACTGGTAGAACTGCTCGCCGGGGTCAACGGAAGACGAACTGGAGGAGAGGCGCGGGGCACAGTGGAAGGAGCATGTCATGGAGGAGCACGGGATGGTGCTGAGGCGCTCGGAGATCGATGGAGGGAGGTGGATCGATGGATTGGTCCGGTGGGGAAAACGAGGTGGAGCTCGGGCTGTGGTGGTTGGTGGGATGGGGATCCAGAGCTGGGTGATGAGACGGGCGGCGGCGGCTAGAGGATCCCTAGAAATTAGGGATTTGTCTGATGATTGCACTGCTATTTATAGTAGGTGGGTTTTTGGCTAGGGGCTAATCTGGATCCTTCGATCGAAATCGAGCGGTAGTGAATAAATGGCTTAGGGGAGTCCAACAAAGAACCGAAGATATTTTAGGGATGTTTGAGGATGATTTGAATGCAACGGTGATAACTGAGCGGGTCGGGTTCCGGGCAGGTTTCGGACGCGCGCGAGGGGGGGTCAGCGGCTATGCAGAGAGGGTCAAAGGTCCGACAAGAGGGAATCAAAACCCGGTTGGGCTCGAATCGGTCAACGAAGGCAAGGGGAAAGAAGCAGCAACAACTAACGGCTACGAGTTTTTATGAAAACATGCAGATGCAATGCGAATGATGACATGAGATGAAATGCATGACATGAACAAAAAAACAAAACAAAAGACAAAAACCCAACCACGGAGGAAAATAACGTATCGCATCTCTAGAAAAGGCAAGAGTTGGAGTTACGAATATGGAAAGTTGTATCCGAGGCGTTACAACACTCCACCACTACGAGAGGATCTCGTCCCGAGATCTAGGATGGCACCGGAGAGAAACGGAAGAGGAAGATAAGAGGTAAACTAAGTTGCTTCTTCGACAAACGAGTGAAACCATGAACCTTGAGAGGTTGAACAATTTAAAAGAAAGAGTACAACAGAGATGAACAAGATTGCAAACAATCTGGTAGAAAAGAGGAACCAGGAGTATTACGAGAACTTGAAGGTTGAAAGACATGGAAATAAGAGCTTCACGAACGAAAATAATATGACCACCTCGGTATAATGAGATAGCCAAGGAACAAAAATGACAGAATTTGGACAGCACTCCGGTAGAAAAGAGAAGAAAACTTGATGAGATGAAAAGATATTGAAGAGATGATACAACACTCCAGTTAAATGGATAAGCAAGAAAAGAACACGATCCTCACAAAACAGGGTGATGGGTGAAGTGCACAACATCACAATGCCTCCGTAACGAAAGAATAGAAGTTAGACCGTTGGGATAAAGGGACGGAGAAGAAAATGATAACTTTTACCACAAGTGAACTTGGAAAGCATCCTTGCAAACAAGAATCGAACGGAGTTGTTGGAAAATCAACAACGAGAAGCACAAGCTTGTTGTGGGCTTATGGAAAACATCTCAAGACTATGAGGTGACAACCGGCCACTAATGGAAACCGTTGATTTGATTGAGAGCACCAAAGAGATGAAAAACTTCTTCACCGAGAGGATAGGAGAAAAACTCGGATCATTGATAGCACCATAATTAGCAATATTCCTTAGGGAAGGCTTTAGGTGAAATCTTTACCAAGATAACTCCAATGAAGGGATTAATGGGTTTAGAGTACCTCATTCTTGACAACATGTGGCTCATGAAACACGAATGGAAATTGTCAAGAATGATATAACACCACCTCAAAAGATAAGGTAGAAAGAATTGCACTTTGGAATGCAAGATGAAGAATACTTGAGCTCCTCAAAAAAAAAACATGTGTTGAGCACCATGTTTAATTTTGAGTATAGCTTGGCGGATCTTAACTCCGAGAGAAATCTTGAAGAACAATTGAAGAATGAAAGAAAACCTTGATGAACCTCCATGTAGAGCCTCAATGAAGAACTCTGGTAATAAAAAGGGTGATAGAAAGGAAGAGAAGTTGAAAACACAAGGTCAAGCCTTGTAATAATTTAGGTGGAGCTTCGTGATGAGATAATGCGGAAAACATGGAACTCCATAAAAGAAAAGATGGAGCATCTCGAACCAAGAAATGTGACATGATGAACAACGATGGAAAGAAGAAACTAGATCACTTGGATGAAACAATAATAAGAATTACGGTATGCATATCCTTCACCAATTTAAATTGATGACAAGCAACGGATTTGGCATACTACTTATTCTTATTGAGGGATTGAAAAGAGATATAGCGTCAACTTGAAGAAGTTATTGATGGGACCACCGGTGGGATTTGGAAACAACAAATATCTATTATATAATTAAGATAAGAGGCAAACAAGCCATCACGTTAATCCACATAGGTTAAAAATATTTGATGCGTTGATCTAAATTACAACGGCTAAGATAAAAAGATTTTAAAGAGTTACGTACAACAATATGAAGGTGCATATATGTTATTGACACGCTCAACACATGGATACATAGGTTTCATCAGACTGTGCAAACCATATATTTGGAAGGGACGTGTATATTTGGAATTGGTGTCCGACAAGAGTTATAATAATTAGTACAAGAAAGAACCGAGCTAAACACGTTAAACAAAAGGACAGTCCAGGTCCGGGTTGCACACGTTAAAGAAAAGCACGGCCCAGGATGCAAACATTGAAGAAAACGTCTGGGCGCTGATTACATCGGACGCACATGTCTTATCAGCAAATTACTTTTTGCATCACGGCTCCTTGCATGTGCTATTAGTTAGTCCGTCCAAATTAAGTTTTGATTATCCATGGCCACAGACTCAGATTGTCTTTCTTCTTAATGTGTCACTGATCCATTGATTACAACAGTTGAAATACAAAGATAGAAAAATTACTTACATACAAGTCTGTAGTCCGTGTCACATGTCCTACATATATATATTCTAACGACCAGTTTGAACACAAAATTTAATATAAAACTTAAAAATAACTCACTATATTAGCTAGGCCATATTAGTTAGGCCGTACAAATTACTTACTTACAAATTAGTTACAATCTTAATACTCCAATTTTGGTTCAATAAAAAAAGGTCAGTACAAAAATAATATGAAAACGATAAGAACAATCTATAGTTTTAATAAAATTATGCAAGGGCATTTCATTTTATAAAAATATAGATGTCAACGCCAAACATTATGAATACAAACAAATTACCAACCTATAATCTATGATTATATACCTATCAATTATATTATTATTAATAAGATGAAATCAATGGCATGAGGCAATGAATATATATATTGGTCACGGATATAACTACCCAAAACCTGGACCCTTTTTTTGGACGGGCATCCGAGACAGGTACATGCAAAGTTATTTGACCACACCATGGACACCGAAGTAGTGCAACTGGAGTAGTTTTTTGGGGCGTGTACAAATCATTGTAGTATCTAAGCTTTCAGTGAACGTGGTCAAAATATAATTTCAGAAGATTTTTCACCACGTCTGACTTTACAACATAGGCACACACACATCAGCGAGGCTTCTGCCAAAGCCGGCTCAATGCTGCCCTGGTCAGGGATGGCCCAGCGCCTTGAATCAGACGCAGAAGGCTGCTTCCACGCTGCATAGATAAGCCGGGCACGAGAAGCACTACTTAATACGAAAATAATTCATAGACAATTCGACATGTTGCAGCTGCCGGACTTCCATTGGTGCCACGCTAGCAGTGTGGGGGAGCATGAAGCAAATTTTAGGAGGGGCCAGATGAGTGTATGATATAGAAAAAGATGTGTTGATCAGAGACGCCCATCAATTAGCAGAGCGATTCACAAAAATACAAGCCTATTTGGGAAAAAAATCTAGGAAGTGGGGTCAGGGCACGGTTTCGTCCCGCCGACGCTCCGCCACTGGCTGGCAGCACACACACAATATGCATGCCAATGATTTAAGGCTAATTTTTGTGCTAGAAGGAAACCAGATAAGCTCTAGACAATGTTATTTTTACTTCTGTAAAGAAAATATCATACAATTTTCTTTTTAAGGACAAGATTAGTTACAGCAACAAAGTTTCATTGTTATGGTTTACTGGAGACACTCACCGTGCTTGGGCCTACTTCGATTATACAAAGCATACCAGTCATGCACTCAAGTTTATAGAAGCATGCCATGATATGCACTACAAAAATAGAAGATGAAAACAAAGATGAAGTAGTATATGGACAAACAAAAAAAAGATTATATCAATAGACCAAGGATTGGACTTCAAAAAGTACCGCTTGTTTGATATGATAACGAAGGACGTGAAATCTTGAACGAACCACCGTAAGAATTGAAAATGAAAGTAGCAAAGGCACAATTCACCGGGAAGAATGGGAAAACGAATGAAGATACTTGAGGGAATTAGATGCAAAAGAACGAAGAGATCATGAACTGATTAGAGGGTACTTGAACGATGCATCAGAAGAATTCGAGAACGAGAGTTGAAAGATGAGAATGAATAATTCTAAGATGATGGGCTCCGGAGAATCAAACTAAAAAGACTCCTGAATTGCTCCGGATGGATGAAAAAAAATTCTCACAATCGAAAACAATTATGAGAGGATGGCATCAAGCTAGAACCATGAATCTTGAAGAGAATGGAGCAAGATTTAAGAGAAACACTTCTTCGGTCTTCACATGTTGAGAATGATGATGAGAAACACCACCATGAATTGTTGAGATACTCCGGGAGAATGAAAAACAAGGAGGTTGAGCCAACAATGAAAAAAATAATAATTTTGAGATCGATCTTGGAAAACAGTTGACTGATGAGATTCATTCTTACGTCAAACTTCGAAAAGAATTTGGGAATGGCACCGGGAAAATTAGAAGAGTCAGGTAAGATCCTGGGAAAAGACCTGTGGGTTAGGGCCCACTGAAAAGAAACACACCGTTGAACAATTTTAAAGAGAGGTTGCACCGGTTGAATTAAATGGCTTGAATGAGATAACAATCTCCAAATAGCTTGAACGGATAGAGAATGGAAACACAAGTCTTGTGAGATATCTTCAACACTCCGGATATGAACTGGGAGAGGTGAATAAATAAGAGAGCCTTGGATAAGAAATTCACATGGGAAGACATGTGAAACAAAAGGAAGAGATATGATCAACACCGAAAGCTTAAATTAAATCCACCGGAGAAGAAAAATAACGAAGAATGATGAACTCAAAGCTCCGTTAGTATCTTCACGAGGGCTCACCGGATAAGAACATTGACGGAAAAGGGTGAAGTGACTTCACATGAATAAATGGATACTTGATTAAAATAAATGAGTCCTTGAAGAAAAGGGTGGGAGGGTGGGGAAAAACAAAGACAACTTGGGATGAACAAAACAAGCACCATTGAGAAAACTTAGAATTGATCTTGCGGATGGGGAGAATGATGGGATCATCTCGAAGAGAAGCGCGCCGGTTGGAAAAGAATTAACATGACAACCTCAATGATAAAAAAGGATTAGTGTTCACATAGCAATATGAGAACACCATTTAGGAAAGGTATGGATTCAACATTTGACTTCAAAGCAACTCGAATACCACAAATAAAATAAAATAAAGGATTTGGCTTGCAGAATAAGCCGGAACAAATACATATGATAGAGATTTACCCAATCCCATCTCATGCATCTGTCAGAAAGATATTCTAGGAGCTACTTGAATTCCCACCTATAAACTCCCGAAACTTTCTGGTTATGCAATCTGGTGTTGGGGATACAGGGGAAGCAATATATATCTCACCCAAAACTAACAATCCCTACATCGAGCTGTATCCATCCGTCAACACATAACCAAGAAAACTCCGGAAATCGTGTACCTCAACCTTCGAAAAGCATCCGTTATACGAGCTATGGCAATACTCCCGAACTCCCCAGTACTGGGTGGCGTCGAGGTTATCTCACCAACAACTGCATAAAGGACATTTTCGATGTCGGCAAAACTCAGGTATTCTAGAACTGCAACGATAAAATTATGACGACAACACCTCGGAGCTCATCTCCCCGGGACACTGCCACAACCCCTAAATGACAGGAGGCACCAAGAACAATGTTCTCCTCATAAGAATATCGGAACAATCCCAAGATACCCGCGTGATCCTAAAAAAAATTAGTGAAATTTGAGGAGAGGAAAGACAAAACATCTACGTCAGGAGTCCTCACCAGAGCGACGAAGGGGGCTGAGGAGTAAGAAGAATCCTACTCTCCGATATATATAATCCTAAGACTCAAAATAGTTTTTTTCTAGACTCAACAATGACCAACAATCAAGGGGGCTCCTATGGTCGGTCGAGGCTCTAATACCAACTTGTCATGCCCAATATGCGACACTATCCAAAAGGAACTCGAAGGTCCCACCAAGGATAGACCCGCATATTGAAACGCTTTTGCAAGGTGGATATCATTACATCAACATTACATAATAGATGGGGATACATACATAAGGCATACAATGCCACACGAATACATCAGTACATCATCCATAAGATCAACACCCGACTACGGATGAAACACAAACAGAAACTCAAACAATATCCACCCTGCTAGCCCAGGCTGCCGACATGGAACCTATCACCTGATCGAAGAAGAAGCAGAAGAAGAACTCCAAAACAAGCAAACATCCTTCTTGCGTCAAGATCATCGTGATAATCCTGTACACTGCAAACTGTTGTTGTAGTAATCAGGAGCCACGAGGACTCAAGCAATCCCATTACCATGGGTATCAAAACTAGCAAGGCTTAATGGGAAAGGAAGGGTAAAGTGGTGAGGTCAAAAGCAATGCTAAGCAAGATATGGTGGCTAACATACGCAAATAAGAGCGAGAAGAGAAGCAACGAACGGTTGTGAAGCTAGCAATGATCAAGAGGTGATCCTGAACTCCTACTTACGCCAAGCATAACCCAAAACCGTGTTCACTTCCGGACTCACGAGAAGAGACCATCACGGCTACACACGCGTTGATGCATTTTAATTTGGATCCGTGTCAAGTTATCTACAACCGACATTAACAAATTCCCATCTGCCACATAACCGCGGCACGGCTCTCGAAAGTTTATACCCCGCAGGGTGTCCCAACTTAGCCCATGATAAGTTTCTCCGATCAACGAAGGATATACCTTCTTCTAGGAAGACCCGATCAGTCTCGGAATCCCGGTTTACAAGACATTTCGACAATGGTAAAACAAGACCAGCAAAGCCTCCCGATGCGCCGACAATCCCGATAGGAGCTACACATATCTCGTTCTCAGGGCAACACCGGATAGGTCAGCCTACAAGTAAAACCAGACCTTGAGTTTCCCCGAGGGGGCCCCTGTAGTTGCCCGTTCGCATCAAAGACTTAGAGAAGCATCGCCCGGGGCTAAAATAAAGATGACCCTTGGGTTGGCCGACCCAAGGAAGGGTATAGGTGGTGGTGAGGCAAATGGTAAAACCAAGGTTGGGCCTTGCTGGACAAGTTTTATTCAAAGCGAACCGTCAGGGGTCCTATAAATCACCCGACCGCGTTAGGAACGCAAAATCCGGGAACATAACACTGGTATGACGGAAACTAGGGCGGCAAGAGTGGAACAAAACACCAGGCATAAGGCCGAGCCTTCCACCCTTTACCAAATATATAGAGGCATTAATAAAATAAGAGATATTGTGATATCCCAACATAACCCTGTCCACCATGGAGGAATCTTCAACTTCACCTGCAACTAGCAACGCTATAAGAGGGGCTGAGCAAAGCGGTAACATAGCCAAGCAACGGTTTGCTAGGAATGGTGTCAAAGGTTAGGGGTTCATGGCAATTCAGGGAGGCTTGAAGAGCAAAAAATAGGTAGCACAACATAGCGATAGAACGAACCAACTAGCATAGCAATGATAGTAGTGAGATCCAGGGTAGCGGTCATCTTGCCTGAAATCCCGCTAGGAAGAAGAACAAGTCCATGAAGAAGACGAACGGGAGTTGAAGAACCAAGCATAGTCGAACGAATCCTCACGATCGCAACATTACCAGAACTAAGAAGCAACACCGGAAAGAAACAAACAACATGGTAAATGCACAAGAATAAACATGGCATGATGCACAAACAAGTATGATGCATGTTCGGTTTAATGATGCATGGCATGGCAAAGTGCAACAAACAATACTATAAGTTAAGTGGAGCTCAATATGCAACGAGTTGCATATCGACAAAACAACACATTCGAGTTATTTAGTTCGATCTCGTTTAGGTACACAACAATATTAAATGTTGTTAAACATGGCAAGAGGTGAAACATAAGTAAACTAACTATCTAGGCAAGTTTAAATGAGGCCGGAACAACAAACAACAATTCCGGAAAATCCTCATATGCAATTTATGAATTTGGTACTGTTCTGCCCTAAAACATATTTTAAAGTTGTTAAACAGGAAAATAAAGTGTAACATGTTAAACTAGGCATTTTTCCACCCCATTTACATATAAAGTTTATTCAAATCCGAGCTACGGTTATTTAGTTATGAATAAATCATTTTAACATGGCATTTGAGCAAATTTTAAACAAACAACATTTTGAACATTTTAAACATGGATGAAGGTTGCATAATAAGAAACTAGATGAAAAACTAAGCATTTTACATATTTAAATCATTTTAATCTGATGCACGGTTTGTGAGATATTAGATGCATGAACATGAGGGGTTTTCTGCAAAACAAGTAACTCTCTGGATAATACACAAATTCGTCCAGGGGAAAAAAACACATCAGGCCAAATCTAGTTGGGCCAACAGGAGCAGGGGCGCTAGAGGCTCACCATGGCCTCATGGGCCGGCTCGATCGGTGGAGAGGCTGAGGCAAGGCGTGGCCCAGTTGCGGGATCGCGAGGCGTGGTCAACGGGCGAGCGAACCGGGCGAGGGGCTCGTCTCCCTCGCACAGGAGGTAGCAGGCAACACAGCAGCGGTTGAAGCAGGAGAGCAGCGGCGGCGGCGGTGGCTGGGAGCAGAGCTCCGGTGAGCGGGGCGAAGGGGCGGCGAGGTCCTGGGCGTCCGAATCTGGCCGGGAATAGGCTTGGACGGCGTCGGGCTTGGGGGGCTCGCCGCGGGGTTCGAAGCAGAGGAGGACCAAATGGGCGATGGCGTGGGGAGCCCATCAGCGTCCTGGACGGCGAGGTAGGAGACGGCAGGACTCGACGGATCTCGCCGGAGATTGGAGCTCCGGGACGCTCTGGTTGCTCCTGTCCAACAGAGAAGACAGGGAGAGCGGGGAAGGTTAGAGAGAGAGAGGGGCACTGAGTGAGAGAGAGAGAGAGAGAGACGCACGGGAAGGAAGGGAGAGACGGGGAGAAGAAGGAGACAGTCCTGGGGTCGCCAATGTGTGGCTCCGACGAGGGGAAGGAGGTCCCGCGAGGCAGCAAGGAGATGAGGAGGCCGGTTCCTCACTGGCTGCGCGGGGACGAGCCGTCGGGGTGCGAGGCCGAGGCAGGGGAACGGTGAGACGGTGGCTGGTCGTGGTCACTGGTAGAACTGCTCGCCGGGGTCAACGGCAGGCGAACTGGAGGAGAGGCGCGGGGCTCAGTGGAAGGAGCACATCGTGGAGGAGCACGGGAGGGTGCAGAGGCGCTCGGAGATCGATGGAGGGAGGTGGATCGATGGATTGGTCCGGTGGGGAAAACGAGGTGGAGCTCGGGCTGTGGTGGTTGGTGGGATGGGGATCCCGAGCTGGGTGATGAGACGGGCGGCGGCGGCTAGAGGATCCCTAGAAATTAGGGATTTGTCTGATGATTGCACTGCTATTTATAGTAGGTGGGTTTTTGGCTAGGGGCTAATCTGGATCCTTCGATCGAAATCGAGCGGTAGTGAATAAATGGCTTAGGGGAGTCCAACAAAGAACCAAAGATATTTTAGGGATGTTTGAGGATGATTTGAATGCAACAGTGATAACTAAGCGGGTCGGGTTCCGGGCAGGTTTCGGACGCGCGCGAGGGGGGGTCAGCGGCTATGCAGAGAGGGTCAAAGGTCCGACAAGAGGGAATCAAAACCCGGTTGGGCTCGGATCGGTCAACGAAGGCAAGGGGAAAGAAGCGTCAACAACTAACGGCTACCAGTTTTTATGAAAACATGCAGATGCAATGCGAATGATGACATTAGATGAAATGCATGACATGAACAAAAAAAGAAAACAAAAGACAAAAACCCAACCACGGAGGAAAATAACATATCGCATCTCTGGAAAAGGCAAGAGTTGGAGTTACGAATATGGAAAGTTGTATCCAGGGCGTTACATGAGGCCATTTCAATTTCTAATGACATAACCTCTACCTCAATTGTGTCTTCACATTTGATGCTAGGTCCCATATATGATGACGCGACGATCCTCGATGACTTCATCCGTACTTTGGACAATAAGATGGCCATGGTGGATTATGATGACCCCCACATGCTTCCATCATGATGATAACATGATCACGATTTGATCCTTGCCACCTCACCTACTCCACATGAATGGAATGAGAAAGGTAACATAGGTGAAGGTGATGCTCTTGTCCCACTAGTGGACATTTTTGACATTAATTGCTTGCATGATATGCTCCCGTTGCATCATTTCCATCATATGCCATGCCATGACCACCTAGCTTTGGACATGCATTGTTTGCCATGTTGTAAATTTTCCCCAAATTATGCCCCCGCTATTTATCTTGAAGAGACCCCCATAGTTTCCTCACACATATTAGGCGATTTTGATCCACCCTGTGATTTGCATGATTCCCATGATTGTGTGCACCCTATGCATCCCATGAATACAAATGATATTATTTTGCCACACACTTGCTATAGATTGTGTCCTAATCGTGTTGAACACGATTACTATCATTGCATCACGGATGACACGTTTCTCTATTTCACGGGAAACCACAGCCACCTATGGGACCAAGGGCCCCTTGCTGGTTCGGCAGGGGGGATGTTGCGTTGTGAAAAGAGCAGAGGAGCGTGGGTCAGCACGGCAGGGATCACACAAGCAATTTTACCCAAGTTCAGGCCGCCGCGAGGCGTAACACCCTACTCACAATTAGGTGGATTAATGGTTGAAGAATGGTGGTGAAGCACAGTACACTTGCCCGACAGGGGCCGCAGTGGCTACGCGTGTATCAACGCGCGGGTGTCTGGCTCTCCAACCTCATGAACCACTTCTATGGTTGACATGGGCCTCCTTTTATAGGTTAAGGGGTCACCACAATGGCAAATCAGCCATTATGCACTGATAAGATAGCAAACAGTGCTATCATACCTAACTCTGTAGGCTGACAGAGCGCTCTAAATGCGCCGCTAAACCTCACATCGTTGTTTGCCCGACAAGCCTTGCCGGGCTTATTTGCCAGCTCCACGCATGCTTGTTTGATATGTCTCAGGACGAGTGTCATCTGTAGGCTTTCCTGTAGAAAGAGGATGCCATGTGGCGATTGGCTGCCACCTAATCACCTTGCAGCCTGACACCGCACTGATTGATGATCCGGATCATGGGGGAGTGGTTGATGAGGTGCTTCTTGCCCCCGCGAGTCCCGGCAGGCCCTGCAGGGATGTCTTGGACGCTATCTTCCGGGGGTGGCTCTGCCCTTGCCAAGCCCGTTTGCCCAGCAAGGGAGGCTTTTCTCCTGGTGGTATCTTGCTTCTCTGGCTTGATCTTGGTCGTCTTGTTCTGTATGTTGGTCCTTCGAAGATCTTGGTATCTTCTACTCTTGCATGGCCAGATGTTATAATCTTCTTCCCGTGCCTATGCATAGTGAGAGCAACATACCCAGGGTCTGTTGCCCCGACAGAAGCCCCCAGGCCTGCCCTAATCGCGCTGCCGAGAGTCGTCGGGTTAGGCGGTAATCAGTGCACAAGCAGGGGCGCCGAAGAGGCAGGCCTCTTGGGGTCTTCTTTGCTACTTCAATAATCTTGAGTCCATGCCAGTTTCCGGTTTCTCTGCGCGTCGTGTAAAGCCAATAGTGGTGGGGCCGCTCTTGTAATGGCCCGTGAATGACTTTAATGCACGGGGTAGAAACCGCCAATTCACTTTTGCCACCACGCCCTTATCGTTAGCCACGTATGCTGCATGCATCACGCGGGGTAAGTAACGGAGGCGCGAGGCGTGGCAGAGCATTATGGCGAGGGCCCGGCCTTCTTGAATTGATGGAGGGGTGTCGGTGTAATAAAGTAGGGGTACCTTAGTACCCCGAACTCGTGCACGGGCAGTCGCAGCGCCCCGCGGCAAGGCTTGCCGGGCGTCCGCCAAGACCCTCCGCCATCCTTATTTTACTACCATTCAATAACAAAGTGGTAGCTGAGAAGACAAAGCCCGCAAGAGAAGCTTGCTGGAAGGACAAGACCCCGCAAGAGGAGCTTGCCGGAAGGCCACCGAGGCACTTCGTAAGACTTGTCGCTGAGCACCGCCGCCCCGCAAGACCCGACGAGCGCAAGCTTGCAGTGCAACAAGAGAGACCGCGGCAAGGCACTTGCCGCGCGGCCACCACTCAAGCGCTTCCAGCTCACCCGACGGCATGTCACCGCAGATCACTCCTGGTGCACGTGGCGGGCGGCTAGGCAGCCTAGCGGTGCAAGGTGGCAAGCCAAGGTGACTAGGAGGCCATCGTGGCGATCGGTGGCGCCCCTAACGGTCGCTTCGCACCGTTGAGAGACCGGACGGCATTAATGCCCTTGTCCCCGCCGCCGAGTTAGGTAGGGACATCAGAGATAATGATTGTACCAACCCTGTTTTTACCTTTCTACCCCTCTCTGCTGCTCCCACCTGCTAGTGACCCCTTAGACTATAAAAGGGAGGCCCATGCGACGAGAAAGGGTTGGGTTGGTCGGGTTCGGCTCATTCACCCATTCGACACCACAAGATACCCACGCCTCAAGCAAGAACAAAATACAAACACAAAGCAGCAAGAGGAGTTTTATCTCCGGAGAGCTCCGGCTGGGTAAAATCTCAAGGCCAACCTCGACCGCTTTTGTGCGCCCTCCCCCTTGCCGGACCAGAAGGCCCCTGCCCCATAGGTGCTCGTGCTCCCACAAAGGCCCACGACATCTTTGGCGCGCCAGGGAGGGGAGCGTCGAGGTTGTGCGAACCTGATCCGGTCTCTGCGCGCCCTACATCCACATCTTCATCGACAAACCACCAAAGAAGAAGGCTTCAGAGGTGGCTACCCATCCGCGACCATCCCGCCGCCATCGAGCAAACAGCGGTGGGTGGACGCCGACGGAGGAGCGGCACCGACGGTGGGACTCACGCCGTCACCAGTGTCCAAGGACAAGGCCCCGCAAGCTTCGCGCTCGATATCCACCGCACTCCTCTCAGAGGTGCATGATCGACAACGCCACGGTGCCCCTAGCACCGCGGCTCGCATTGGAACAAGGCCAAGCTGGTGGGTCGCGGACGCCAAGGCCGCCAGACACGCCAACACGCCGGCACGAGCGCAGCAGGCCGCCGACGAGACGTTGTTCTTCTAACACCGTTAGAGTTTGAGCATGTCCCGCACTCGCGCCGCCACCACCGCCACCTAAGACTCCAGAGGAAGCGCCGCCCGAGCCCAGCTGTTTTAGATTACCCTCCAGCGCCGGACAAGATCGACGATCGAGGGCCGCCATTTATAGCCTCATTGGCTTCGCTTAACGCCGACAAGCCCCGCAACGAAAGCACGCCGGCCGCTGCAAGACGCCAGCGGAAGCCGTGGCGATAAGACCGCTGGGTGCTACCACCGCACTCCGCACCTCGGGCCAAGGTCGCCGACTCGCTGGCCAACTCGACGCCGACTCCACCGCATCGCCGACCCGCGAGCCCGCCGCGATCAACGCCACGCCCTCCAAGAACGACGGCACGAGGACGCCATACGTGATCGAAGCGCAGAAGAGAAGCGCGGCGTCAACTGACCAGCGCGCCGGGCCCATCGTCGATATGCATGCGCCTGGGGAACCCGGGCGACTTGTCAGACGTGGCAGGTTGCCCTGCTCACCCATGAGCTGCTGCAAGTCCAAAGGGCCCAAGACCAAGAACTTCGCCGACGCATCGAGAAGTACGATGGCAGGATACATCCGTCGGAGTTCTCGCCCTACACCATCGCGTGCAGCTGCCGGGACGCGAAGAGAAGATCCTCGCCAACTACTTCCGCCGGTGCTCAAGCCCAACATCGATCTTGGCTCATGCACTTGCCGGACAACTCCATCTCTTCATTGGCGCACTGCGTTATCAGTTTGTCGCCGCTTCACAAAGTGCCACAAGCCCCATGGTCGAGAGCGACCTTCATCTCGCTAGCCCGTAAAGAAGGAGAACCCCGCAAGTACATACAGAGATTCAGCCAGTGCAGCGCAACATCTCAGACGTCCACCTGCCGTGGTTATCAGCGCTGCTCCATCGAACGCGCGAACCGCAGGATGAGGGAGGAGATGGCAATGTGCAAATCAGAGATGTCGCCGAGCTATACGCCTGGCCGGCTAAGCGCGCACGGGCTGAGGAGGGGAGGAAAATCTCGGAGAGAATACAGGAGCGTATGATCTCGACAAAGGAGGATGCCCTCCGCAAGGAAGAACCGGAGGCAGAATAACAGAAAGAGAAAGGCTAAGGATGTGCTAGTCGTCGAGCAGTCCAGCAATGCAAGCGGCGCCGCAAGGCCAAAGCCGATGACTCCGCAAGGCTGTGGTGGCTGCCGACAAGCAGTGACGGCTCCGCAAGCAAGATCGCAAGATCCACCGCACCAAGGGCCACGACCTCCAAGCATGCAAGAAGGTTGAGCAGATGGCAGAGCTACAGAAAGCTGAATATGAGCGTCGCGACAAGGAGAAGGCCCAGGGGGGTGGCGGAGGATCCGGCAAGAAGCGTCCCGCCCGGGGAGGGCACCGTGGCAAGGCCAAGCAGCGGCAAGGAGACAGACCTCCCCGCGGCCGCGACAAGGACGAAGACGAAGATGAAGATGATGAGATGGAGGAAGATGAGACCGACGAGCAAGAGTTTCAGAAGGCGACGGAGGTTTTGTGCGTTGACGGCGGCGCTTCTCTGCACACCTCGCACCGCCAACTCAAACAAAGGGTGGGAGGTAAATGCAGAGAACCATCACGAATCGCAAGAAGCCCCCGGCGGTCCAAAGACGCCCATTGTCTTTGATGTTGAGGATCACCCGATCGCATCATCGCGGTCGGGTGCTTGCCGATGTTGGTTTCGCCAACCATTCGCAACCTCAAGGTCACAAAGATGTTGGTTGACGGCGGGCCGCCTAAATCTGATCTCTTCCGAGGTGCTCAACAAGCCCAGATCCCCGACAATGAAGCTCAAGAGACTGGTACCTTTCAAGGAATCAACCCGGAAGGAGCAAGTCAAGGGGAAGATCACACTGCTAGTGACCTTTGGCAGCGAGTTGAATTTCAGAACAGAGAGAGTCACATTTGATGTTGCTGATTTCCCATTGCCTTACAATGGGATACTTGGCCGTCCAGCGCTCGCCAAGTTCATGGAGGCCTCTCACTACGCCTACAATGTGCTCAAGATGCCTGGTCCGATAATTGTCATTTCTGTCCAAGGCAACAAGAAGGATGCACTTATCTGTACCAACAAGATCTACCGGGAAGCAGCAGCCGCAGCCGAACACCAACCACTTGTCACCAAGCTCCCTGGGAAGAAGAAGAAGACCAAGTCCGCAAGAGTAGCTCGATGCCCACTCCGCAAGCGCACTCTTCGGACCGCCGAGGACGCACCATCGAAGCTCCACCGCAAGTGCAAGAAGGCAAAGACAATCGCACCAGAGACCAAGAAAGTGGTCGCTAAGGAGGACGGCATCGGTGGTACCTTCACCATCGCTACACGCCCGATCCTAAATAGGAAAGCGCCATTGCTGTTTTCTCATGGGCGAATGTCGATGTGTTTGCATGGCAACCATCCGACATCCTCGTGTTCCTGTGGAAGTAATTGAGCACCACCTTGCCGCCTGCCCTCACGCCGCCCGCCAAGCGTAGAGTCGAAGCAAGCAGAGAGCGCCAAGAGTTCATTGTCAAGAGATCAAGAAATTGGAAGCAGCAGGCTTGGTCCGAGGAGTACTCCATCCAACGTGGTTAGCTAATCCAAGAGTCGTGGCGCAAAGCAAACGGGAAGTGGAGGCTTTGTATTGACTTCACCGATGTTAATAAAGCTTGTCCCAAGGATCCATTCCCTTGCCGCATTGACCAAATTGTTGACTCCACAAGCAGGATGTGATCTGCTTTCATTCCTTGATGCATACTCAGATATCATCGGATCTTCATGGCGTAAGAGGATGAAGAGAAAACCGCGCTCATTACTCCATGTGGCACGATCGCTTTGTATGGATGCCTTCGACTAAAGAATGCTGGTTCAACATTTGCAAGAGTAGTCAATATGCTTTTGAGCCACGCTGTACGTAAATGTGGAAGCTACATGGATGACATAGTGGTCAAGAGCAAGGACAAAGAGACTCGATCCAAGATTTGGACGCGACTTTTGCAAATCTGGCGCAAGGTCAATCTCAAGTTGAACCCCGAGAAGTGCGTGTTTGAGTTCCTTCCGGCAAGCTTCTCGGGTTCTTTGTGTCCCAGCGGGGGATCGAAGCCAATCCCGACAAGATCAAGGCGATCGAGCAGATCGAAACCCCGAAGCGCGTCAAGGATGTGCGAAGACTTGCCGGTTGTGTTGCTGCTCTCAGTAGGTTCATCTCTAAGTCTGCTGAGCGCGCCCTGCCATTTTTCAAAATTTTGAAAAAGGCAGGTCCAATGAAATGGACTCCGGAAGCGGAGGCTGCTGCAGGACCTAAAGAGATACCTATCCTCCACTCCAACACTTGTCGCACCTAAGCCACAAGAGAAGTTGCTGCTATATCTGGCGGCAACCAATCAAGTGGTTAGTGCTGCGTTAGTTGCGGAGAGGGATGCTAATGATGAGCCAACAGACGCGCAAGCGAGTCCAATGACAAGCTGTGGGTCTTCCCGACAAGTTCTCGCTCCGCAAGGATGGACCCGCATAGCTCCGGAAGAGAAACAGAAGAAGATGGTGCAATACCAGTTTATTTTGTCGGCCCTTTCGCAGGGGCTAGATCAAGGTACCGTGTGCGGTTGTTTTTCGCCTTCTCATGGCCTCGAGGAAGCTGCGCCATTACTTTCAAGCACACGAGATCACAGTTGTCACCGCTTCGCTGAAGAGGATACCGCGTAATCCGTAGCAACAGCAGTGATTGTCGAGTGGGCACCGAATTGTCAAGCTTTGGCCTCGTGTTTGAGAGTACCTCAACTATCCAGAGCCGAGCATTGGCAGAATTCATAGCAGAGTGGACGCCAACACCGGCGAAGAAACTCCGAGAAGAGCATCCCGCCAAGGAAGCGAGCAAAGAATGGATCATGTACTTTGATGGCGCTTCGCCGCAAGGCGCCAAAGGGCGCATTACTTGTCGCACCCACCGTGAGAGCACCTCAAGTACGTGGGTCCAAATGCACTTCCCAAGGAGCAAGCAACAAACAATACCGCAGAGTATGAAGGTTTGCTTGCCGGACTCAGATCACAATGAACTTGGGATCAAGAAGCTTATGTCGTGGGTGACTCACAGCTTGTCGTCCATCAAGTAAACAAAGATTATCGGAGTCCGCTGATGGAAGCTACATTGATGAAGTGAGGAAGCTAGAAGAACATTTTGACGGCCGCAGATGGAACACGCTCCAAGAGCTCGTAATCTACATTGCGGATGGCCCGTCAAAGTGTGCCGCGCCAAGTTACCTATGGAACCAGGATTTTGTGCTCAAGCCGACTCAGCCATCTCAGAACACCATCAACTCGGACAGAGCAAGAAGAGAATGTTGGTTATCGGGCGATTATTTTCCGCAGAGCTCCCCTGCCGCCGCCAAGAAGGTCCCTGTGATCAACACAAAGTGCCGAGGAGCAGTTCGCTCCGACAAGCCCTAGGGCTTGTTTCGCTGAAGGCATAACTCCCGACAAGTTATGTCCCGACACGCTTGCCGGGAGCATCATGCTCCGCAGATCCCGCATCCTGCCGAGAAGCGATGTTCCCGCAAGCAGCATTTGGCGCCTTTTAGTCCTTGTCGCCGAGCCACAAGCTCCGCATGGGCACAAGAGATCGCCCATTTCTCCAAACAGAGAACTTCCCAAGAACAAGAAGAAGCGTAAAAGTAGCCCGGCAATCAAGTATGTACCAGTTTGTCGATGACATACTGCATGTAAGAAGATTCAACGGAGGAAATTGAAGTGCATTTCCGGAAGATGGATGGTTATTGGCAGAGATACACGGAGGCATATGTGGTCACCACATTACAAGAAGAGCACTTGCCGCAAAGCTTCCGCAAGGTTTTTTTGGCCGACAACCTCCAGATGCAACCGCACAAGTAACTGTGTGAAGCGCAGGCCCACTCCAAACAGATTCATCAACCAGCTCAAGCTCTCCAAACGATCCCTTTATCCCGCCATTTTCGTCCGGGGCCCGATGTTCTCGGCCCTTCTCCTCAGACACGGACCGCCGAGTGCTCGCTATGATGAGCTAGAGCAAGAGCAGCGGCAGCAAGATGACGCTGCTCCTCGAGGAAGATTGTCTTCGCTGCAGATAAGCTGCTCGCTATCGACAAGCTTTGCGCCGCTACCCTAGCCGCAAAGTTAATGCCAGAAGCTTCGATAGGGAGAAGATAATGAAGTGGATATGGCGTCAAAGAAGTACAGCCTTGCCGGGGCGCAGACGACGGAAAAGCTAAGTTGCCAAAGTTTGAGCATAGTCAGTTTTAAATTTTAAGTTATATTCCTTGAACGTCTGCGTTTTGTATGGAAAAACCCGCGCTGAGGAATCAACTCGTGAGCAGTTGCGCTTCTTTGATTTGTTTCGAGTCCGCCAACAATACAAGTGCGCTGCAACTAGCCCGACAAGGTTTTGCCGGAGGCAACACCGCCAAAGAAGTTGCTGATGTTCCAGACTCAGCAAGTGTGCTTGCGCCGCAGGTTCCTCAAAGCATAGGGTAAAACATACAAGGGATGTAACAGAGTAAAGGATATAACATAGCCCGCCGCCAGACAAAGTTATATTACGAAGTGACTTGTTACGGCGCTGACTAAGTTGTTCTCATAACTAAAATGACAGCGACAAGGAAGAAGAAGAAGGTGCGCCGCACTGGTCCCGCAAGCCCGTTGTTGGGGCCGCGAGTACTAAGAATCGCCCACGGCAAGCCCGAGTTGTCGGGCTGCGATATCGATAAGTCTTTCGCCCTCATCATGTATCCTCTTATGGATCGGGAATGCGGTTGCCGCCCTCCACGCATCGCGTTTTGTATGGAAAACCGTGCACGGAGGAACTGCTCTGGTTGTTGCGCCTTACCTTGTTTCGAGTCCGCTCAACAATGAAAGCGCGCCGCAACTAGCCCCAACGAGGTTTTTGCCGAGGCAACACCGCCAAAGAAGGCTGCTGATGTTCCGACTCAGCAAGCGCAGTTAGCGCCGCAAGTTCCCTAAAATCGAGGGTTAAAAACATACAAGGGATGAGACGGGAGGCGGCAGGCTCGCTGTCGGAGATGAAATGTCTGTCCGAGGGATACCAAGGATTAGCCTTGACGGGTTCAACCCGCAAGCATCCCTTTTCATTAAAAACATCCACACACGATACAATCCATAAGAGGATGAAAACTTGAAAGAGAGGATTACAAGTTTTAGATGCAGCTAAGGCCCCAAGGCTTACAAATTAAAAAGATAAGATGCCCGTAATCCTTTCCTGCCCCCTTTCGTGAGGTAGGTCAAGGAGGCGAAAAGGGCAAAAGGAGCGCTTAGGCGAAGCTACGGTGCCGAAGACACCAAGAGAACATCCCGGGGCCGCCCGGGTCTGGACGGTGATGGCGGCGCCGAAGCGAGCTTGAAGACGGGCGGCAGGGCGCCAAGACGCTGTCGAGGGCACTACGCCAGATTCGACTTGACGGCCTTGCCGCCAACCTCTTCCTTCCGCAGCCTCCCACGCCGCCGCCCAAGGAGACGACTCCGGGAGTTCAAGGAGCCGCGACGCGGATGATGGGGTCACCGTGACGCGCGAAGCGGGCGCCAACACCTAGTCGGGCCTGCCATCCCGCCGCCCGCCACCTCGCTGCCGCTGCCGCTTCTCCTCCTCGCCACTCGCCGAGGGGAGTTCGCCATCGGAGGAGCTGTCCACGCAGCACTCGCCTCAATGCCGGAGTCCTCAAGACCTTGACGGAGAGGAGGTCGCCCTCCATTAACTTAAAATGGAGGGTAAACCCCGCCGTCAGGCTGTGCATACGGGCGAACGCCTTCCACCCACGATCAAGATACATCACGTTAGGGGCTGGGGATACGACATGGACTCGCGTGCCGCTGATCCCACAGCCCCTCATGTGCAATCTCAACGCCTGGCGGATCCGCCCATCGCTTAGCAAACGGAGCCGAAGCCGAGGCGACTCACAAGGTGCCCGGCGCAGCTTGACGAAGAACTCGCAAGGGTCGCCCTTGTATGGACCGCCGCTGGAGAGGAACCGCCGGCGGAGGCAAGCTGGCGCGGCTGCCCCGCCCGCCTCTTCCCCGAGCGCCGACCTGCCCTCGACTGCCCAGACTCGCCTCCCTCTTCCCTTGTGGCTGTCTCGCCACCACGGGCGCTGGATAGGAGGGACGCGCTGTCCGGCGGTGACCTCGCCGCCACCGATGAAGGGCCAGGTTCCTCCTCCATGGCTAACGAGAGAGGGGAGCAAAAGATGAAGAAAGGAGAAGATGAGAGAATGCGGGCTTCTGCGCTCCCCTTCCGCTCTTTTTAAAGGAGCGAGGTGGGGGCTCGGCCGCCCCCGCTCGTGACGGCCCAGTTTCCCACTTCCACCGCCCATGACCCCAAGCGCATGGGAGCCGCGTGGTGGGGATGCAGAGCCGAGGCGACGGATGAGGTGACCTCGCCCCACCCCGTGATCACGGGGGGTGGACTCCTCGAAAATCACGCACGCCACCCACGCCTCCCACTATGCCGCGATTGACGCATGCCGTTACGGGAGGCCGCGGTGGGTACGGAGTCAGATGTTATGTGGACTCTAGGTCGCGCTGCAGTTCGCAGTTCTGTTTTGGGCTCGCCCAACAGCCGCTGGCACCGTAGGCGGCCCAGTTCGGGGCTCCCTGCCGGTGTACTAAAGTAGGGGAACCTTAGTACCGGACTCGCACGGCAACAGCAATACCGGGCAGCAGCTTGCCGCAAGGCCCCGCCAGACCTCCGCCATCCTTATTTTACTACCATTCAAGAACAAAGTGGTAGCTGAGAAGACAAAGCCCCGCAAGAGAAGCTTGCCGAAGGACCAGACTTCGCAAGAGGAGCTTGCCGAAGGCCAGCCGAGGTTTTTCGAAGACTTGCCACGGGCGCACTGCGGCGCCCCGGCAAGACCCGACGAGCAGCAAGCTTGCGGATGCAACAAGATGTGAGACCGCGACAAGGCACTTGCCGCGCGGCCACCACTCAAGGCCCAGCTCACCCGACGGGCGCGGTCGCTGCAGATCACCCGGTGCACATGGCGGGCGGCTAGGCAGCCTAGCGGTGCGAGGTGGCAGCGAAGGTGACTAGGAGGCCATCGTGGCGATCGGTGGCGCTTCTAACGGTCGCTTCGCACCGTTGAGCGACCGACTGGCATTAATGCCCTTGTCCCCGCCGCCGAGTTAGGTAGGGGACATCAGAGATAGTGGTTGTACCAACCCGCTTACCTTTCTACACCTCTTCTCGCTGTTACACTGTCGGTGACCCCTTAGACTATAAAAGGGAGGCCCATGCGACGAGAAAGGGTTGGGTTCTGTTGTCGGGTTCATTCGACCCATTCGACACCACAAAGATACCCACGCCTAAGCAAGAACAAAATACAAACACAAAGCAGCAGAGGAGTTTTATCTCTCCGGAGAGCTCCGGGCTGGGTAAAATCTTCCGCCGACCTCGATCTGCTCTTTGTGCGCCCGCCTCCCTTGTCGGGACTGAGAGGGGCCCCTGCCCCATAGGTGCTCGTGCTCCCACAAAGGCCCACGACAAGGGGGCCGGTGTTACCCGTCGTGGAATCAGCCCCCAGTCCCCTGCCCCCCCTATAAAAGGAGGACCGGGAAGGGTGGAGGCGTTCATCGACATCCCTCTCCTCCTCTTCCTTGCATCTTCTTGAGTATGCTGGAAGGGAGAGCCCGGGGCCTGCCCCCGGGTTTTAGCTCAGAACCTCCCTTGGAAATGAGGTGGGTACTCGGGAGGCACGGCGATAGCACCGCAGTAGGCGACTCCGGTGCGCTCATCGCCGGGTCTCCTGTAGCCTTGATTCTAGTGGGAGGGGGCGTGAATGACACCATGCCGAGGCCTACAGTGGGCACGGGGCTTGGTAGTCGCTTGCTCCTCCTTCCTCGTTCCTGTGCGATGCTGAGGAAGAGACTTGGGGGAGGTTCACCATCGACGAAGGTGGATCTGACTCCCCCTGGGTGTCATCCTCTGGTCGTGGAGGAGGGATTCTTGTTCCCATACACGTCTTTGGAACGTGCAATGGTTGCTGACGTCAGTGCCATTGGGGACGACCATGCTCTCAGTGTGGCGAACCAGAGAGCATGGTGTCCGGCGTGGCTGCCGAGCTGAGGTCTTCGGGTGGTAGTGATGCGGACGGTGGCGGCACCCCACGACGCACCAAGAACGGGGGTGACCATTCCAACGAGTCGTGTTTGCCGGTGACTTCATGTCCTCCATCTGGTCCTCTGGTAGTGTCACCACCCGTGCCTGCCCTCCGGCTTCTTCCTCCTTGTTGTGAAGCGGCGCCGTCCTGATCCTGGGAAGGCGCCGAATCCCAGCCTGGTCTGCCATCGGCCTCGTCGACCTGTTCCTAAAGGAGATGGACAGGGGCAAAGGCATCACGTGGGCACTTATCTTTTTTCAATTTTAAACTTGTAGGCACTTGCCAAATTCTAATTCAAATAATGTAGTCTCTTGAGTCCATCTCTGTGTGCTGTAAGGCTTGTACTTGTATAATCAGCATATTAATGAAAAAGATGAGCCATGCCGGGAACTCATGCATGTGTATGTCCGTGCAGAGGTGGGATGCCTCTTTAGTTAAATAAATGAGCCTTCCCTGGGAGGCTATCCTTCGGATACCCTTTTTCTATTTTGTAGCCAGGGACCGTGGTCTACCAGGCAAAAAAATAAAGGGACCAGCCCCCCGCCAACCCTTTCTTAGCAAAGGCCACTGTGACCACCTAGGCTGAAGCAACGTTCAAGCCAAAAGTGGTAGCACCCAAGCTTCATAGAGCGGCGAAGCTTTTTCATGCACAAGTTTTAGCTTACAGAACACTTATGGACAAGAGGTAGAACTTATCTGTTTGGCTTGCCGGGGATTGCAGTGCTGGTCCATCTTCTCAACTCTTGTAGAAGCCAAGTTTACAGTAGGAACCTACAGCTTTATGGAGATGAGAATGATGCAGGATGCGATCCTATCTATATGCATATGCAGATGCTCATGAAATGCTTATGCAAATGCTCTTGGAATGCTCTTGCATGCATGCAACTTCGTTGGGGGCCCCCCAATGCTTTCTTTATTTTTCTGGTGCACAGGGTCATCGCCCTAGCTTTGTACAAGGGGTTACATGCAGCTGAGGCAAGACCTGTACAAATGGGTGGCTGCCGGGCAGGGCCCGATAGCTGTGCCTTACGGGTAGAACTTGCGGAGATGCTCAATATTCCATGAGTTTTGCAATTGAATGCCATCTCCGGCCTCCTGCACGGATCGCGCTGTGTCCGTGACGCCAGACTACCCGTTAAGGGCCTTCCCACTTCGGTGTCAAGTTGTTTGTACCCTTGGCCGACTGAACACGCCTAAGGACAAGGTCGCCTTCCACAAAACATGGGGCATGAACCCTGGTGTTGTGATAGCGATGCTGGGCTAGCTGATAGTGTGCAGCACGTGTAGCACCCCGGAGACGATTCTCCTCGAGTAGCAAAATGTCATCACGCCAGTGCTGATCTTGCACTACTTCATCGTAGGCAAGCACTCGAGGCAACCCGTAAATGAGTTCCATGGGGATAACTACTTCTTCCCTATAGAACAGGGAGAAAGGAGTCTGCCCGGTAGCTCAATTTGGTGTCATTCTGAGGGACCAGAGGACTACCAGCAGCTTATCGATCCACCGCCCTCTGTGCTTCCACAGCGTATCAAAGGTTCTTGTCTTGAGGCCCCGCAGCACATTAGAGTTCGTCCCTCTCAGCTTGCCCATTGCATCTCTGATGTGCAAGAGAGGCAAATGAGACATTGCTTCGAGGGTGCCAACATATTGCATGAAGGCGCAACTCGTGAACTAGGTGCTGTTGTCGGTAATGATCCTTGCAGGAACTCCAAAACGACACACCAGTTCTTTCAAGAACTTGATAGCTGATTGAACAACCACCTTTCTCATGGGAGTCACTTATGGCCATTTTGTAAACTTGTCAATGGCAACGAACAAGAATTCAAAGCCCCCGATTGCTCGGGAGAAACGGCTGAGAATATCGAGCCCCCAGACCGAAAATGGCCATGGTAAAGGGATTGTCAGAAGGGCTTGGGCAGACAAGTAAATGTTCTTGGAATGAGGCTTCACATTTCGTGACTAGCTCGACCGCATCTTGGAGGGCTGTGGGCTAATAGAATCCTTGACGGAATGCTTTCCCAACTAGTTCCCTTGATCCAATGTGGGAGCCGCACATGCCTCTGTGTATCTCAGCCAGCAGTTCATTTCCTTCTTCTCGGCAGATGCACTTCAATTTCACATTGTTGGGCCTCCTCCTGTACAGTGTGTCATCGATAAACTGGTACATACTGGCCCTCTGGGCTACTCTTTGAGCCACATCTTGGTCATTGGGGAGTTCTCTAGTTTGGAGAAAGTAGACTATGTGTGAGGGAGTCCTGGACTAGGGGGTGTCCGGACAGCCGGACTATCATCGTCCACCGGACTCCAAGACTACAAAGATACAAGATTGAAGACTCCGTCCCGTGTCCGGATGGGACTTTCCTTGGCGTGGAAGGCAAGCTTGGCAATACGGATATGTAGATCTCCTACCATTGTAACCGACTCTGTGTAACCCTAGCCCTCTCCGGTGTCTATATAAACCAGAGGGCTTTAATCCGTAGGGCATAACCACCATTACAATATTCATACCATAGGCTAGCTTCTAGGGTTTAGCCTCGTTGATCTCGTGGTAGATCTACTCTTGTACTACCCATATTATCAATATTAATCAAGCAGGACGTAGGGTTTTACCTCCATCAAGAGGGCCCCAACTCGATAAAACATCGTGTCCCTTGTCTCCGCTACCATCCGCCTAGACACACAGTTCGGGACCCCCTACCCGAGATCCGCCGGTTTTGACACCGACATTGGTGCTTTCATTGAGAGTTCGTCTGTGTCGTTACCGATAGGCTCGATGGCTCTTCAACCAACAACACCGTTCAGGGCGAGACTTTTCTCCCGGGAGATATCTTCAGATTCGTGGTTTCGCAGACCGCAGCCAACTCACTTGGCCATCCGAGCAGATCAAAGTTACTACCGCCATCGTGCCAGGTTCGAAGTTTAAACTTCACCGCCGACATCCGGGGACTTGATCTTCGACGGACTCGAGCCACAACCGAGCATGCCGCTACTGTCACGATGGGCATGACTTAGCTCGCCACGGATAGTGCCTTGGTGGTCGCGACACTAATCTGCTCCGACCTTCACCGAGCCGACGCCAGATCGAGGACCGTGGTTGACACCGCCTGGGCTGCAACTTCGCTGGCGCCGACTCCTTGCCGACCAACCTCCTACGCCCGCCAATCGAATCTGATTGGGCACCGATCATGGAGTTCACGGCGCGCATATCTTCCAACACTCACCCTTTGGCGACGCCCTAAATTCGCCAAGCATCTCTCGCTATCCGGAGAACCCCGCCGGATTATGACCAGATGGTTGGGATGCGGACGACGAAGAAATCCAAAGCCCTCCCACCACCCACTTTGTAGCCATCGCCGATTTATCTAATGTACATGCTAGACTACGACCAAGACATCGACGGTATGGATGCCGATGCCTGAAACGATCAAGAACCAGCGCCTACAAGTCACTGGAAGAACACCTCGACACATGACGTATATATGGTGGATACCCCAAAAGGAAGCGACGATGAGGAACAACGGGGTGTGGCCAAGGATAATCCCGCCGATAAACAACCAAAGCGGCGACGCAAGCGCCGCCCTAAGCGCCGCCTCGACAAAGACAGCACTCCTAATGACCCAGCGTTAGAGCAGGTCAAACAAGCGGACGACGAACATGCAACCAAGCAGCCGTCCGAACAGGGGGGACCAGATAATCAATCCAATCCCGGTGAAACCAACAGTCCGGACGACCTCACACCGGACATACTACCGGAACACAAAAACCTTCACGGAAGACTCGTCGCCACCGCAAGAAGCCTGAAGAAGGAAAACGGAAGCTCAAAACAGCGAAGACATACTCGTAAAGAGATGGAGCAAAGTGCTCAATATCAAGATACAAATACGGCAATGGCCATCAATCAAAGAGCTATCCGGCGCAAGTGCTACTGAATTTGACGAGGAAGCCATAGAGCCCCCACAGTCAACAAACAAAGAGGCCGCCTGGCCGGATAGACGGCCAGATGATAGGCCCAAATCTACAAGCGGCGCCACACATAAGCCGATTCATGACCCCGGAAAAACGGATGGCCCAGCCAGGTCCATTTACGAGCCAAAAAGAGGGCCCCAGGAAAGAGCACAACACGTCAAGTGTTCGAAGACAACGGCACACCCAATATAGGGCGCCAAGACATCCACTATGTTTCACCAATGAGGTGCTGGATCATGAATTTCAGCAGGGTTTAAACCCATAAACATAGAGGCTTACGACGGAACAACAGCACTCGAGTCTGGATAGAGGATTATATACTACACATACACATGGGTAGAGGAGATGATCTCCACGCCATAAAATATTTACCCTCAAGCTCAAAGGGCCAGCCTCATTGGCTCAAAAGCCTCCCGTAAAACTCATGGAAGTTGGGAAGAGCTTGAGGACGCTAGAGCAAATTTTCAAGGGACTTATGTCCACCTCCGGATGCGATGATCTAAGTCATATATCTCAACAGCCCGAGACTCAACAAGAATTTCGAACAGTGTTCCTTACTAAAAGAACCAAATAGTTGACTATCCTGACGCCAAGCCTTAGCAGCTTTTAAACACAACGTCCGAGACGAATGGTTTGCCGTGACACCTCGCCAAGAGAAGCCGGGACAATGTCCGCGCTTAACAAGTTTCATGACCCGCTTATGCTGGAGAAGACAGCTGGCTAGCAAGGTGCAGCACCAAATGACCCGAGTACGTCCGATATCGAGATGGAACGAAAATCACGGCGCAGAAAGGATCAGCGCCGGAATAAGGAAAAAAGCCCAAAGAATACAACGGTCAACGACGGATTCAAAAGCTTGCGGCCAAACAACAAAACACTACCTCTTAAGGATAACAGTGATGAGCTATCCAACTTAAAAAAAATTTGGGTCGGATATGTCAAATCCACAAGATTCTCGAAGGCTCGCAAACCACACCCACCGAGATTGTTGGGTTTTCAAACAGTCTGGCCGACTAAATGCCGAACACAAGGGGCTCGACACATCAAGCGAGGATGATGACAAACCCCACAAGCAGAGCACCGGAAAACAAAAGACTTTCCCACAAGAAGTTAAAGCAGTAAACTCACTTCATGTGATGATACGGAAAAACAATGCGGCACCCGCTAAGATGGGTCCCGCACGGTCCACCCCAGCGGAACCTCGAGATTGGATGTCAAAACCAATCACTTTTGACAACCTGGATTACTCTAGAAGTATACGGAATGCAGGCTGGACTGCTCTGATATTGGATCCCATAATCGACGGACTACAATTTACACAAGTCCTGATGGACGGAGGCAGCGATTTAAACCTGCTATATCCAAACACAATCCACAAGATGGGGATAGAATTTACTAAAATTCGGCATAGCCGCACCTCCTTTAAAGGAGTAACGCCAGGCCCTTACGCCAAGTGCACGGGCTCCTTATTACTAGAAGTTGTGCTCTGGTCACCGAACAACTTCCGACGCGAAAAACTAATCTTTCATGTCGCCCCATTCAAAAGTGGCTATCAAGCACTATTGGGACGTGAAGCTTTCGTCCGCTTCAATGCCATACCACATTACGCGTCTCCTACACTTAAAATGCCCGGTCCATGTGGCATCATTTCATTGCGAGGGTCATGTAAAGACCACGGACACGGCTAGACGAGTCCGGCTCAAATAAGCTAGGGCTCTTTAGTCGCACGCCTTTACAAGGGGCTGAGCGATAAGCAACAACGAGCTAATATAGATTCCGCTTACTTATTAATATTTTTCATATATACCTTTTTTTCGCACAATTTCTTTTCAAACTAAGTTCTCTTTTACAGAGGAACAACGCACACCCGCCCAGATAACGGCACAACGGAGACACAAGCGCAGATGTGCAGAGGGACCCGCTGCAAGGATTCTTTTCAGATTAAGACCTCACAGAAACCTTTTTTTATCGCTCTTGTTGCTATAATCCCTGGTTTCTCATTATAACCAGAGTGGAGCTCGACGCTTTGGCATCGGGCCGCACTGATGACCCCGCCTGCACTCGACACTAGGGGCTTAGGCATTGTTCTCGCCATTACTATAAAGACCAAGACCTTAGGGAGTATTCGCGCCTCGAAAGTTAGGCCTTATATGCATCAGCTCAATTATGTCTTTGGTCAAATGTTGGGTTTGCCTGCCTCGTGTTTTGCTGCCTTACGCCAGATCATGGGCTAACGCGCACCAGGAGAACTATCGCGACAGTTCCTCGCCGGCCGGGCTAAGCACCTCAAGAGAGAAAGCCAAAACCGATCGCTATGATACAGCGAGAGACTGGTCAACCACTCGATCGACTACCGAATGTTTAGAATTCTCCGCATTGACGTATGACCATTTCCCGTCAGCACATACACGCCTCAATTCGAGAGCACGGTGCCCCCTGTGGCTATATCGAGTCCCCACCTCAAACTCTAATGGCCAAGTGAAAGTGATAAAGCATCATAGTCCGGATTGCCTCATTTGCTACGCTACCACCTCCTCCACAGACCGAGACGCCGATTATGTGAAAATGCGCTTATTTTTATAACACCCCGCACCTTGTGCGTAATGAAGTCAAGACTACCATCTTTCGTGTTATGCACATGTATACATAAACGGTCGATAGGAGATATTTCAATACTTGAACGCATAAGTATAAAAAGCAATTACATCATAATCATTGTTTTACAAAATAAAAACGCTCATTTGAACGTGACATTTTTGAGCATCGCGACTTTATTACACGAGCACCACGATAACTTCCCCAAAATAGTGCTCTCGCTGGTAACCGGCCGTCTCAACCTCGGGTTGCTACAACGGCCGATCCATCTCTCGCCCAATGTGTCTTCACACGGCAAGGGCCATCCCGCACCTCTATGCAGGCCGACCGCTTATCTCCTTGATATGCGGCACCGCCCCAAGAAATTGCTGCAATAAGCCAAAATAGCTCGCCGCTTTGGGCCTTCCGCCGCACATGCGCCATGATATCCGCTATGGCAAGTCCGATAGCCTGCTCAGCTCAGCCTATTCGCCAACCTATCGGTCGCCAGGCGAATGATCCGGACTATGGAATTGAGACCAAAATAGCTCTTCCGCCTTGTGATCCTTCCGCTTCGAAGTGCACAACGGCATTCGCCGACTCGCCGCTAAGTCCATATATGGATCCTCCGACCCCATAGCTGGCCAAGCTGACATACTTTTGATCCAGAACTCGCGGCATAGCAGTAAAAGGCTTGCCAGCCACAATGTCTCCGCTTGGCGCAGCTCCTCCTTCATAGCCCGCATTGCGTAACGGCATCCTTGGCTTCGGCGTGACCTTCACCAGGTCTTTCCCGCCCGATAGGGCGCCCTTTTCAAGAGCCTCATTACGGTCGGTAGCATCCTTCAATTTAACGGCTAATTCGCCACCTCTTCCTCGCTTCGCAAAGCAGTGCAGCCCTTTCGCTTCTAACCTCGCCGCCTCGAGGTAGCCTGCTGCTGTTTCTTCCGCCTGCTCCTTGGCTTGAGCAAGTTCTCGCCAAGGCTCGACAGCAGCAGCACCATCTGTGGTATGCATAAATATTGTAAGAGGTGAGCTTTAGCTCCCTAATAGGTGATTGCGGAGAATTAATTTACCTTGCGACTCGTCAAGTCGCTTGTTGACTAGCGCGATGTCCGTGATCTCGCTACATCGAAGCTGCCGACATTCGCACTCCATCATCCGCTAGCTCCCGGACTATCCGCCACCTGCATAGGAAAGGCGACGCCAATACCCGCGATTTTGATCCTCAGACGCTATTGTTTCCGCAACCTACCGAGTCTCGTGGGCTACTATCTATACAGTATGACTTTCATGTGCAAAACCGCCAAAAGGCGCTGCTGCTTTCATCGCACTCAAACCCCGCCAAAGAAACTCCCGACGGCATTGTGCAATCCGCCAAAGGATTTAAATCTTCCAATCACCATGCTCATCAACGCATGGTGATCCTCCGAGACGGACGCCTCTCAAGAAGATCCTTCAGCCCCGGCTGAACACTAGTCGGCGCCGACTCTCCGCCTCCGTGCTCGGGATACCTCCGTGACGATATTTCGGGCTCGTCCGCCTCTATCCGCAGCAATGCAGATGGAGGCGCTCGCTTCCATCATCTCCGTGAAGATCCTCAAGACGAACTCATCCGAGAAGGTTGCAGGTCCGAACTACAAGGTAAAAATTTCGTTATCTTCAGAGGCACAGATAGGATGTTTTTCATTAATGAATTCTTTTCCTACTCACGGCTCGCTAGAGAGCTGATTCTTTAGAGAAGATCTGTGAGGTCGGGTGTCCCCGACGCAGGACCTCCGCCAAGATTTCTTCCCCGCTTAGGTGCTTTGGCCTCCGGGTCTTCGGAGGCGGTCCTCTTCTCCCCCTAGAGGGAGGGATTCTCGATCCCCCCCTTCTCCGAGCGCCCCCTTGGGTGGGGCGGTAGCTCCTCTATTCTCCCCCTCGCCTCCTTCTGAAGGCGCAACCTCCAATATTCTCGACCAGACGGCTCGTGCGCTCGAGAGGGGGCCGGACACCTTATCAGCTTTGCTCGCTAATCCAACTCGTTGGAGGATAACGGGTTAAAAGCTTAATTATGAAAAGCAAACAAACGGTACATCCAAGCACGGAGCTACTTACTCGAGTATCCGGCGATTGCAGCTTAGGCCGGCATCTCGGTCAATTCCTGACACACCACCGTGATCCAAGAACAACTTGTACATCTCCATGGGTGTCATACCCATCAAGTGTTGAGAATCCTTGGTCCCTCCGGATTGAACTCCCATAGCCGGAGAGGACGGCGCTTGCAGGTGGCAGGAGACGCCTAATTAGCATGACCTGCACCACCACGATCGATCGATCTCCTCGCTCGAGGTCTCGAATCCGCCCCGCAATAGGGCGCGGTCTTCCGACGGCCCCAATTGAGCTCCTTGGTCGACCCACGACATCAACCGCCAGGAGGTCCCGAGCGGAACGGAGGCGGCGGCTTCGCTTGCTGCCCCTGAGCGGTGATGTAGAACCACTCGCCGCCAGAAGCCGAGCCTCTTGAAGGAGCCTCGTGCCACGTGGCATCGACCTCCCGCTATGGCCGCCTACCAAGATTCAGCTTGACGCCTCGACCTTCTTCGCCCACATTGAAGGTCTTCAGCCACATGCCAAGTGGGGGTGACGCGAGGAAGGCTTCACGCATAACGATGAATGTGGAGATATGGAGGATAGACTCGAGCAAGTCGTGGAATTCCAACCCGTAGTAGAACATGAGCCCTCTCATTAAAAGGATCCGCTGGAAGCCTAAACTCGACGGAGGTGGGATATAAAGATTTACATACTCGCTGGCTCGGGGGGGGATGCCTGCCCTTCGGCAGCAGCCGCTAAGAACCTCAGAAGATGTACTTGGCCTCACGCAGCCAAAGACGCCCTCCTCTCGTGGACGGAGGAGGGCATCCATCAGCCCTAAAGGTCGGAGCCGACATTGTTGAAGGTCCAAGCGCCAGATCTAGGGCTCGAAAGTGTTTGGAACTTAGAGCAAGGAGAAGATTCGATGGAAGATTGAAGAGAAGAAACAAGCCTTGGTCCTATTATAAAGAGGAGGAATACCAAGAGCTGTCGCCGTGACCGTTCGGGATTCGCCTTCGATAGAGGAGGCGTGGCGACGGGCGCGGTTGGGTTACCCACGTCCATATTGATGAGAATCCCGGAATATGGGGAACACTATCTCTGCTTCGACAAGACGTGCCGAGGAAACCGCTTAGCTAAACGCGCTGAGCTGGTATAATGAAAAACGATTCAAGTAAAGGCTTGGTAGTGGTGTGACGTCATGCCACAAAATACGTCAGCAGATTGAACTTGTGTACATTTTATTCTCTCTGCGGTGGAATGTGGAATTTATTTTGCAGAGCCGACACTATCCGGTGTTCACAATCTTCTCGATTATTCAAAGGAGGAACCCGCCTTTGCAATGTCGAACATTATGCTACTGACTCATCACATTGAAGCCAGTTCAGGGCTACCGAGGAGTCCTCGACTAGGGGTGTCCGGACAGCCGATTATCATCGTCCCACGGACTCCAAGACTACGAAGATACAAGATTGAAGACTCCGCCCCGTGTCCGGATTGACTTTCCTTGGCGTGAAGGCAAGCTTGGTAATACGGATATGTAGATCTCCTACCATTGTAACCGACTGGTAACCCTAGCCCTCTCCTGTCTATATAAACCGGAGGGCTTTAGTCCGTAGGGCATAACCTCCATTACAACATTCATACCATAGGCTAGCTTCTAGGTTTAGCCTCCTTGATCTCGTGGTAGATCTACTCTTGTACTACCCATATTATCAATATTAATCAAGCAGGACGAGGGTTTTACCTCCATCAAGAGGGCCCAACCCGGTAAACATCGTGTCCCTTGTCTCCTGTTACCATCCGCCTAGACGCACAGTTCGGGACCCCCTACCCGAGATCCGCCGGTTTTGACACCGACAATGTTCCTTGCCCAAGTTGGAGCTTGGGGCTCGGCAATGAGGACTAGCGGCACCTCCTCAACTGCAGGGGCACACTCCTCGTCCCCGGGGACCATGGTGCCAGCGGTATGGTGCTGGCCGGCAAGTTGTGAGTTTCCGGTTGGGTCCCTGCCAGGAGCACGAGGCTTTACCGGGAGAGGCTTACCGGAGTCCATCTTTCTCCTCTTCCGGGCCATCTTTGCTGGGGATACGGAGGGCTGAGGAAGATGGAGAACAAAAGTTCCTGGTTCCACAGTAAGCGTTTGAGCATCACACTTTGACAGATCATCAGTTATGCTGTTTTCTGCACGGGGTATGTGCTCTGTTTGCAATCCATCAAAGCGTTCCTCCAATCTTCTCACTTCCTCAACATATGCCTGCATTAGTGGACTTTGGTAATCCTTGTTGACTTGTCACACCACAAGCTGTGAATATCCTCCAATAATCAGCCTCTTGATTCCCAATTTTGCGTTAGTCCTGAGACCGGCAAGGAGCCCTTCATACTCTGTTGTATTGTTAGTTGCCTCTTCTTGGGAAAAATGCATCTGGACGATGTAGTTCAAGTGCTGCCCTTAGGGTGTGACAAGAAGCACGCCAGCCCCTACACCTTGTAGGGAAAAGGCACCATCAAAATACATGATCCATTCTTGGGGCACTTCCTTGCGGGGGATAACTATTTCTGTCACTTCCCCATCAGGGGTTGGCGTCCATTGTGTAATAAACTCTGCCAATGCCCTGCTCTGAATTATTGATGTGCTCTCAAACTTCAGACAAAAACTGGATAACTCCAGATCCCACTCCACTATTCTCCCAGTAGCCTCTGGGTTTCGGAGTATCATTTGCAATGGAAAGCGAGTGACAACCGTAATCTCATGGGCTTGGAAGTAGTGGTGCAGTTTCCTTGAGGCCATGATGAGACCAAAGATCAAGTTTTGCACAAAAGAGTACCTCGATCGAGCCCCTTGTAACAATGTACTAACAAAGTACACTGGGCGTTGCGCCAATTTCTTCCTTGTCACCGTCAGGCCGATGGGTGGCGCGCACCTAGGGCCGGGCCCTTCGTGTTCGGTACGGGCGGAGGTTGCGCGGAGAGCAGATCGAGGCGATGCACGCTGGGATTTTTACCCAGCTTCGGCCGCGATGGTCGCAGAAACCCTATCGCTGCATTGTGTTGTATTAGATCTTGCTCAAGAATGCGAGCGAACGGTGGAGGGGTGAAAGCGGCCAATCCCGGCGCTTAGAGTTGCTGGGGGGCCGAGCCTTCACGCGAGAGTGGCTAGTCGTGGAACCTCCTCACGCTGTGCATGGGCCTCCTTTATAGGGCAAGGTCACCGACAGTGTCAACGTGAGGTAGAGGGGTAAAAACGTAAAGAGGTGGTAGTTGGAACAAGGGAACAAGGCAGCTACAAAGGCTTTCTACCTACTTTTGACAGGGGGACAAGGGCATTAAATGCCCGCCGCCGCCGCCTAAAAAGCTCCCGCCATCGCTGTTTTTTTTCGCCACGGCGGCGGCCACCACCGCGGAGTGCCACCGATTCTCATGCAGCACGCCACCCGCCACGCTGCCTCGAGAAGGCCGGAGGCGACGCTGCAGGCAGATGAGCCGAGGCGGGCACGAGTATAGCTCTCCCCGGCAAGCACCTTGCCGGGCCTTGATCTTGCCGGACCCGGGCTTGTCGGGCTCAGGACTTGCCGCCTCGGTCTCGCCGGGGCAAGGCGCCGAGGCGTGTCTTCGCCACATGATCTTTAGTCCTCCCGACGAGCCTCTCGCCGGGATCTGCAGGAGTAATGTAGCCTTGAGCCTCGATGATTTTCCCGCAAGCTCCTCTTGCCGGGTCTTGAGCTTCTATCTTATATACTTTGTTCTTGAACGGTTTGGTGCGGAGCGGAGATGGTCTCCGCAAGCATTTGATGGATCTAGCTGCGGGAGTCGGGGCTGCCTGCGGCACGTTGGGGTACCGAGGTACCCTACCTTAGTACACCGACAGAGCCCCGGCCGGGCCATACACGGTGCCGAAGCGCCGTTGGGCCAGGCCCAAGATGGCACACGCGCCGCCGGGCCCATGGCCCGTCAATCTGCCGCAGATTCGCTGCCTCCTCCCGCAACGGCACGCGCTGATTGCGGGCGTCAGGAGAAGTGGGCGGCGATGCAGTTTTAAGGCACCCACCCCGTGATCGTGGGCGCAGAGCGGGTCGCTTCACTGCCGCCCGGCCCGCCGCCACGCTGCCCTCATCCATGGGGGTCGGGCGGCGAAGGTGGGAGACCGAGCCGCCACGGGCGGAGAGGGCGAGTCGCCCCGCCTCCGCCTCCTCGCTCTCGATTGGTTGAGCGGGCGGTTGAGTCCCCACTCGCCTTTAAATAGGGCGGAAGGTGCACAACGCCACACTCATCCCTTTTCTCCTTCGCCGCCTTCGCCCTTCTTCGCCATGGAAGGAGGGAATCCCGGCCGATGCTGGCGGGCGCTGGTTGCTTTAGGCAGCGCACCATTCTCGCTCCTATTCCTGGCAGGCGGAGCCGCCACGAGAGGGAGAGGGAGGGGCGGGCTGCGGTCGAGGCCGAGGGCGGCCGAGGCGGTCGAGGAGAGGCGGTCGTGGTGAGGAGCCTCCCCGCCTCCTCCGGGCGCCTCCCCGACCACGGCGCGTCCACACCGGAGATGACCCCGGAGTTCTTCATCAAGCTTCGCTGGCACTCGCCGCCGCTTTCGCCGGTTGCCGCCCCGCTCATGACGCAATGGGGCCGGATCCGCCCGACGTGATGGAGTTACGATGAGGGGCTGCGGATCAGCGCACTCGGTGAGTGTCGTGTCCCCAGCCCCGGCGTGATGTTCTTCGACCGAGGGTGGAAGACGCTCGCCGATCCATAGCTTGACGGGCGGGTTCACCTCCATTTTAAGTTATCGATGGTGACCTCTCGCCAAGGTCTTCGGCGACTATGGAACCCGGTGCGCTGCTGTGTGGACAGCTCCTCGATATAGCGAAGGCTCCTCGAGCTTAAAGTGACGAGGAGGAGAGCGACAGCGCGACGAGGGGATGGCGGGCCCGACCAGGCGCCGGACACCGCTGTTCAGGCGCCACCGCAACCCCATCTTCTGGGTTGCCGGTCTCGAACTCCCCGGGCCGCCTCCTTGGGCGGTTGGCGAGAGGCAGCGGAAGAGGAAGAGGGGAGGGCGGCAATGCCAAGATGCCGCAGCACGAGAGCGAGTAGCCTCGAGAGCGTGCCGACGCCCCACTACTCCTGCCTTCAAGCTCGCCTCCGACGCCTGCCTCCGCCAAGCTCCCGGCCGCCCCGGGTGTTCTCTTGGGGTCTTCGCGCCTGTGGCTCTTCGTGGCCTTCAGGACTTGTCGCTGGCTCCCGGCATGCGCTCCCATGCCCGCCACCTGCGCTGCCTCGCGGCACGGCGCGCCACCGCCACGCCTCCTAGGCGCCTCGCCTCTTCCCCGACAAGCTCCTCTTGCCGGATTCTTTCCCCGCAAGCTTATCTTGCCGGGGCCTTGACCTACCTCCCGAACTCCCTAATGAGAAACAGGAGAGGGATCACGGCACCTTATCTTTTCAAATTGTAAGCCCCGGCATTTAGCTGCATTTAAGAACTTGTAATCCTCTCTATCATGTTTTTCATCCCTATGGACTTGTACTAAACCGATGTTTTAATGAAAAGAGGGAAGCTTGCCGGACCGAGTCTTTTATTTGATTGCCTGCCTTTGTGTGTTCTTACGCTATCGGGAGCTTGCCGGGCTTAACACGCTTAGCGCATCATGGACAGCCCGCTGGTGGTGTCACTTCCGCAAGCAACCTTGTCGGGCTGGGCTATGACGCCTACCTTGCCGAGCAGGCTCGAAGCAAGATAGAGGTGCAGCGCACACTTGGGTTTGTTGAGCGGACTCGAAACAAACCAAGCACGCGAATCGGGTCACGACTCGTTCCTCCGCTGCACGGGTTTTTACAAGACACGATCGCTCAAAGACACAGTCCCGCATCTCCCGGTCCATGAGAGGATGCATGATGAGGGATGAAAACTTATCTGAATCGCAGCCCCGGCGACACTAGCTCGCCGGAGACGATCTCGATGTCAGAGCTCCCCAGCCGAGGCTGGCTCGCCAAGAAGAACCTTGGCATCCGCAGCCCCGGCGACTCTCGACCGCGGGTTCTGAGATGGGTGCGACTTTTGGTTCCTTCTTGTTGCTGCAATTTTAGCCATGAAAATAGCTGAGGTAGATATGCATTGCTCAACGCACATGTATGTGCATGTATATATAGATCTTGGCTAAGCAATACGATGCCGGGCTTTGTCCTTCAGATGTTTGTACTTCACGCCTTGGGGAGCTTGCCGGGCGACACGCTTAGTGACCGCGGACAGCTCGCTGGTGGCGCTGCTCGCAAGCAACCTTGTCGGGCTGGGCTTATGACGCTTAACTTGTCGAGCGTGGCTCGAAGCAAGATAAGGGTGCTGCAGCACACTTGTGTTTGTTGAGCGGACTCGAAACAAAACAAGCACGCGAATCGGGCCACGACTTGGCTCCTCTTGCGCCCAAGTCTCTCATACGGACGACGCTTTCACGGCATGTCTCGCCACGCTATACCCTCTCGCCCTACACCCTTTGTGTGCTTTCGCCCCACGCTTCTAGGTAACTTGCCGGTGCTCAACACGCTTGCTGAGTGCGGAACGCCAAGAGCCCGCTTGGTCGGTGTCGCCCGCAAGCAACCTTGCCGTGTCCGGCCGCGACGCACTTAACTTGCCGAGCAGGCTCGAACGAACGAGCGCCGGTTGGTCGCGCTTACTCTTAACTCGCTGAGCGTGTTCAAGCGGGTAAGGGTGCGACCATCCACAAGCAGTGCTCCTCCACAAGACAGGTTTCGCGCACAAAGGACGAATGCGCGAGGGGTATAACATATAAAAGTATGAAAAAGCGCTCGCACGAAGGCTCGAGCGATTTAGCTTTTTCTTTTTTCTTTGCGCCGCTGGTGGAGCTCAATGGTGTGTCCATGGCGGCGGCGGGCGCCCGGGAGGCACGCTGTCGGACGTAACACCAAAGCTGTCCTCACTGGCTTATCAAGGCCCGAGGAGGTACGCTTGTCGGATGGAGCACTGTGAGCCGCCCTGCCGGACTTAGAGCTCGGTAGCGCCTTTTCGACGACATCGTAGCGCCTGTGGATAGGCGCTTGTCGGGCCGAGGGGAGCGGGAGCGAAGCGGTGCGAGGGGCCGGATACACTCGGGTCCCTAACAATGTTAGGGGAGCAGAATCCGCTCGACCTCTTTCGCTTTACTCATGCATGAACAGCAGTCCGAGCGCCCCGCGAACCCCTCGCTGTTTTGCCTCACCGGGCGGATACCACCTTCGTAGTATGGCGCCGCTGGGCCGCTTATATGCTGGATTGACGCAGATCACGGAGGCCGAGGCGTGGTCCTCCGCCCCGCCCTCGATTCGTGGCACCGCGAGCGCCGCCGTGTCCACCTTCTCCGGCGCCCGCCGCCGCCGCCCGTGGCGGCGGAGAGGACGGAGATGGGTCTGCGACTCAAGCTTCTCGCTCGGGCCATGACGCAGCTTGTCGGCGAAGTCGCCGATTTAAACCGAGAGGTTGATGAAGAGGCCGCGCGCGAACGCCGGATCAGGTTCGCGATAACCTCGACGCTTTTACCGGCGCGCCAGAGATGTCGCGCCGATGGGTGGCGCGGCACCTATGGGGCCGGGCCCTTCGTGTGTTCGGTACGGGCGGAGGTTGCGCGGAGAGCAGATCGAGGCGATGCACGCTGGGATTTTACCCAGCTTCGCCGCCGATGGTCGCAGAAACCCTACCGCTGCATTGTGTTGTATTAGATCTTGCTCAAGAATGCGAGCGAAACGGTGGAGTGGTGTGAAAGCGCCAATCCCGGCGCTAGAGTTGCTGGGGGCTCGAGCCTTCACGCGAGAGTGGCTAGTCGTGGAACCTCCTCACGCAGCATGGGCCTCCTTTATAGGGCAAGGGTCACCAACAGTGTCAACGTGAGGTAGAGGGGTAAAACGTAAAAGAGGTGGTAGTTGGAACAAGGGAACAAAGGCAGCCACAAAGGCTTTCTACCTACTTTTGACAGAGGGGGACAAGGGCATTAAATGCCCGCTGCCGCCCAAAAGCTCCCGCCATCGCGTTTTTTTCGCCACGGCGGCGGCCACCACCGTGGAGTGCCACCGATTCCTCATGCAAAGACGGCCACCCGCCACGCTGCCTCGAGAAGGCCGGAGGCGACGCGCAAGGCGATGAGCCGAGTGCGGCACGAAGATAGTTTCTCCCCGCAAGCACCTTGCCGGGCCTTGATCTTGCCGGACCCGGGCTTGTCGGGCTCAGGACTTGCCGCCTCGGTCTCGCCGGGCTGCGGGCGCCGAGGCGGTCTTCCGCCACATGATCTTTAGTCCTCCCGACGAGCTCCTCTCGCCGGGATCTGCAGGAGTAATGTAGCCTTGAGCCTCGAATGGCCTTTCCGCAAGCTCCTCTTGCCGGGTCTTGAGCTTCTATCTTATATACTTTGTTCTTGAACGGCTTGGTGCGGAGCGGAGATGGTCTCCGGCAAGCATTTGATGGATCTAGCTGCGGGGAGCTGGGGGCTGCCCGTGCACAAGTTGGGGTACTGAGGTACCCCTACCTTAGTACACCGACACTGCCTCCTTGGGATTTCCATCGCTGTCGTGCTTACTTCTGTCCCGATCCTTATCTGACTCTGCCGGTCTTTGCTCACTCTCTGCCTCTTCCACTTCCCTCTGGGCCACCAATGCTGCACTAACCACTTGGTTGGTTGCCGCTAAGTATAGTAGTAATGGCTCTTGTGGTTTAGGAGCAACCAAGGTGGGCACAGAAGATAAGTAGGCCTTCAACTCTTGAAGGGTTGCATCTGCTTCCGGGGTCCCCTTCATGGGCCCTCTCTTCTTGAAGATTTTGAAGAACGGCAGGGCGCGCATGGCAGACTTGGAAATGAATCTGCTTAGCACGACAACGCACCCTGTCAGACACCTCACATCATTAACTATCCTTGGCGCTTGGATCTGCTCGATGGCCTTGATCTTGTTGAGATTGGAATTGATTCCCCAATTGGACACAAACGACCCAAGTAGCTTGCCGGAGGGAACACCAAAAACACACTTCTCTTGATTGAGCTTCAAGTTGATCTTGCGCTGATTTGCAAATGTCTCCTCCAAATCCTGGATCAAAGTTGCTCTATCCTTGGTCTTGACCACAATGTCATCCATATATATATAGGCTTCAATGTTTCTTTGCAGCTGCTGCTCGAAACCAATCTGGACTGCCCTTGCAAAGTAGACCCGACACTCTTTAATCCGAATGGCATTCGGATAAAACAGTACCTACCACATGGGGTGATGAACGAGGTCTTCTCTTTGTCTTCCCTGGACATGAATATCTGGTGATATCCAGAGTATGCATCCAGGAAGGAAAGAAAATCGCAGCCTAAAGTGGAATCCACAATCTGATCGATGCGCGGCAAGGGAAATGGGTCCTTCGAGCAAGCATTGTTAAGATCTGTGAAATCTATGCAAAGCCTCCGTTTTCTGTTAGCCTTCCGGACTACTACACCATTTGCTAGCCAAGTGGGATGTAGCACTCCTCTGACCAAACCGGCTGCCTCAAGCTTCTAGATCTCCTCTGCAATAAACCATTGTCTCTCCAAGGCCTGCTGCCAGACCTTCTGCTTCATAGGTATGGCGTGTGGGCATACAACAAGGTGGTGCTCAATTATCTCCCTAGGAACACTAGGGATATTAGATGGTTGCCAGGAAAAGACATCGATATTCACCCGCAGGAAGGCAACGAGCGCGCTTTCCTATTTGTCATCAAGGGTGGCGCTGATGGTGAAGGTACCATCAATGCCAGCCAGCCTTGCTGGGATCTTCTTCAACTGTGGAGCAGTAATCTTGGTCCTTTTGCTGTTGGAACTCTCCAGCAAATCATCAACAGGCGCAGCACACTCTAAAGAGGTACACTTCCCGGATTGCTTGCCAGCGTCCTTGATATCCTTCTTCTTTCCTCTATTGCGATCGCGTCCCGGTACATCTTGTCCATGCAAATGATTGTGTCCTTCTCATCCGATGGGATGGAAATGATTACAAGTGGCCCAGACATCTTCAAGGTATTGTAGGCATAGTGGGATGTCGCCATGAATTTGGCCAGGGTTGGTTGTCCAAGGATCCCATTGTACGGCAAGGAGAGATCGACCACATCAAACACAATCTTTTCTGTCCGATAGTTCAACTCACCTCAAAATGTCACAGGCAATGTGATCTTTCCCTTAGGATGACTCATGCCGGGATTAACTCCTTGAAACGAGCCGGTGACATCCTCTTCTTGTATCAAAGCCTACTGATAACCTTTGGGGAAATTAGATTCAACCCGGCCCTGCTGTCCACCAATATCTTGGTGACGTTGAGGTTGCGAATTGTTGGAGAGACCAACAATGGCGATGTGGTATAGTCAGGTAATCCTCTTTGTCAAATATGATGGGATTGCGTGACCATTTGAGTGGTTTCCGGGCCTGTGGTGCTGATTCCACGACATTGACCTCACGCGCCCACCGTTTGAGTTGGCGGTGAGAGGTGTGCAGGGATGCACCCCCATCAATGCACAGGGCATCATTGGCCTTGTGAAACTCTTGCTCACTGGTTTCCTCTTCATCCCCTCCATTACTCTTATCATCACAGGCTTCTCATACTCAACTCTTTCCCTCCTGACAAGCTGGTGGGTTTTCCTTTGTTCTGAAAGGGATTGTCTGGGGTGATTTGCTTCACCACCTCGACCCTTGCCGCCAGCAACATTCTGACATTTTTCCTTGTCATGCTTCTCGTACTCAACTCTTTCCCTCCCGACAAGCTGCTCAGCCTGATAACACTCTTGAAGGTCGTGGCCCTTGGTCTGATGGATCTTGCAATACGGCCCATCACCTTTCCTGACCTTTTTGGCAGTCGCAGCTTCCCGGCAGTTAGCGAACACGGCAGCTTCCTTGCCGGGGACTTTAGCCTTGGCTATCTTGCTGGTACTAGGCGTACCCGATCCTTCAACAGTCATCACCACCTTATCCTTGCACCTTTTATTGCGCTTCTTGCTCTTCTTATGACTGGTGGATTCATCATCATCATCTTATGAATCAATATTGATGCAGTCCTCCTCTCCGGGTAACTTCCTCCCTTCCTCCATCTAGGAACACTTATCCACCAGAGTGTAAAGCTCCTTCATAGTGTTGGGAAACCGTACATTCCTCTTGGAACGAATCCTGCAGTTGCGCACATTGGACTGGAAGGCTGCTATAACAGCTACTGGATGGATGTTTGGGATGTTCCTGTGGACTCTGCTGAATCTCTGCAAATACTTTCGGAGAGTCTCTCCTTCTTTCTGCTGGAGCAACTGCAAATCACCGGGCCGCCCTGGTTCTTGATGGCCGCCAGTGAAGGCGCCAATGAACTCATGGCAAAGGTCAGCCCATGACAAAATGGAGTTCTCCAGCAGAGGCATCAGCCAAGACCTCACATTGGACTTGAGAGCGCAAGGAAAGTAGTTAGCGAATTCATTCTCATATGTTCCCCCGGCAGCTTGGACAGAAATGGTGTAGATGCTCAGAAACTCTGCCGTGTTTAGCCTCCCATCATACTTCTCAGGTATTTCTGGCTTGAACATGCGGACGCACAACCAATGGACTTGTCGCAGATCACGAGTAAAGGCATGGCACCCAAAATTGAAAGGTAGGCATCCTCCAATATCCAGCGGAGGCTCGTCAACATCAAGACCGTTGCACCCATCGGTCCGGCGCCGGTCGTCGCGGTGTTGCTCAACGACAATGTGCACACCTTCTCTCCGCCTGTCCTCTAGGGCTTGCCATTGATCTGGACGTGCTCGCGGGTCAGAAGAGGCCATCGAGACGTTATCAGGTTCTTGGTGCTGTCGAGCTCGCGCTGTGCTACTTCTTGAGCTTGCGTTGGTTTTTCCCTTGAAGAGGAAAGGGTGATGTAGCAATGTAGAGTAAGTATTTCCCTCATTTTGAGAACCAAGGTATCAATCCAGTAGGAGACAATGCACAAGTCACCAAATACCTGCACAAACAATCAAATAAACTTGCACCCAACGCGATAAAGGGGTTGTCAATCCCTTCACGATTACTTGCAAAAGTGAGATAAGATAGAGATAGATAAACGGTAAAGTAAATATTTTTGGTATTTTTGGTTTATCGACCGGAAAGTAAAAGATTGCAAAATAGTAGATCGGAAACTAATATGATGTAAAGGAGAACTTGGATGATGGAAAAGAGACCCGGGGGCCATAGGTTTCACTAGTGGCTTCTCTCAAGATAACAAATTATACAATGGGTGGACAAATTACCACCGAGCAATTGATAGAAGAGTGCATAATTATGATGATATCTAACGCAATGATCATAAACATAGGCATCTACTATTATTACTCCACACATCGACCGACTCCTGCTTGCATCTAGAGTATTAAGTTCATAAAGAATAGAGTAACGCATTAAGTAAGATGACATGATATAGAGGAATTAATTCAAGCAATATGATGAAAACCTCATCTTTTTATCCTCGATGGCAACAATAGAATACGTGCCTTGTTGCCCCTACTTTCACTGGGAAAGGACACCGCAAGATTGAACCCAAAGCTAAGCACTTCTCCCATTGCAAGAAAAACCAATCTAGTAGGTCAAACTAAACCGATAATTCAAAGAGACCTGCAAAGATATAAAATCATGCATATAAGAATTCAGAGGAGACTCAAATAATATTCATAAATAATCTGATCATAAAACAACAATTCATCTGATCTCGGCAAACACACCGCTAGAGAGTATTACATCGAATAGTCTCCAAGAACATCGAGGAGAACATGGTGTTGAGAATCAAAGAGAGAGAAGCCATCTAGCTACTAGTTATGGGCCCGTAGGTGTGTGTTAAACTACCCACCCTTCATTGGAAGGGCAATGGTGTTGATGTAGTAACCCTCAATGATTGAATCCCCCTCCGGCAGGATACCAGAAAAGGACCCTAGATGGGATCTCATGGGTACACAAGGTTGCGGCGGTGGAAAAGTGTTTTCATGGCTCTCCCTGATGGTTTTGGGGTATAAGAGTATATATAGGAGAAAGAATTAGGTTAGGAGATCTCCGAGGGGCCCACAAGGAATGGGGCGCGCCCTACCCCCCTGGGCGCGCCCTCCACCCTTGTGGCCACCTCGTTGCTTCTCTGACTTCATATCCAAGTCTCCTGGTTTGCTTATGGTCCAATAAAGATCTTCGCGAAAGTTTTATTCCGCTTGGTATTCCTTTTCTGTGAAACTCTAAAACAAGCGAAAAACAGAAACTGGCATTGGGCTCTAGGTTAATAGGTTAGTCCCAAAAATAATATAAAATAGCATATCAATGCATATAAAACATCCAAAACAGATAATATAATAGCATGAAACAATCAAAAATTATAGATACATTGGACACATATCAAGCATCCCCAAGCTTAATTCCTACTCGTCCTCGAGTAGGTAAATGATAAAAACAGAATTTTTGATGTGTAGTGCTACCTAACATATTTATCCATGTAATTCTCTTAATTGTGTCATGAATATTCAGATCCGTAAGATTCAAAAGAAAAGGTCAGTATTAACATGAAAACAATAATACTTAAAGCATACTAATAAAGCAATCATGTCTTCTAAAAATAACATGGCCAAAGGAAGTTATCCCTACAAAATCATATAGTCTGGCTATGCTCTATCTTCATCACACAAAATAAATCATGCACAACCCCGATGACAAGCCAAGCAATTGTTTCATACTTTTGATGTTCTCAAACTTTTTCAACTTTCACCATGGATATAGCACCATGGCGGAAGAGAATATGGTGGTTGTGGAGAAGACAAAAAGGAGGAAGATAGTATCACATCAACTAGGCGTATCAATGGGCTATGGTGATGCCCATCAACACATATCAATGCGAATGAGTAGGGATTGCCATGCAACAGATGCGTTGGGGCTATAAATGTATGAAAGATCAAAAAGGAACTAAGTGGGTGTGCATCCAACTCGCTTGCTCACGAAGACCTAGGGAAATTTGAGGAAGCCCGTCATTGGAATATACAAGCCAAGTTCTATAATGAAAAATTCCCACTAGTATATGAAAGTGATATCATAGGAAACTCTCTATCATGAAGATCATGGTGCTACTTTTAAGCACAAGTGTGGTAAAAGGATAGTAACACTGTGCCTTCTCACTTTTCTCTCATTTTTTCGTACGGAGTCTCAACCCGACTTTTTGGGGAATCATAGCCTCCATCATCCTTTCCTCACATGGCACAATTCTCTAATAATGAAGATCATCACACTTTTATTTACATACAACTCAAGAATTACAACTTGATACTTAGAACAAAATATGACTCTATATGAATGCCTCCAGTGGTGTACCAGGATGTGCAATGACTCAAGAGTGACATGTATGAAAGAAATATGAATAGTGGCTTTGCCACAAATACAATGTCAACTACATGATCATGCAAAGCAATATGACAATGATGAAGCGTGTCATAAGAAACGAAACGGTGGAAAGCTGCATGGCAATTTATCTCAGAATGCCTATGGAAATGCCATAATAGGTAGGTATGGTGGCTATTTTTAGGAAGGTATATGGTGGGTGTATGGTACCGACAAAAGTTGCGCGGTACAAGAGAGGCTAGAAATAGCGGAAGGGTGAGAGTGTGTATAATCCATGGCCTCAACACTAGTCATAAAGAACTCACATACTTATTGCAAAAATCTATTAGTTATCCAAACAAAGTACTACGCGCATGCTCCTAGGGGGATGGATTGGTATTAAAAGACCATCGCTCGTCCCTGACCGCCACTCATAAGGAAGACAATCAAAAAATAAATCATGCTCCGACTTCATCACATAACGGTTCACCATACGTGCATGCTACGGGAATCACAAACTTTAACTAAGGTATATCTCAAATTCACAACTACTCACTAGCATGACTCTAATATCACCATCTTCATATCTCAAAACAATCATAAAGAATAAAACTTCTCATAGTAAAAAATGCACTTTATATGAAAGTTTTTATTATATCCCTCTTGGATGCCTAGCATATTAGGACTAAATTTATAACCAAAGTAAATTACCATGCTGTTCTAAACGACACTCAAAATAATATAAGTGAAGCATGAGAGTTCGCCAATTTCTATAAAATAAAGCCATCGCCGTCCTCTAAAAAGATATAAGTGAAGCACTAGAGCAATATTGCCTAGCTCAAAAGATATATGTGAAGCACATAGAGTATTCTAATAAATCACGATTCATGAGTGTCTCTCCCAAAAGGTGTGTACAGCAAGGATGATTTTGGTAAAATAAAAAGCAAATACTTAAATCATAAAAGACACTCCAAGCCAAACACATAATATGTGGTGAATAAAAATATATCATCAAGTAAAGTTACCGATATGCGAAGATGAAAGAGGGGATGCCTTCTAGGGCATCCCCAAGCTTAGGCTTTTGGTTGTCCTTGAATATTGCCTTGGGGTGCCTTGGGCATCCCCAAGATTAGGCTCTTGCCACTCCTTATTCCATAGTCCATCAAATCCTTACCCAAAACTTGAAAACTTCACAACACATAACTAAACAGAAAATCACATAAGCTCCATTAGTATAAAAAATAAATCACCATTTTAAGGTATTGTTGCAAACTCAATATTTATTTATAATGGTGTTATATCTACTGTATTCCAACTTGTCCATGGATCATACCCCCCCCCCCCCGATATTACCCATAGATTCATCAAGAGAAGCAAACAACACAGAGAAAACAGAATCTGTGAAAAACAGAATAGTCTGTAGTACTATGTAACTCATGAATACTTACGTAACTCCAAAAATTCTGAAAAATTAGGACAATCTGAGAAGTTTGTGCACCAATCCATAGCAAAAAGAATTATATCAAAAGCACGTTTCAAACAAATTCTGGAATTTATTTACTGGGTGCAAAAGTTTCTGTTTTCAGCAGGATCAACACAACTATCACCATAAGCTATCCTAAAGGTTTAACTTGGCACAAACACTAATTAAAACATAAAAACACATCTAACCATTGGGTAGATGAATTATTTATTACTAAACAGGAACAAAAAGCAAAGAACAAAAATAAAATTGGGTTGCCTCCCAACAAGCACTATTGTTTAACACCCTTAGCTAGGCATAAAACATGAATAGATCTAGGTATTTGTCATCGCAATAATAAGGCAAATCTCGAAAGCTCATCTCGTACTCTCTACATTCAGAAGGAAGTTTTCTTTGGGGCAAGCAAAAGTAATCAAAAGGGCTGAATTCAATGGAATAAAAATCCCCAAGATCAAGCTCGTGAGGAATAGTTTCCACCTTTGGCCCTTTATATTGTATAACCAACTCATCATTGTAAGCGTTCTTTTGGCAAAAATCATTAGCTTTTGTTCAAGAGAGAAACCCAACCCGTTGTTTTGAATAGCCAAATCATCATTATTCTTAGAAATCCTATCAACGAAAACATCAGTATGGACCCTCTTTCTTAAATTTTCATTATAAGTATTATGTCCTCCAATAGGAGCTTGTGTTGCTTTTTCCCTTGAAGAGGAAAGGGTGATGCAGCAAAGTAGAGATAAGTATTTCCCCCAGTTAAGAACCAAGGTATCAATCCAATAGGAGGCACAAGCAAGTCTCCAATATATGCACCTGCACAAACTAACAAACACTTGCACACAACACGAAGAAGGGGTTGTCAATCCCTTCACGATCACAAACAAGAGGAAGATCTAATAGAGATAGGTATAAAAGAAAAAATAATACCAAACTAATGTAAATATAAATAAACTGCAGCAAGGTATTTTTGTGTTTTTTGGTTTATAGATTTGAAAATATATGATGGAAAATAGACCCGGGGGCCATAGGTTTCACTAGAGGCTTCTCTCTTGAAAGAAAACATACGATGGGTAAACAAATTACTGTTGACCAATTGATGGAAAAGCGCAAAGTTATGACAATATCAAAGGAAATGATCATGAATATAGGCATCATGTCTCTGACAAGTAGACCGACTCCTACCTGCATCTACTACTATTACTCCACACATCGACCCCTATCCAACATGCATCTAGAGTATTAAGTTAATAAGAATAGAGTAACGCCTTAAGTAAGATTGTCGGGCGCGACGGGAGGCGCTGGAGGGAGCCGCCCGCCGCGGGACACCTATGGGGCCGGGGCCCCTTCGTGTGTTCGGTACGAGGGCGGAGGAGGCACAGAGAGCAGATCGAGGCGATGCGCTGCAAGGGAGTTTTACCCAGCTTGGGCCGCGATGGTCGCAGAAACCCTACTGCTGCTTTGTGTTGTATTGTGCTCGGAGCTTGAAGAGCTACAGAGCAGCTACACCGAGCGTGGAGTTGCAATGGTTCCAACCCCCCACGCAGTGCATGGGCCTCCTTTATAGTGCAAGGGTCACCGACGTGTGTCAACGAGGGTAGAGGGGTAAAATGTAAAAGAGGTGGTAGTTGGAACAAGGGAACAAAGGCAGCCACAAAGGCTTGAACAAAGGATTCTACCTACTTTTGACAGAGGGGACAAGGGCATTTAATGCCCGCTGTCGCCGCCCCAAAAGCTCCCCGCCTTGCGTCTCCTCGCCACGGCGATGGATCCACCACCGCGGAGTGCCACCGCACCTCCATGCAGCACAGCCATCCGCCACGCTGCTCTCGAGAAAGCTAAAGGCGACGCTGTGGGCGATGAGCTGGAGGCGGCACACAACAGAGCTCTCCGGCAAGTACCTTGCCGGGTCTTGATCTTGCCGGACCCGGGCTTGTCGGGCTTGTAGCTTGCCGCTCCCCGGCCCTCGCCGACGCGATAGCGCCGGGCGGTCTTCACGATTTAGTCTTCTAATCTCCCCGGCGAGCTCCTCTCGCCAGGCCTTGCGTGAGTGATGTAGTCTTGAGCTCGACGGCCTTCCCGCAAGCTCCTCTTGCCGGGTCTCGATCTTCTATCTTGTACACTTTGTTCTTGAATGGCTTGATATGGATCGGGATGGTCTCCGCAAGCGATGGTAGATCCAACTGCTGGAGCTGCGATCGCTCGTGCACGTTGGGGTACCGAGGTACCCCTACCTTAGTACACCGACAGAGCCCCGGCTCGGGCTATACACGGTGCCGAGCGCTGTTGGGCCAGGCCAAAAAAAAGGCACGGGCACACGGCCCATGGCGTGCCGACCCACTTCGTGATCCGCCGCCTCCCCGCAATGGCACGCGCCGATTGCGCGCCGTGGGAGACGGGCGGCGATGCAGTCTTTAAGGCATCCACCCCGTGATCGTGGTGCAGTGAGGTCGCTTCACCCGCCGCCTGCTCCGCTGCCACGCTGCCCGCATGCACGGGGTCGGGCGGCGAAGGTGAGACCGACCGAGCCACGGGCGGAGAAGGCGAGTCGGCCCCGCCTCCTCCGCCTCCTTGCTTCCTGATTGGTTGAGCTGGGCGGTTGAGTTTCACCTCGCCCTTTAAAAAGGGGCGGAAGGGGAGCACAATGGCCACACTCATCCTCTTCTCCCTTCGCTTCGCTCTTCGTTCTTCTTCTCGCCATGGAGGGAGGAAACCCCGTCCTTCAACGGTGGCAGCGAGGGTCGCCCAGTAGCGCACCGCCTCCCTATCCTGCGCCCTGGCGGCGGAGCCGGCCCGAGAGGGAGAGGGAGGGGCGGGTCATGACGAGGCCGAGGGCGTGGCCGAGGCGGTCGGGGAGAGGCGGTCGTGGTGATGTGCCTCCCGCCTCCCCGACGCCTCTGCACCACGGTGCGGTCCACACCGAGATGACCCCGGAGTTCTTCATCAAGCTTCGCCGGGCGCCGCCGCCGCCCCGCCTGCCGCCCCTGCTTATGGACGCGATGGGACCGGATCCACCCGACGTGATGGAGTTATGCATGAGGGGCTGCGGGATCAGCGCACTCGAGTGAGTGTCGTGGTCCCCAGCCCCGGCGTGATGTTCTTCGACCGAGGGTGGAAGACGCTCGCCGATCCATAGCTTGACGGCGGGGTTTACCTCCATTTCGTTAATGGAGGGCGACCTTCGCCGCCAAGGTCTTCGGGACTACGGGACCCGGTGCGCTGCTGTGTGGACAGCTCCTCTGATAGCGAAGGCCCTCCTCGAGCGAGAGTGACGAGGAGGGAGCGACAGCGACGACGAGGGGATGGCGGGTCCGACCAGGCGCCGGACACCGCTGCCTCAAGGCCACGGGCGCACCCCTGCCTCTGCGGTGCCGCCTTCAACTCCCCGGGCCGCCTCCTTGGGCGGCCGGGCGAGGGAGGCTGCGGAAGAGGAAGAGGGGATGGCGGCAAGGCCGTCAAATCGAGTACGAGGGCGAGGTGCCCTCGACAGCGCAGGCCGATGTCCCACCACCCCGCCTTCAAGCTCGCCGCCCGACGCCTGCCTCCGCCAAGCTCCTGGCCGGCCCCGGGTGTTCTCTTGGTGTCTTCGCGCCTGTAGCCTCCGGGGTGTGTTCCCATGCCCGCCACCTTGCGCAGCTCCCGAGGCACGGCGGCGCCACCGCCACGCCTCCTAGGCGCCTCGCCTCCCCGCAAGCTTCTCTTGCCGGGGCTCTTGACCTACCTCCTGAACTCCCGAACAGAGAAACAGAAAGGGATCACGGGCACCTTATCTTTCAATTTGTAAGCCTTCGGGCCTTAGCTGTATTTAAAACTTGTAATCCTCTCTATCATGTTTTTCATCCTCTATGGACTTGTATCAAACTAGGATGTTTTTAATGAAAAGAGAGGAATGCTTGCCGGATCGAGTCTTTTACTTGATCTCGTGCCTTGTATGTTCTTACGCTATCGGGAGCTTGCCGAGGCGACACGCTTGCCGAAAAGGGACAGCCCGCTGGCGGTGTTGCTTCCGGCAAGCAACCTTGCCGGGCCAGTTGCGACGCTTAACTTGCTGAGCAGGCTCGAAAGCAAGATAAGGGTGCAGCTGCACACTTGTGTTTGTTGAGCGGACTCGAAACAAAACAAGCACGCGAATCGGGCCACGACTCGGCTCCTCCACGCACGGGTTTTACAAGACACGCCGTTCAAAGACGCAGTCCCGCTTTTCCCGGTCCATGAGAGGATGCATGACGAGGGATGAAAAACTCATCTGATATCGCAGCCCCCAGCAACTCTAGCTTGCCGGAGACGAATCTTGGCGCTCGCAGCCCCCAGCGAGGCTGGCTTGCCGGAAGAACCTTGGCACTCGCAGCCCCCGCGACTCGCTTGCCGGGCCTGTGCTGGTGTGCCCTTCGTTTCTCCTTGTCGCCATAATTTCAGTCATGAAAACAGCTGAGATAGATCTGCAACAGCTTCATCATGTTCATGTATATGTATATAAATCTTGACCGCGCAATATGATGCCATGCCTTGCCCTTCAGATGTTTGTACTTCACGCCCCGGGAGCTTGCCGGGCGTAACACGCTTGCGGGTAAGGGACAGCTCGCTGGCGGTGTCGCTCCGCAAACAACCTTGCCGGGCCAGTTATGACGCTTAACTTGTCGAGCAGGCTCGAAGCAAGGTAAGGTGCAGCAGCACACTTGTGTTTGTTGAGCGGACTCGAAACAAACCAAGCACGCAATCGGGCCACGACTTGGCTCCTCTCGCTCAAGTCTCTCACACGCAGGACATCTCACGGCAGGCTTGCCACGCTACACCCTCTACTTTACATCCTTTGTGCGCTTTACCCCACGCTTTTAGGGAACTTGCCGGTGCTTAATACACTTGCTGAGTGCGGAACATCAGCAGCCCGCCGGCTGGTGTCGCTCCGCAAGCAACCTTGCCGCGCCTAGTCCGCGACGCACCTAACTTGCCGAGCAGACTCAAACACAACAAGGGCGCCAAGCTGGTCGCTGCTCACTTTTAACTCGCTGAGTGTGCTCAAGCAAGATAAGGGTGTGGCTATCTACACGGCAGCTCCTCCGCGCATGTGTTTTGCGCACAAAGGACTAACGCACGAGGGATATAACAAATAAAAGCATGGGATTAAGGAGTGCTCGCACAAAAGCTCGAGCGACTTAGCTTTTCTTTTTCTCGCTTCTCGACTTGCTGGTGGAGCTCGATGGTGCGTCCTCGACAGCAGCGCAGCACTCCGGGGAGGTGCGTTTGCCGGAACGAGCACCAGAGCTGTCATCGCCGGGCTTATAGCGCTCCGAGGTGCGGCGCTTGTCGGAGTGAACACCAGAGCTGTCCTAGCCGGACTTGGAGCTCGATGGCGGGTCCTCGACGACAGCGTAGCGCTTCAGGGAGATGCACTTGCCGGCGTGGAGGGGAGCGGGAGCGAGCGGCGCGGGAAACAGGATATGCTCGGACTCCTAGTAGCGATAGGAGGAGCAAAGCCCTGCCCCGGCACTTTCGCTTTGCTCATGTATGGACAGCAGTCCGGAGCATCCCGCGAGCCTCCGGCTTATTCTTGCCCAAAGAAAGCGGATACCACCTCTCGTGGTATGGCGCCGCTGGTCGCCAGTGCCGAGAGGGACGTGGATCTGTGGAGACCGAGGCGCGGTCATCCGTCCTGTCCCTGGATCTGGTGGCGCCGCGAGTGCCCTCGCCGGTGTCCACCCTTCCGCTGGCGTCTCCTCCGCCCACCGCGGCTCCCGTGGCGGCGGTGAGACGCAGACGGTCTGCAACCCTTGAAGCCCTCGCTTCGGGCCATGGCGCAGCTTGTCGGCGAAGTTCTTGTGACGGCTGGAGAGGTTGATGAAGAACGCGCGCGAACGCCGGATCAGGTCCGACAACCTCGACGCCTTCTACCGGGCGCGCTAAAGATGTCGGGCGCGACGGGAGGCGCTGAGGGAGCCGCCCTTGGGACACCTATGGGGCTGGGGCCCTTCGTGTTCGGATACGAGGCGGAGGAGGCACAGAGAGCAGATCGAGGCGATGCGCTGCTGGCGGGTTTTACCCAGCTTGGCCGCGATGGTCGCAGAAACCCTACCGCTGCTTTGTGTTGTATTGTGCTCGGAGCTTGAAGAGCTACAAGAGCAGCTACACCGAGCGTGGGAGTTGCAATGGTTCCAACCCCCACGCTGTGCATGGGCCTCCTTTTATAGTGCAAGGGTCACCGTGTGTGTCAACGAGGGTAGAGGGGTAAAATGTAAAAGAGGTGGTAGTTGGAACAGGCGGGAACAAGGCAGCTATAGTGCTTGAACAAAGGATTCTACCTACTTTTGACAGAGGGGACAAGGGCATTTAATGCCCGTCGCCGCCGCCCAAAAGCTCCCGCCCTTGCGTCTCCGCTCTCGCCACGGCGATGGATCCACCACCGCGGAGTGCCACCGCACCTCCATGCAGCACAGCCATCCGCCACGCTGCTCTGGAGAAAGCTAAAGGCGACGCTGCAGGCAGATGAGCTGGAGTGCGGGCACACAACAGCTCTCCGGCAAGTACCTTGCCGGGTCTTGATCTTGCCGGACCCGGGCTTGTCGGGCTTGTAGCTTGCCGCCCCGGGCCCTCGCCGGACGCGAGATAGCGCCGGGCGTGTCTTCTACGATTTAGTCTTCTAGTCTCCCCGGCGAGCTCCTCTCGCCAGGCCTTGCGTGAGTGATGTAGTCTTGAGCTCGACGGCCTTCCGGCAAGCTCCTCTTGCCGGGTCTCGATCTTCTATCTTGTACACTTTGTTCTTGAATGGCTTGATATGGATCGGGGATGGTCTCCGGCAAGCGCATGGTAGATCCAGCCGCGGGGAGCTGCGACTGCCCGTGCACAAGTTGGGGTACTGAGGTACCCCTACCTTAGTACACCGACAAAGATGACATGACGTAGAGGGATAAACTCAAGCAATATGATGTATACCCCATCTTTTTGTCCATGATGGTAACAATACAATACGTGCCTTGCTACTCCTATGTCACTAGGTGAGGACACCGCAAGATTGAACACAAAACTTAGCACCTCTCCCATTGCAAGAAAAACCAATCTAGTTGGCCAAACACAACTGATAATTCAAAGAGAAATACAAAGATATCTTAAACCAACAAAAAAGAGTTCAGAGAAGACTCAAATAATATTCATAGATAATCTGATCATGAATCCACAATTCATCGGATCTCAACAAATGCACCGTAAAAGAGTATTACATAGGATAGAACTCCAAGAACATCGAGGAGAACATTGTATTGAAGAACAAAGAGAGAGAAGGAGCCATCTAGCTACTAGCTATAGACCCGTAGGTCTGTGTTAAACTACTCACGCTTCATCTGAAGGGCATCAGGATTCATGTAGAGGCCCTCCGTGATCGAATCCCCCTCCGGTAGGGTGCCAGAAAAGGCCCCAAGATGGGCTCTCATGGGAACAGAGGCTTGTGGCAGCGAAAAAGTATTTTGGAGGACGCTTTTGATGTTTTGGAATATTTGAGAATATATTAGAGTCGAATTAGGGTTGGATGACTCCCAAGGGGCCCACAAGCCCTCAGGCGACCCCCTAGGGCGCGCCCTAGAGGCTTGTGGCCTCCTCGGGGCTCTTTTGGCCCTCTCTCCAATTCAGGTAGGTGTCTTCTGGTCCAACAAAAATCATCGTAAAGTTTTATTCCTTTTGGACTCCGTGTGATATTCCTTTTCTGTAAAAGTCAAAAACAAGGAAAAAATAGAAACTGGCACTTGGCCCTAGGTTAGTCCCAAAAATAATATAAAATAGCATATTAATGCATATAAAACATCCAAAACAGATAATACAATAGCATGGAACAGTAAAGAATTATAGATATGTTGGAGACGTATCAAGCATCCTCAAGCTTAATTCCTGCTTGTCCTCGAGGAGGTAAATGATAAAAACATAATTTTTGATGTGGAATGCTACCTAACATATTTATCAATGCAATCTTCTTTATTGTGGCAAGAATATTCACATCCATAAGATTCAAAACAAAAGTTTAATATTGACATAAAAACAATAATACTTCAAGCATACTAATAAAGCAATCACGTCTTCCCAAAATAACATGGCCAAAGAAAGTAATCATAGTCTAGCTGTGCTCCATCTTCATCACACGAAGCAATCATAGTCTGGCTATGCTCCATCTTCATCACATAAAGTATTTCATCCTGCAAAATCCCGATGACAAGCCAAGCAATTGTTTCATACTTTTTATGTTCTCAAACTTTTTCAACTTTCATGCAATACATGAGCGTGAGCCATGGTAGCACTATAGGTGGAATAGAATACGGTGGTTGTGGAGAAGACAAAAAGAGGGAGAAAGTCTCACATCAACTAGGCAAATTAATGGGCTATGGAGATGCCCATCAATCGATATTGTCATCGGAAACCACGGCCACCTATGGGGCCATGAGCCCCTTTTGGTTCGGCGGGGGTATGGGCATGTTGCACAAAGAGCGGAGAAGTGTAGCACAGCACGACAGAGATCACACGGCACTACAAAAAAATACACTTCCGTGATGATACGTGTTTGCCACAGTAGGTCGCGTTTTTTGTCATGCATGTACATCCATGACAAATTTATGACAGAATCAAGATAGTCATACCTGTGTTGTCGTTGAAGCGTTCCATGACATTACCAAAATTATCATCACGTAAGTGTCCACTTCCATGAAGATAAATCGCGCGTCACAGAAGTGCTTTCGTTAAGGGTGACCGACACGTGGCATCCACCGTAACGGAACGCCGTTAAGCTATCGGGTCGGGTTTTGGATCCAATAACCCGTTAACAGCCCCGACCAATGGGAATTTTCCACGTGTAAAATCATCATTGGCTGGAGGAGACACGCGTCAGGTCCGCATTGGCACAGGTGTCACTCATCCAATGGGCGAGACGCGCCTATGATATGTTGACACATGGACCGGCCCATCAAGTTTAAATGGGCCGGCCCAGCTAAAGACCTATGGGGAGGATTCATGATGTTCTTATTGGTGCGAATAGGAATTATGTACCCGTAGATTTCATTATTCTTGATATGGATTGCAATCCTTCATGTCTTATTATTCTTGGTAGACCTTTCCTCAGAACGTTCTCAGAACGATTTGTGAAATTACTGGATTTTGATTTCTGTGGTGGAAAGGTATGGAAAACTTTACAAGAAAGAAAATTAAGTTGCCATATGAACCTATTATGAGGTCTACTTATGGATTGCATACCAAAGATGAAAATACCTAGATCTATTTCAATATGCCTAGCTAGGGGCGTTAAACAATAGCGCTTGTCGGGAGGCATCCCAATTTGTTTGTGTTTCTTTTTTAGCTATTGTTCTTGAATAAAATACACATTATTACCTCTGTAGTCATTGTGTTTTGGTGTTCTAAATTAGTGTTTGTGCAAGGTAAAGCCTTTGGGATACGTTGGTATATCGTTCATTTGATCTTGCTGAAAAACAGAAACTTTTGCACCTAGTAAAATAATATTCATGAGTCACAGAAGCACGATAAAATACTGATTATTTTTGCACATGATTGATAAACAAGTTTCCTAAGTTGTCCTAATTTTGAAGAATTTTAGAGTTACATAAGTATTTGATGTTTACAGATTACTACAAATTGTTCCGTTTTTAACAAATTTTGTTTTCTATGTGTTGTTTGCTTATTTTGATGAATCTATGGGTAGTATCGGGGGGTATGAACCATGGAGAGGTTGGAATACAATAGATATTACACCAATATAAATAAAGAATGAGTTCACAACAGTACCAAAAGTGGTGATTTTATTTTCTTATACAAACGGATCTCATGAGTTTTCTCTTGAGTTTTGTGTTGTGAAGTTTTCAAGTTTTGGGTAAAGATTTGATGGACTATGGAATAAGGAGTGTCATGAGAGTAAGCTTGGGGATTCCCAAGGCACCCCAAGGTAATATTCAAGGACAACCAAGAGCCTAAGCTTGGGGATTCCCCGGAAGGCATCCCTTCTTTCGTCTTCAATCCATCGATAAATTTACTTGAGGCTATATTCTTTATTCACCACATGATATGTGTTTTGCTTCGAGCGTCTTGTATGATATGCGTCTTTGCTTTTTAGTTTGCCACAATCATCCTTGCTGTACAGAGCTTTTGAGAGGGACACACATGGATCGTGAGTTTATTAGAATACTCTTTGTGCTTCACTTGTATCTTTTGAGCTAGGCAACATGCTCTAGTGCTTCACATATATCTTTTCAGAGCACGATGGTGGCTTTATTTTATAGAAATTGTTGAACTCTATTGCTTCAGTTATATTATTTTGAGAGTCCATAAACAGTATGGTAATTTTCTTAGGTTATGAATTTAGTCCTAATATGATGGGCATCCAAGAGGGATATAATAAAAGCTTTTATATTAAGTGCATTGAATACTAGGAGAACTTTGATTCCTTATGATTATTTTGAGATATAAACATGGTTATATTAGAGTCATAATGGTGAGTAATTGTGGATTGGTAGAAATACTTGAGTTAAAGTTTGTGATTCCTGTAGCATGCACGTATGGTGAACCGTTATGTGATGAAGTCGGAGCATGATTTATTTATTGATTGTCTTCCTTATGAGTGGCGGTAGGGGACGAGCGATGGTCTTTTCCTACCAATCTATCCCCCTAGGACCATGCGTGTAGTACTTTTTTTCAATATCTAATAGACTTTTGCAATAAGTATGTGAGTTCTTTATGACTAATGTTGAGTCCATGGATTACACACACTCTCACCTTCCACCATTGCTAGCCTCTCTAGTACAGCGCAACTTTCGCCGGTGCATTACACCCAGCATATACCTTCTTCAAGACAGCCACCACACCCACCTATTATTGCATTTCCATAGCCATTCCGAGATATATTGCCATGCAACTTCCACTGTTCCATTTATTATGACAGGCTTCATCATGGCCATATTGCTTTGCATGACATGTAGTTGACATCGTATTTGCGGCAAAACCACCATTCATATTTTTTATACATATCACTCTTGAGTCATTGTACATCTCGGTACACCGCCGGAGGCATTCATATAGAGGCATATATTAGTTCTAGTATTGAGTTGTAATTCGTGAGTTGTAAAGTAAATAAAAGTGCGATGATCATCACTATTAGAGCATTGTCCCATGTGAGGAAAGGATGTTGGAGACTATGATTCCCCCACAAGTTGGGATGAGACTCCAGATGTAAAATAAAAAAAGTAAAAAAAGAGGCCAAAGAGCCCAAAATAAAAAAACTGAGAGAAAAGAGTGAACAATGCTACTATTCTTTTTCCACACTTGTGCTTCAAAGTATCACCATCATCTTCATGATAGAGAGTCTCTTATTTTGTCATTTTCATATACTAGTGGGAATTTTTCATTATAGAACTTGGCTTGTATATTCCAATTATGGGCTTCCTCAAATCTTCCTAGGTCTTTGTGAGCAAGCGAGTTCGATGCATACCCACTTATTTTCGTTTTGAACTTTCATACACTTATAGCTCCAGTGCATCCGTTGCATGGCAATCCCTACTCACTTTCATTGATATCTTTTGATGGGCATCTCCATAGCCCATTTATACACCTAGTTGATGTGAGACTATCTCCTTCTTTTCGTCTTCTCCACAACCAGCATATTCTATTCCACCTATAGTGTTATATCCATGGTCACACTCATGTATTGCCTGAAAGTTTCTCGGTGCAACAAACCCTGGGTCTGTTGTCCTGACTGTGCACAGGCACGTGACCATGATTGAAGCACCAACCCAAGACAATGTACAAGAAACCAAGAGATTCGAAGGACCAACGAGCAGATCAGAGGGACCAAGACCAAGCTAGAGAAGCAAGATATCATCGATAGAAAGGCCTCCTTTGTCGGGCAGGCGAGCCCAACAAAGGGCGAGGCCACCCCCGGAAGAAGATGACCAAGGCATCCTGGCAGGACCTCCCGGGACTTGCTAAGGCTAAAACATCTCACCAAGCACGTCACCATGACTCACTTCGTTGATCAGTGCATTATCAAGCCGCAAAGTGATTAAGTGGAAGCCATTCACCACATGGCATCCCCTTTCTACTAAAAAACCTACAGGCAACACCCGTCCTATGACGTGTCAGATGAGCAGGCATGGAGCTGGCAAGATAGCCCGGCAAGTATTGCCGGGCAACCAATGATGGGACATTAAGCAGCACAATGCGCACTGTCAGTTTACAGAGTTAGGTATGATAGCACTGTTTGCTATCTTATCGGTGTCTAATAACTGATTTGCCACTGTGGTGACCCCTTAACCTATAAAAGGAGCCCCATGGCAATGGTAGAAGGGGTTAGAAGGTTTGTGTCGGTGTCAAAACCGGCGGATCTTGGGTAGGGGGTCCCGAACTGTGCGTCTAGGCGGATGGTAACAGGAGACAAGCGACACGATGTTTTTACCTAGGTTCGAGCCCTCTCGATGGAGGTAAAACCCTACTCCTGCTTGATTGATATTGATGATATGGGTAGTACAAGAGTAGATCTACCACGATATCAAAGAGGCTAAACCCTAGAAGCTAGCCTATGGTATGATTGTTGTTAGTCCCCACGGACTAAAACCCTCCGTTTATATAAGCACCAAGAGGGTTAGGGTTACACGTAGTCGGTTACAATGGTAGGAGATCTACATATCCAGACGCCAAGCTTGCCTTCCACGCCAAGGAAAGTCCCATCCGGACATGAGACGAAGTCTTCAATCTTGTATCTTCATAGTCCAGAGTCCGCCAAGATGAGAGTTCGCTATCCGGACACCCCTAGTCCGGACTCCTCAAGAGTCCTGAACCAGGCTTCAATGACGACGAGTCAGTACAAGATATTGTCTTCGGCATTGCAAGGCGGGTTCCTCCTCCGAATACTTCATAGAAGATTTTGAACACTAAGATAGTGTCCAGCTCTGCAAAATAAGTTCCACATACCACCGTAGTGAGAATAATATTTACACAAATTCAATCTGCTGACGTATTCTATGGCGTGACATCGCACCATGGTCTAGCCTTTATTCGAATCGTTTTTACTGTCCCACCTCAGCGCGTTTAGCAAGGCGGTTTCCTTGGCACGTCTTGTCAAAGCAGAGATCGTGTCCCCTTATTCCGGGATTCTCATCAATACGGGCGTGGGTAACCCAACTGCGCCCGTTAGCACGTCTCCTCTATCGAAGGCGAGTCCCGAACGGTCACGGGGGAGGCTCTTGGTGTTCAACCTCTTTACAAAGAGACCAAGGCTCCACTCCCTTCTTTCAATCTCAATCGAATCCACCCCTTGCCTCAAGTTCCAACACCCAAACCTCCAGATTCAGGCGCTTCAGACCTTCGATGATGTTCGGCTCCGACCTGCAAGGCCGGTGGATGCCTTCCTCCGTTACGAAAGAAGACGTGCTAAAGCTAAGAGATGCCAGGTATTTAACCGGCAAAATTTCGCATAGGCTGCCTGCCCAAGGGCAAGTTATTCCCACTCCCAAGCCTGGTCAAAGCGTGGTGTTCGCGTCTCACTTCCTTCGGGGGTTAAGCTTCCCGACGGACCCCTTCGTGAGGGGTCTCCTATTTTACTATGGGTTGGAATTTCACGACTTGGATCCGGAGTCCATCCTCCACATCTCATCGTTCATTGTCATGTGCGAAGCCTTCCTCCGCATTACCCTTCACTTCGGATTGTGGCTCAAGACCTTCAAAGTGGAGCCGAAGATGATCAAGGGGCAACAGGCAGAGTGCGGAGGGGCTGTTATAAGCAAGAATGCTGATGCTCCATGGCCCGAGGGCTCTTTTCAAGGGGAGCTCAGTTTATGGCAACAAGAGTGGTTTTATATCACAGCTCCTAGGGGACCCAAATGGGTGGCACCACCTATCTTCCGCTCGAGTCCTCCACCGCGGCTGGCATCATGGGTCAACAAAGGGATTGACTGGGGGCCATCCAAGGACGTGCCATTGATGCAAGGCCGCATTCAAGACCTCCTAGAGAGAGATCACTTTGGTCGTAGTAGCGCAGGTCATGCTGATTCGTCGCATCCTGCTCTGCAGACGTCGCCCCCTCCCCTTGTGGGAATTTAATCCGGAGGGACCACGAGCTCTCCAACATTTTATGGGCGCGACGCCCATGGAGATGTACAAGCTTTTCTTCAGATCACAAGAGATGTGTCCGGACTTGACTGAGGACGCAGGTCTAAGCTGCAATCGTCCGGATACTCAAGTAAGTAGCCATGTACCCGGACACGCTATCCTATATTTATCACAAACTTGCCCTTTACAAGAGCTGTCCCTTGAACGGGAGTGGATAGCGAAAGCAAAGTTAATCAGGTGTCCGGCCCCCCACCCTAAGACCACGCCGGATCCCGTGTTAACTAGGATGCTAGAGGTTGCGCCTTCGGAGGAAGTGAAGGGGGGAACAAGGAAGCTACCGCCTCCGCGAAGGAGGCTGCCAAGAAAGGAGGGATCGAGAATCCCTCCATCCAAGGGAAGAAGAGGACAGCCTCTGAAGACCCGGAGACCATGGCCCCAAAGCGGGGGAAGAAATCTTCATCAGAGGGTCCGGCGCCGAGAGATGCCTCGCCCACATTATGCCCCCAAGGGGATCAGCCCTCCACCGAGCCGTAAGTAAAAAAAGGGGAGTTCTTTTTAAAATAAAGGATATCCCTACCCTATTTCTGATAACCAAAATTTTACCTTGTAGTTCGGATCTCAGCCCTTCTTAGCAGAGCTCATCTTCGGGGGATCTTCGTCCGGAGATGATAGAGAGCGAAATGCCTCCCCCTGTCATACCATCTTATGAGGCGGGCGACCCTGAGGTCTCGTCACGGAGGGTTTCTTTGCAGGGCCGGAAGGTAGTCGTATGTCCCCTCAAAGCCCTCCACGTTCGGCCTTCGAAAAAGGCCATCGGACGAGTCCGGCACCGTATGGTGTACGGTCGGAGGAGCTAAAGGATCTGCTCGGGCGAGCGTTTATCTCAGAAGATCACCGTGCGTTAATGGGTACGGTGATTGAAAGGATTTCGTCCGCTGAGAGCGGATTGCATGAAGCCGTCAGAAGTTTGCTAACAGCTTTTGAGGTACGCTAAATGATGTACCTTCTGACAGTTCCGCATATAACATGCGCCCTGTGTAGATAGTAGCCCCTGAGGCTCGGTGTGTTGTCAAAAATGACAGCACGCCGAGCATTATAATCCCAGGTATAATGTGTCGCCCTTCCTATGCAGGTGGCGAAGGGTCTGGTGGCTAGCCGGACTGATGAATTTGCCGAACTAAAGCGGCAACTTGACGTGGCCGATGTCGACATCGCGCTTGTCAATAGGCGACTTGACGAATCACAAGGTATGCGATTTCCCCGCGGACACCTGGTAAGGGACCTTGATGCCCGTGCCTTACAACAAGTATGCTTGACGCAGATGGTGCCGCTGCCATGGAGAACCTGCGGGCGGAGCTCGCCCAAGCCAAGGAGCAGGCCAGAAAGAGTGACACGGCTGCCTTAAAGGCGGCCGAAGAGCTAAAAGCCGAACAGGCTGCTCACTGCCGATGCAAGAGGGAGATGGCCGAGATGGCCGTGGAGTTGAAAAATGCTGCCGACTGCTGCAAGCTTCTTGAAAAAGAAGATCAGGCGGTACGAGAGGACCTGAAGAAGGCGACTTCCGAGGCCAGGGATGCTCTCTCCGCAATGAGAGCTATGAAGGAGGAGCTGCGTCAGGCCGGAGATATCGCGGCTGGAAAGCCCTTTCTGCTACGGAGGGGATTCTTGGACCCTAATTATGCTCAGTTGGACCGGCTATGGAGTGCGGAAGATGCTTATCTGGACTTGGCGGCAAGTGCGGCGGACGCGGCCGAACACTTCCGAGATCGAGAGGATCACGAAACGGGAAAGGTTTTTTGGTCGCAGTTCCATAATCCAGAGCGCCCACTTCCATTAACCGATCGCTTGGCCGAATGGGCGGAACTGAATAGGTTATCCGGACATGCCATGAAGGCTGTCGTGAGTCTTTTGTGGACGAAGAGGCCCGAGCCGAAGAGTTATTTTGGCTTGGTGTAGCAGTTCCTTAGTGCGGTGCCTCATATCAATGCAATGAGGAGGTCGGCGTGCATAGAGGGTGCGCGGATGGCTCTTGCCCGTGTCAAGACGTACTGGGCGGAGATGAAGGCCACCGATGTTGCAACCCAAGATTCGGACGGAAGCCGAGTACCTGTTGAGCACTCTTTTCAGGAAGTTCTGCAGGGCGCTCGTTTAATAGAGACGCAGTGCTCGAAGGATATTATGTTCGAATAACATGTATTATTGTGAAACAATGGTTCGATGAAATATAAAAGCTTTTTATACTTGTGCCTTCAAGAATTTAAATTACCTCCTGTGCGACCGTTGATGTATATGTGTATATAACCTGAAAGATGGCAATCTTCGGCTTCAGCCCCCACGCATATAATGCGGGGGTGTTTGCAAAAGGCGCATTTTCACACTTGGTCCAACATCTTGGTCCTATAAAGGTGGTGGTAGCGTAGCAAACTAGGCAACCGGACTATAATGCTTTATCACTTTCACTTAGCCATAGGAGTTTGACAATGGGGCTACTATATAGCCCCTAGGGGCACCACGCCACCCAATTCGGGCGCGATGTGCTCGACTCGAAACAACCTTCGTCAATGCGCAGGAATCCTATTGATTCGGCGGGTCATCGATCGTCGACCAATCTCACGCTATATCATGACAATCGGTTTCGGCTTTCATCGAGGTGCTCGCCTGGCGAACCGGGCACAATCGCAGATGGTTGTCCCGGTGCGCGTTAGCCGATAGAGCGGAACATAAGGCAGCAAAACACGGAGCCGGGCAAACCCAACATTTGACCGAAGACATGATTCGGAGCTGATGCATATAAGGCCTAACTCGAGACGCCGAACACTCCCTAAGGTATTCGGTCTTTATGAAAACGGGCAGAACAACGCCCTTTGTAGTAAGCCCCTGGTGTCCAGGAACACGCAAAATTCTGACGTGGCCTAAGCCAAAACGCCAGCCTCCTCCTCGGTTATAATAAGAAACCAGGGGATGTGTATCAACAAGAGACAGTAAAAAGGTTTACGCAGGGTCTTAATCTGAAAAGAATCCTTGCAACGGGTCCCTGCTGCACGTCTGCGCCTATGTCTCCTTTGTGCCGTATCCTGGACGGGTGTCGCATGGTGTTCATCTGTAAAAGAGAGGAACTTAGTTGAAAAAGATCGTGCAAAAATGTACATTATATTAAATAAACAAATTACGTTTCAAAAAATGAATAAAATTGAGCTTTATTGTCTCTTGTTGTATATGCGCGGAGCCCCTAATGCGGGGGTATGCGGCCGGTAAGCCCCTGTATGTTTACGCCGGACTCGTCTAACCATGTCCGGGGTCTGAACGACCTGTTTAGGTGCTTGGATTAGTGAAGCCAGTTTAGTGTGTGGCCGTCAAGGCAGTCATACAATCTTCTGCGCTCGAGGAACACTCGATATTCCCCTTTAAGGAGATGATGCCTCGTGGACCGGGCATTTTAAGTGTGAGGGATTGTAGCGACCCGACCTCAGATGGTCAAGTCTCTGTGCTTCCGTGTCATCCCTGGATCAGTAATGCTGACACACACAGTACTCGACGGATTTATAACAGAGTAGCAATCACACACTTATTACATCGAATGTCTCAAAAGAGAACTTATTACAATAATATGGCTTAAGGCCATCTAATGCGATAACAGCGGAAGGCTTGGAAGATAAAGTGAGTCCATCAACTCCAACGGCATAGCTGAGCTGCACGGCAATGACCTATCGAACCTTACTCCTCGTCTAAAAAGTCTGCAACATAATACGTTGCAGCTCGAGAACGGGCCAGCACATGGAATATGCTGGCAATGTAACACAAAAGAGCAATAACAGAGTAATGCTACCACTACATGCATATTTGGCTGGTGGAAAGCTCTATGGTTACAGTTTTTGAGAAAAGCCAATTTTTCCCTACAACAAAGGAATATAATTTTTATTTAACTATCATGGTGGTTGAAACATCATTTGAGAAGGTAACCCCATCTCAATGATCCCAACATATATAGTTAACATCCCAGCAATATTAATTAAGAGTGTGGAGATACATGTGAATACTCAAGTACTAGATACTCAGAATTGTCCATAACCGGGGACACGGCTAACCATGATTAGATTGTACACTCTGCAGAGGTTTGCGCACTTTTCCCCACAAGACTCGATCGCCTCCGTTGAATTTCTCGCACTACATGGTGTTTGAGAAACGGATGACCGTGACACAGTCTTTTAGAAACATTAACTCTCTACTCCGGGTAGACCATACCAAACCTACAAAACCCACTACCTGCTGATTCACCTCTTCAAGAGCTTCACGTAACTTACTCAACTATGCTAGAGCCCATAATAGCTTGTGGCTGCACACGGAAGTTTCTAGCATGAATAAACTCAGTTCCCTTTGAGCCTGGGTGGTGGTCCATAGGAAGATCACACGGTAACCCTGGGATTTCCAAAAAAACAGGCAATCGCTGGATACCCCAGGTGCCTCAATCCACCCAGATGTGTATTAAAGTTGCCACCTTAAGTAAACCATTAATTAACAATCTCACATCTGTCATGGAAACACTCAAACCAAATCCACGTCTACGAGCATAGCATGGCAATATAAGCATAACGTAGAAGTAACTCCCATGGGTTTGATAATAAACAGGGCAATAGGTTCTACCTCAGCAACTACTTCCCAACCCACAAGTTAAAGACATCCTAGTCAAGCAATGTTTGAGGGTTGAAACTAATGCATAAAAACTGGGTATGGAAAGAGTATGTTCAATGTGTTACTTGCCTTGCTGACGATCCGTGAATCCTAAAGACTCGTAGTAACACGCTTCGCACTCCGGGAATTCTATCGCAAGCAAACAATAACATACATAAGCAACAATCAAAGATGCACAAGTAGAACTCCAAATAAAAGAGTTTGACCGGAGAGTTCAACTTAAGAACTCCAGTTCGCAAAAAGAAACAAATCAAACGGAGCAACGAAACACAAACGGCGAAAGAAATAAGATCCGTTTACTAATATGAACTAGGGTCAAATTTTACAGAGACGAAAACTTGTTTGAGTGGATTATTCGAAAGAGGGTTTCGAGATGAAACTCCAGGCGCTTGAATCGCCTGATTCCGATAAACGAGCGAAAAGATAAACAGGTTCGAACATCGGATCAGAAATTGCGATCAGAATAATCGCGGAATATATCCGATAAAAAAGAAAAACGACGAACGGCTAAACGAACGAACGTTCGTTAGCAGAACCTAAACGATGAACACGTTTGTTAAAACGAACGGACGAGCAAACGCTCGCTAAGTAAATAAACCGAAGAATAAAACCGATCTATATAAAAAAACGAACTAGGGTTTTCAAAAAAAAACCGAAGGGTTTTATTCAAAAAAACCGGCGGCGGGGCGGCTACCTCCGGCGTGGTCGTCCGGCGAGGCGGGCGGCTCGCGGGCTCGGCGAGGGCGGCGGGTTTTGGCGCGGGCGGCGTGGAAGGCGGCGACAATGCTCGGGCGGGTGGCGGCGGCGGCTCGGCCAGGCGCTGCTCGGGCTTGGCGGTGGTGGCGGGTGGTGGCGGGTGGTGGTGAGGGCGGCGGGCGGCGGTATTTAAGGGGGGCTGCTCGGCTTGGGAAGGGGCGCCGGGAGGAGTCCGTCTCGGACTTCTGGGCGCCCATGGGCACGGGCGCGCTGGGAGGCGGCGGCGATGCGGGCCGGCCTGGCTGGGCCTTTGGCTCGGTCAGGCGCGGGTTCCTTTTAAAAAAAACATTCCGCCGACTTAGAAAAATCCTAGGAAAATAAATAAAAATCTAAAAATTCCAAAACAAGTTTTCTCCGTCTAAATGGAATATTTAAAAAGAGATGAACTTTTCTTGGCCCCTAAAATGCAAGTTTTAAACATGCAAAAAATTTCTAGGGCAAATAAAATTCCGAATAAACTCAAATAAAACCCAATAATTATTTTAACATTTTTCCTCCGATATTTCAATTACTTTGGAGAAGTCATATTATCTCCCCTCATTTATGTATTTGAAATGAAATATTTTTCCGGAGAGAAAAATAATCAAAATCAAAATCCTCGTCTTCATTATTTGGTAAAAACTCAAACATGAAAATCGGAAAATCCCCAACTCTCTCCAAGGGTCCTTGAGTTGCTTAGGATTTCGAGGATTGCAAACGAAAAAGCAATGAAATATGATATGCATGGATGATCTATGTATAACATGCCAAATTGGAAATTTGGCATGTTACAAACCTACCCCTCTTAAGATGAATCTCGCCCTCGAGATTCGGGTTGGCTAGAAAATAGGTGCGGATGGTCCTTGCGAATATCCTCTTCTCGCTCCCAGGTGGCTTCCTCCTCGGTATGATGACTCCACTAAACTTTGCAAAACTTGATAACTTCGTTGCGAGTGACTCGACTATCAAAATCGAGAATCTTTACTGGCTTCTCCTGATAGGTCAGATTATTATCCAGCTGAATCGCCTCCAAAGGTGTTGTATCATTCAACGGTATATCGGCCATCTCAGCATGGCACTTCTTCAGCCGTGATACGTGAAACACATCGTGAAATCCTGACAATCCTTCAGGTAACTCCAGCTTGTAGGCAACTTCTCCCATCCGTTCCAAAATGCGATATGGTCCTACAAATCTCGGGGCTAACTTTCCCTTAACTCCAAAACGTTTTACTCCCCTCAAGGGTGATACTCGTAGATAGGCTCTCTTTCCAATTTCATAGGTTACTTCCTTGCATTTTGAATCTGCATAACTCTTCTTTCTGGACTGAGCAATCTTTAGTCTGTCTCTGATCAGTTTAACCTTCTCCTCTAGTTCCTTGATCAAATCTGGTCCAAACAACTGACGATCTCCTACCTCATCCCACATCAATGGTGTTCTACATCTGCGTCCATATAGAGCTTCGAACGGTGCCATCTTCAAACTGGCCTGGTAGCTGTTGTTATAAGAGAACTCCGTGTACGGCAAATTGTCATGCCAACTAGATCCATAATCTAGCGCACAGGCTCTCAACATGTCCTCCAGAATCTGGTTCACTCTCTCTGTCTGTCCATCTGTCTGCGGGTGAAAAGCGGTACTGAACTCCAATCGGGTACCCAAAGTCTGGTGTAGTTGATGCCAAAACTTTGAAGTAAACTGTGTTCCTCTATCTGATACGATGCTCCTCGGAACTCCATGCAAACATACGATCCTGGACAAATATATATCTTGGCCAACTTTGCACTTGTATAAGTTGTTTTTACCGGGATGAAGTGAGCTACTTTGGTCAAACGATCCACAACTACCCGTATAGAATCATATCCTGCCTTGGTTCTGGGTAATCCGGGTCCATACAAAGTTTCTCCCACTTCCATTCGGGTATTGGCATAGGCTGTAACAGTCCTGCTGGCTTCTGATGCTCGGCCTTCACTCTCAGACATACATCACATACGGCTACATACTCGGCAATATCCTTCTTCATACCAGCCCACCAGAAATGTCCCTTCAAGTCCAAATACATCTTGGTATTTCCGGGGTGAATCGAGTATGGTGAGTCACGGGCCTCCTGAAGTATCAACCTCCTGATCTCCGCATTGTTGGGCACATAAACCCGGTCCTCAAACCACAAGGTATCGTGCTCATCCTCGCGAAAACCTTTGGCTTTACCTTCGCCCATCCTCTCTCTTATCTCAGCAATCTCTTTGTCCTCCTTCTGAGCTTCTCGAATCTTGTCCAACAATGTCGACTGAACCTCCATTGCTGCAAGAAAACCTCTTGGAACAATCTCCAATCGAAGTTCCATGATCTTCGCAGCTAACTCCTTTGGCAATCCTTTGCTCTCAAGGATATTAGCATAAATCTTCCGGCTCAAAGCGTCTGCTACGACGTTGGCTTTTCCTGGATGATAGTGTAGCTTCATATCGTAATCCTTTATAAGTTCAAACCATCTCCTCTGTCTGAGGTTCAACTCCATCTGTGTGAAAATGCACTTCAAGCTCTTATGATCCGTGTACACATCACAACAGTTTCCAATAAGATAATGTCTCCAGTTCTTCAACGCATGCACTACGACTGCTAACTCCTAATCATGCGTGGCATAGTTCAACTCGTGTGTCTTCAGTTGCCATGAGGCATATGAAACAACTTTTCCTTCCTGCATAAGCACACATCCAAGTCCCAAGCGAGAGGCGTCACAATACACTTGAAACTCCTTATGTATATCTGGCAAGGTCAGCACTGGGGCTGTAGTCAATCATTTCTTCAACTCCTGAAAGCTTTTCTCGCAATCCTCTGTCCATTTGAACTTAGTATCCTTCTTTAACAATTCAATCATTGGTTTAGCAGTCTTGGAAATATTCTCAATGAATGTCACGCCCAATATGCGACCCTATCCAAAAGGAACTCGAAGGTCCCACCAAGGATAGACCCGCATATTGGAACGCTTTTGCAAGGTGGATATCATTACATCAACATTACATAATAGATGGGGATACATACAAAACATACAATGTCACATGAATACAACAATACAACATACAAGAACAACGTCCGACTACGGATGAATCATAAACAGAAACTCAAACAATATCCACCCTGCTAGCCCAGGCTGCCGACCTGGAACCTATCCCCTGATCGAAGAAGAAGCAGAAGAAGAACTCAACACAAGCAAGCATCGCTCTCGCGTCAAGATCATCGCAAAATCTGTACCTGCAACTGTTGTTGTAGTAATCTGTGAGCCACGAGGACTCAGCAATCCCATTACCATGGGTATCAAGACTAGCAAAGCTTAATGGGAAAGGAAGGGATAAAGTGGTGAGGTTGTAGCAGTGACTAAGCATGATATGGTGGCTAACATACGCAAATGAGAGCGAGAAGAGAAACAAAGGAACGGTCGTCAACTAGCAATGATCAAGAGGTGATCCTGAACACCTACTTACGTCAAACATAACACAGAAACCGTGTTCACTTCCCGGACTCCGCCGAGAAGAGACCATCACGGCTACACACGCGGTTGATGCGTTTTAATCCGGATCTGGTGTCAAGTTATCTACAACCGGACATTAACAAATTCCCATCTGCCACATAACCGCGGGCACGGCTCTCGAAAGTTTATACCCTGCTGGGGTGTCCCAACTTAGCCCATGACAAGCTCTCGCGATCAACGAAGGAATAGACCTTCTCCCAGGAAGACCCGGTCAGTCTCGGAATCCGGTTTACAAGACATTTCGACAATGGTAAAACAAGACCAGCAAAGCCGCCCGATGCGCCGATAATCCCGATAGGAGCTGCACATATCTCGTTCTCAGGGCAACACTGGATGAACACTACGTACGGCAACCGACGATACCCCAAGTTTCCTAGGGGCGGCACCGCAAGTGGATCTGGTTTGGTCCAACACTTAGACAAGCATTGGCCCGGGGGGCTATAATAAAGATGACCCTTGGGTTAATTACTCCCAAGGGAAAAGTAGGTGGTGGTGAGGCAAATGGTAAAACCAAGGTTGGGCCTTGCTGGACAATTTTTATTCAAAGCGAACTGTCAGGGGGGTCCCATAAATCACCCGACCGCGTTAGGAACGCAAAATCCGGGAACATAACACCGGTAGGACGGAAACTAGGGCGGCAAGAGTGGAACAAAACACCAGGCATAAGGCCGAGCCTTCCACCCTTTACCAAATATATAGATGTATTAATAATATAAGAGATATTGTGATATCCCAACATAACCCTGTCCACCATCGAGCAATCTTCAACTTCACCTGCAACTAACAATGCTATAAGAGGGGCTGAGCAAAGCGGTAACATAGGCAAACAACGGTTTGCTAGGAATGGTGTCAAAGGTTAGAGGTTCATGGCAACTTGGGAGGCTTGAAGAGCAAAAGATAGGTAACGCAGCATAGCGATAGAACGAAGCAACTAGCATAGCAATGATAGTAGTGAGATCCAGGGTAGCGGTCATCTTGCCTGAAATCCCACAAGGAATAAGAACGAGTCCATGAAGAAGATGAAGCCACGAAGACGAACCACACGTAGACGAACGCATCCTCACGATCGCAACGAAACGGGAACTATCGAGAAAAAGCACACAACATGGTAAACACACCACATATAGGCAAGACATGATGCACAACAAGCATGATGCATGACAAGGCTACATGAAGCTACTCATGGAAAGAGATGATGCAAACAAGAACAACACATCAAGGCAAGTTTAAATGAGGCCGGGAACAACATATAACAATTCCGGTAAGTCCTCATATGCAAATTTCGAAATTGGTCCAGAACTGAATAAACCTTATGATGCACCAAGATACACCAAGATGATCTACACGAAATTCTAGTCAAGCTACATATAAAGTTCATTAGATTCGGAGCTACGGCCTAGAAGATATGAGCAAAACAAGTTAAACATGGCATTGATGCAAAATGCATACAAACATCAAGCAAACACCTCAAAACAAGGATGCAACATGATAATATGAAGCTACAAGAAAAATCAAGCAAGATTCATATAGAGCACACTCAAAACGGAGCAACGGTTCAACACATACACTCTTATACAAGTCATAGCAACAATCTGTCCAAAACAGCAACTAGGCATCTTACAAGCATCAAAACAACATGCTACAGCACCCCAACATAATAACAAAAGGCATGAGCATGAATTACTAGTAAAGCATAACAAGACATGAACACTGAGCTATCTCCAGAAACAACTAGAACATGCTCAAAAGGACATGGGAAGATTGCAAATAATAACAGTTTCAGACTTATCAGGAAATAACATCAGGTTGCAATGTTTAGAGCTATCAAACAACATGTTACAGGAACATATCATGGCAAACAAAGGCATGGCATGAATCTACTAAAAGCATAGATCAAAAGTCCCTTACTGACCATGAGCCAAAAAGGATCATAAGATAAGATGGCACCCAAGTAAACATGGCAAGTTATATTATAGATTCATACATGGCAGGAACAACAATAAGTAGGTATGTTGGTGAGCTTGAACCACTCACTACAGAGCAATACATGGCATGGCAAGGCAACCAACAGTAAGAAGGCATGTTTATGAAGCTAAGCATGGCAAGTTCAAGGTCATAGGGTGCATGGATCACTAGCAAAACACATGGGAACTAGTGAACTTAATGTTAACAGGATGACAGCAACATCATTTAGCAAACTTTGGAGCAAGATAACAACATGTTCCACTAGGCTATAATTGCAACCAAGGGCATGAATGGATAGAGAAAGACATGTAGATCAAAACATGTTTATAGAACATCTCCAGATTATGCATAGAATGATTAGTAGAAGCATGTTTACATAGAAACAAAATATAACAGAATCTGTCAGGAAAACAGCAACAGCAAGTACCCTACTTAACAAGCTCAATGCACTCAGCACACAACTCACAAAAATAAATAGTTTGCACCTCTGGAAAGATGACATAGCATAGATCAAAACACATGTAGAGCTCAACCTCATAGGATGCACACATCAATCATGGCAAAAATGATAAATGAGCAAGTTATAACAGCCAAGAAAGTTAACATCAACATGCACTCTTCCAACAAAGATTTCGCATCAAGATGAGCTCAAATAAAAATGATGCAATGGAACGAAATGAAGTACTCGTCGAGTCGAACAATTTGACATATTACACGAGCAAAACGGAGCTACGGATGCAGAGATACAATGCGATGAACATGGCATGATTATGTGAAAAACTGGGGACTTAGGCGTTTCGGGGGTCAACCTTCGGGTCTGCATGGATAACGAGGTTCGTCGGAGTTGCTCGCCGGAGACGGGGCCGGAGGTGGCTGGGGAAGCACAGGGAGGACGGCCCCCCGCCGGATCTGGCCGGATCCGGCGCGGAGATGGCCGGCGACGAGGGGGGAGACCGGAGACGGGCGAGGCGAGAAAGGGCCCATGTGGCGCTGGCGGGCGCTGCCGAGGCGGAGAAGGCAAGGGCGGCGCAGGGAAGGTCGGCGACGGGCGTGTGGAGGCGCGGGCGGGTCGCGGAGGGCCGGGCCGGGAGGCGGGCGACGGGCCGGCTGGGATGAAGGCGGCGAGGTAGGCGGCGACCAGCGGCGCAGCGGCAGCAGAGGTGTCGGCGAGGCGCGGGCCGGTGGGGAGCGGGATCCGGCGGCGGCGGGTCTCGATCTGGCCCAGGCGGGCCGATCTGGGCTCCCTCGGGCGGGGCGGGCTGGCGGCGGAGGCCACAAGGCGGCGCGGGAGTGGGCGAGGACGGCGGCGCGGGGACGAGCGGACATGTCCAGCCCGGTTCGGACGTGTCCGTCGGCGGGAGGAGGAAGAAGGCTAGGGTTTGGACGAAAATTTCGGAGGGGGAGGTCTATATATAGGTAGAGGGAGCTAGGAGAGCCCAAATGAGGAGCGGTTTTCGGCCACGCAATCGTGATCGAACGACCGAGAGCATGGAGGGGAGTTTGTTGGGTTTTGGGCCACTTTGGAAGGGGTGTTGGGCTACAACTCAAAGAGGGCTTTACGGTTACCCGGTTAACCGTTGGAGTACGAAACGACCTCCAAATGGCACGAAACTTGACAGGCGGTCTACCGGTGGTGTACCAAGGCCGCTTGGCAAACCTCGGTCCATTCCGAGAAAGTTTAACACCCACTCACGAAAGGAGACAAGACGGGGACGCCGGAGGACATAGGAGTGCCGGGTTGCAAAACAGACAACGGGGAAAATGCTCGGATGCATGAGACGAACATGTATGCAATGCAATGCACAAGATGACATGATAAAATGCAACACGCAAGCAAATGACATGGCAACAACGACGAATAACTGGCAGACACCTGGCGCATCGAACCCGGGGTGTTACAACACTCCTCCACTAACAAGAGATCTTCCCGAGATCTTAGGACCGAGACGGAAGGGAAAAGGGATAAGGTGGAACAAGAACTCAAGAGAAGAATCAAAGAATCGAGAGCACTCAAGAAGAAGAGAGGAACGACGAGAAAGACGAGAATCGAAAACTCACGGAATAAGATAGACTATGAGACCACTCGTTCTAACCGGAGTGGTTAGAATGAGAAAATAAACGGATAAGACTGAAAGGATTTAGGCAGCACTCCGGCTGAAACATGGGGGAATAGAACACGAGCTTGAGAGGATGGAATGATACTTGATGAACTCTTGAAGAATGAATTGAATCATGAAGAACCACCATGAAGAACTCCGGTACCAAAAGGATGACGAGATAGAATGAAAGATGAAAAGAATAAGATTAACTCTTACGATGATTTAGATGGAGGTTCCGACGAAATGTCTGAGGAAATCTGGACTCCGGAAAAGAAAAGATGAAATACTTGGAACTAGAATTTATTCATCAAGAACAAACTCCGAAGGAAGGAATTACTCACTTGGAGGAAATAAGAATAAGATTTATTGTATGCTTATCCTTCATCAAATTAAATTGATGACAAGCAATGGAATTTGCATACTACTTATTCTTCTTGAAAAGGATTGAGAAGTGACATATCGCAAACTTGAGAAGGTCTTCATGAACCACTGGTAGGTTTGAAAAGAACGAATGGATTAATATGATAATCGAAGAAAAAGAATCTTGAATGAACCACCGTAAGAATTCGAAAATGACTGACGAACGCGAATGAATCACCGGTAAGAACTAGAAGAACCAAAATGCTAGAGGGGATTTAGATGCAAAAGAACAAAGAGATCATGAGCTGATTAAAGAACACTTGAACGAAGCACCGGGATAAATAGAGAACGCTAACAAGAATGATGGCCTCCGGTGAAAAGAAATGGAAAACAACTTCTGATATACTCCGGATGGATGAAAAGAATTTGCATGACTGGAAAACAATTTGATAGGATAACATCGAGCGAGCACCGCGAATCTCCGGGGAACGGACAAGATTCAGAGGAAAAGCTCTTCTTCAATCTTCAATTGATGACGAGAGACAACACCAAAATTATTGAGATACTCCGGTAGAACGAAAAACAAAGAGGTTGAGGCATCAATGAAAAGAAATTGAAAGCAATCTTGGAAAAGGTATGTGACTGATGGGATCCATTTTTACGTCACACTTGAAAAGAATTGAGAATAACACCGGGGGAATTAGAAGAGTCAGGTAAGAACCTGGGAAAAGACCTATGGGTTAGGGCCCACTAAAAGAAAACACTGTTGGAAAAGATTGTTGAACAGATAGATGAAGCACCGGAACAATTGAAATATTTGAATGAGGTGAGAACCTCGAATTAATTTCAACACAGACGAATCTCTGAGATGTCTTGTACTCCGGAATGATTGAATGGCGAGAGGCAAACGAGGAGGGAAAACACTTGATCCAAGGAAAAGAATGTGATTGAACCGAGAAAATTGAGTTGAAATCCACCGGAAAGAAAAAGGGATGAAGAATGTCAACAAAAGAGAATTCACCGGTCGAAATAATTTACGAAAGACTGAAGAGGTTCCGCACGAATTAAATTCATGCTTGAAAGAGACTCAGGCTCCGGGAAGAAGAGGGTGGTAGGGCGGGAAAACAAAGGCAGCTTGGATGTCACACCCTGCATTTTGTAACATTTCATTTTCATTAATAAAGCATGAAAATTTGGACCAACAAAAACTTTTTGCATTATTTGGCTATTATTTGGAGTTGGTTTTCTCTCTGTGATTCTTTCAAGTGCTTCTTGAAGTCAACTACTCCACCCTCTATATTTCATCTCCTTACCCCAAGCTCCTGACCAATGACCATGCCATGTGTATAGTGCAATATAGAATTTTCTTACAAAAATAATTTGGCCAGAAAGTATTTTCTAAATTTAGTTTTCCAAACACCCACGAGTTGAGGTTTGCCTTTGCAAGTACTTGATTAAGGGCAGTAAAAATCTTTCCAAAAATATATTTGACTCCTATTAGATATAGGATACCCGAAACCACAAAAATATAATTTTAAAAGTTGTTTTACTATTTTATTTAAAAGCTTTTTCTTAAGGCCAGAAATGGTCTTTAATAAGGAAAAATTATTTTATTGTTTTAAAAATATTTTACAAAATTTAGGGAAACTCATAGGACATATATTGTCCATATATAAGAGTTTCAACACATGGTCATGTTCAAAATATTGGTCAATCCCTCTAAAACCCTTCCTGGATATTTCAAGCTTTTGAAATATTTACAAAGGAAATATTCTTCAAAAATTCCAGGAAAATTCTATCATGTCTCATATGACAAATTAGATGATCTTGCCAAGTCTCATGACTTGGAGAACAGGATAACATCATCAAAACCCCTCAAAACTACTTCTGTCCATTCTGAAGTTTGATCAACTTTACATTGCCAAATGTGTCCAAATGTGCTCAAACTTGGTGAACATGCTTCATGGGTCCAATGATGCATCTAGACCAAATGGCACAGGTTGGAGAAGAGGAAATATTGGTCAAAGTACCTCAAAACCCTCTCTGACCAGAATCAAATTTGAACAACTTTGTTCTACCAACTTCTTCTCCAAGACACCAACTTTTGTGATCATGTTCACATGACCAAATGAGGCCACTACACAAAGTGGTGAATCAAGGAGAAGTGTTATGCTCAACTAGATCTACTCAAGTCTATTTCTGCTCATTTTTAGGGTTCACAAAAGTTGCATTGGCAACTTTGCCCAAATAATCTCCAAATTGGTGGAAGGATATATTTATATGAGTCATCTCACCTTGAGGAGTATCATGGCAATTGGAGTCCATTTGCTTGCTCAAAACTCTATCAAACACCTTTCGACATTTTGCAAAAACCACTGCTTTTGACCCTTTCACTATTCTTGGAGAGCTCCAATTTTTACCACAGCTCTTTCTAGTCCTCTTTCACCTCCTGTAACAATGGCAAGTCCATATCTCATTTATGGAATGGGTAAAATCCCTCTTTCCCTCTCTGGTCAGCACTTTTTCACTTTTCTTCTTCTTCCCTCCTCACTCCACTGGCTTACCAGGCATCCAATGCCTCCCCTCCTTCTTTACTACCCCCGCACTCATCGACATCGGTGTCATACCATTGTGGCATATAATATGCCATGGCATGCCAAGCGCTAGGCCAGAAGGCTACAAGATCTTGACTAGGCATTGTAGCCGCCCTCCGCCTAATGCTTCCGCCACCTCGGCCTCCCCTCACGCCAACCGACACGCCTCGACGTCGCGACACGCCACGGCGCTGTCCCCTCCTCTCTCCTCCTCCCGCGCCTCCGCTAGCAGGTAACAAGGGCCGCCTGAAGGCACGCAAGGGTGGCGTGCTCACACTGTGCAGTGCCTCCGCCCCTTCTCCCTCTCTCTTTTTCCCCAGGCATAGGCGACCCCACGAACGCCCTAGACACGGCGCCAGCCCCTCCCGAGGCCCGTAGCGGCGAGCACAAGCCCGCCGGCGCACGAGCCCACGGTGGACTGTCGTTCGCCTACTTAAGGGCATCCCCGAGCCCCTCTCTCCTCGCCAATCACTCCCTGCACCACCAAGTAACCCCCCTGCACCCCCAGTTCTTCTCCAGGAGTGCCCGAGCTCGAGATCGAGCTCGAGCTCCGCCGCGTCGGCTCGCCGGAGATCGCGAGGTATAAGCCTCCCCCGCTCCTCCTTTGCCTCGATCTGGAAACCCTACATCCCCCTGACTCTTTTCCCCTCGTTTCCCCTCTCTGTAGCTGCGGGAAACGACCGGAGCTACCGCCTCCCGAAGCTTCTCCGCCGCGAACCTCGTCGCCGGCGAACCAGGCACCCCCGCCGGCCAAGTCCACCACCCACCGACGTGCGGCGGCCCCCTGAAGCCATCCCCGCACTCGCCGGAGCTCGCCGTCGCCTGCATCGTCGCCGGTGAGCACCGCGACCCCCCTGTCCACGGGTTAGTGATGACAGGTGGGCCCCGCCTGTCATCCACTCCCACATTCCCGCGCCCCTCTCTCTCTCTCTGACCTGCGGGCCTCGGCCGTCTGGTTTGAAATGGGTAGCGTCTTGTGCCATTGCGCTTGTTGCTCAGCTGGGCGGGCTCTCTTGGCTGGGCCGCTGCCTCATGGCTGTTCCGCCAAAGCAGCACAGTGCCCCTTTCCTTTTTCCTTTCTGTCACTTTTTCCAAAAATTCCACATGATTAAATAATAATCCAAATGCAATAATTCCAACTCCTAAAATCCTAGAATATTGCAACCTATTTAATGGTGCAACTTTCATTCAAATCCAACCAACTTTTATGTACTGTTCAAATTTAAATTCAAATTTGAGCATTTAAATCCATCTTTGAAAATCCATTTCTCCCATTCTGCTACACCAAATCCCAAACTAGGAATTTTTCCCTTCTTAGTTTTCACCCTAGCATTTTACAAAATCAAGTTGACATTTTTCTGAGCACTTTGACTTTTCTGGTTCTATTATTGCCTCATTTTCTTTTCTCGTTATTATTTTGCGACGATAGATTGCGTTGTTGACGAAGGAGTTGGACCAGAGGACTTTGAAGACCCGAAGACTTTGTTGAGCGTGCAAGCAGCCCTTTGACCATGTTTATGAGACCCTTTTTGTGCATGACATTTAGCTCTTTATTATTGCTGCATCGGAATCATGATGAGATGGTGAACCACGTGGTTGGTTGCCTCGGTTACATTCCTCGTTGATACTTGCATTGTGCGTGGCCCTACCTTCTTATGAGGGTTATGCCGGTGGGAGTAGGTAGGATGCAAATATAGATGCTTCGCAAGCAGGATGGGTTTATGCATGGTGAAGGAGGCAAAGTGATTTCGAAAGTCTTTTCAAAAACCCCGTCGGGTGCCGCTTATGCCCGAGGGAGATGATGAGGTGGGTGACCACTTGATGACGAAGTGGTGTGCCAAGGAAAGTGTGTGTGGTTTTCAAAACGGATTGGTCGGAGTTGCGACCGTTATTCCAACCTTAAATGTGCAACCACTCTACCCTTATATGGGAAAGGGCATTATTAATTACCTAGGTCGATACTAGCTTGGAGCCCGCATTACTAGTGACGGGGGAGAGTTGGTGCTCTCTCTCGGGGACGGGTCGTGCTGTAGGGCGGCCATGACTGCTTTCACAGGCACCGAACACACCGTTGGTACCCCGTGCTTGTGGTATGTGATGAATATGGGAGCAAGGCTCCCCAACTTTATGATGTGAAATGTTGGGCACGGGGGTTACTACCAATCGAGTGGACTCCATGTTAGTGTCATCTAGGGAAAGGTAGTGATCGGGTGCTTACCCCGGGTACTTGAGGTACCGCGGGTCGTGGATGACACGGAAGTTCCCCGGATCTTGTGGGTACAGTGTGCAACCTCTGCAGAGTGTAAAACTATTCGAATAGCCGTGTCCACGGTCATGGACCGTTGGGTAACCGCTCTTGGGCTACGTCCACTTGTTTTCAAACCCAGTGTGTGTGAGATGATGGAGATGTCTTGGATCAAGTCAAAGGACTTGACACGATTGAGATGGGTTGGTGCCCACTCTGTTTATGATAAATGGGTTGGTGCCCATTCTATTTATGTTGATATCTGTGACCAGATCTCATGGTTACTTGAATTCTCTTGATGCATGCTTTATAGGTTGTTGAACATGTCCTTGCACTCAAAACTAGCTTTATGCAAAAACTTTACCTATGTCATGCATTACTGTACCTTGAACCAAATCATGGGTTGCTTGCGAGTACATTCAAAGTACTCATTGGCTTGCCACTGGTTATTAAATTGACCAGGCATGGAAGAACTGGAGTTCGAAGAAGAGTTCTTTGGAGACGAACATGCGAACTAGGACGTTTTCGGTCAAAGTAATGCTTGTAGGGTTAAGGCAGATGGCATGGGTTCTATTCTCTATCTAAGATTCCGCTGCTTGTGTTTCATTTGATGTTCAGCCCTCAAGGCTTTATCAATGTAAGACTTGACCATAATGGTCATAATTTGTGTAAGACGGTATGTATGGATGTAAGACTCTTGTTATTCAGCTACGTGTGTTCGGTGAGCATTGATCTCGGGATCATCAGACACGTGCATTCGGTGATCACGACTTGTGAGTCGGGGTCCCCATAGAGCTGGTATCAGAGCCATCCTGACTATAGGAAGCCTTAGTTAGCATGGACGTTAGTTAACTTGAGACCATCTAAACCTCTCTTCTTTTCTGAAGCTTACCCCACCCAAGATGCATTTTCCCTTATTGACCTCTCCCATTCAACCTTTGTAGATGGCTGCCGTACCCGAAGACTTCCTGACCACCGGATTTCCCGTGCTTCTCGAGGATAGCCTCAAGAGGTGCCAGTTCCACCGAGCCCCCACTTTCACCTACCATGAGCACTGGATCAATGATGCCGAGACGGAGTATCATGTGGAAGTGATCGTGAAGGCCAATGACTCTCCAACAAGCTGGTTCTTCGAGGGACCCCAGATGGCAACACTAGTTCTTGCCGTCGAGACGGCAACCCTCAAGGCACTCACTCGCCTCCGAGACCTTCTTCCAGAGATGGCAGACGAGTTGGCAACCCGTTTCTTGCCTTATCGGAAGGAAGGCGAGGATGAGAGCAATGCACCAGCTCCACCATTAGAAGAAGGACTTCCACTCCGATTCCAGACCTACTTCAGCCTTTGTGCCGATAGTTTGGCACAACACTTGGCCGCGGAATCAATGGAACTCCGAAAGGAACTTCATGAGACCAAGGCACTTCTTCGCCAAGCACAAGAGAAGACGGATAGGATCAAGAAGGAAGGTGCTCCCCCTGGACAGCCCGCAATCGCATACAGAGGCGGAAGACCCCCAAAGGATGGAGAACCACCACAGCAACACCGCGTGAGCGCAAGGGATTACCGCAAGCTCTTCACCCCACCAGCAAAGCAACGCCGTGTTGAGCTCCTCCACTCCCCCACCCCTTCAAGCAATGAAGAAAGCCGCGCTACTTATGAAGAGGAGGAAGACCCAGTAGAGCCAGACTACGCGACCGAGCATTCCACCACTTAGGCATCATTCACAACTTGGATATGCCCGTTAGTAACCCTACGGTAGGATAGGTCGTGTACCCCTATGCGAAGTCGAGTCCATGTGATGGTTCTTATGAAACCATGTAGTGTTGTGTTTGCTTTTGTTGTGTTTGATGGATGTCGTGCTTTCCTTCGGGAACTTGTAAACGACTACATCACCCATTTGGACTTTAATGAATGTGTTTGGCCCTTTTGGCCCTTGCATGAAAACAATTAGTGTCATACCAACCCCCTTACTAGGCATCCCATCTATGTTGCTTTCCCCATCTTTCCCCAATCCTGAAACCTTGACCACTCCAACAGATGCTGTTGTAACACATCTTGGTACCTCTACCCAGAGGAAGAAGCCGGAGGTTCTGCTGAAGCGGGAGTCAGCCAGGACCAAGCCCAAGGACAAACTCCACCCCCACCACCTCCTCCAAGCATGGACATGGCTCAGCTCCTCCAAGCCTTCCGGGAGGAACGCCAAGCCAACACTGCAGCCCTCCGGATGATTGCTCAAGTTGTCAATCGCCAAAGCAGCGGGCACAGCCATGGACGTTCCACACTAGTGGAGTTCAAGAAGCATGCACCACCCACTTTCATCGAGGCGCTGAACCCCTCGGATGCGCACGATCGGGTCCACACCATTGAGGATCTGCTGGCACTAGTCGGATGCACCGAGGACCGTGATAAAGTGGTGTATCTGCCTTGTCTCGGGGACTGCAGAGCTTGGTGGGATGGATTCAAGGCTATGCATGTTGAGCAAGACATCACTTGGGACACCTTCAAGACAGATTCCGCAAGGACCACATTCCTTCCGGAATCATGGCCATCAAGAAGCGTGAGTTCCGAGCCTCAAGCAAGGTAGTAGCACCGTCAAGGAGTACATGCGAAGTTGGTGTTCTCTCAAGGTATGCCTCGAGGATGTCAAGACCGATGCTGCAAAAGGAGCGTTGCATGGAAGGCCTTAACCAAACTCTGCGATACTCGCTTGTTGTGTGTGACTGCCCAACCTTTCCTGATCCGGTGAACAAGGCACTCATGCTTGAGGACAAGCGACGTGCCTTGGATGACACTCGAAGCGCAAGATGATCACCAAGGGTAGCTCCAAGAACAGAAGCCTCGCCCGTGGCAGCCAGCCCGGTCAAGCCTACCTATCAAGAACCAAGAGCTCCTGCACCCGCACCAACTATCCACCTCAGCAAGATGCCAACCCCTGTGCCAGCTTACAACAACCCCAATAACAATCTTTGGTAAGGCGCCATCCCCAACCAAGTCACTTGCTTTGGATGTGGACAGCCAGACACTACTCCAAGAATTACCCCAACAAGAAGCCCGACGCCCCGCGCCCCAATGCGCAGAACCCAGGACAAGGCCGTGGAATGCCACCAAGGAACCAAGCTCCCCGGAACCTGCCCAACAACGGCAGGGGTCGTGTGAATCATGTCATCGCAGAAGAAGCCCAGAAGACCCGGACGTCGTCTTTGAGTGCGTTCTTGTCAATTCAGCACCAGAATCGTTTTGTTTGATTCTGGAGCCACGCATTCTTTTGTCACCCAAAGTTTTGCATTAAAAAGTGGCATGACCCCTACACCCCTGAATAACCCCATGGTGGTACAAACCCCCGGAGCAGAGATGAGAGCCAAGATAGGATGTAAGGGAGTCGGGATTACCATTAACGGGGTAGATTTCCTAGCAGACCTTATCATCCTAAAATCACAAGGCTTGGATGTGATCTTGGGAATGGATTGGCTCAGCAAGCACCAAGGCTTGATAGATTGCGCCAACCGGGCTGTCGCTATGACCAATGATCAAGGATTCGAAGTTAAATTTGCCTCCAACCCCTCCTCGGCTCAAGCCAACCAAGTCAACTGTCTGACTGAAGTTGGGTTGGAACAAGTGCCGGTAGTCTGCGAATATCCCGATGTTTTTCCTGATGAATTACCAGGAATGCCTCTTGACCGAGACATTGAGTTCATCATCGAGCTCATACCCTGGGCAGGACCCATCTATAAGAAGCCTTATAGGATGGGATCGGAGGAGTTAGCGAATTGAAGAAGCGGTGGAAGAGCAGTTGAGGAAGGATTTATCCGCCTAGTGCCTCCCTTGGGGATCACCTGTTCATTTGTGGCGAAGAAGGACGGTACCATCCGCCTATGCATTGACTACCGCTCCCTCAATGAAGTTACAATCAAGAACAAGTACCCACTTCCCAAGATTGAAGATCTGTTTGATCAACTCAATGGGGCCAAGGTGTTCTCCAAGATCGACCTCAGATCCGGGTACTACCAACTGAAGATCAGACCTCAAGATATTCAAGACGGCATTCAGAATCAGATATGGCTCAGATGAATGCACGGTCATGTCCTTTGATTGACCAATGCCCCACTTACTTCATGTATCTCATGAATAAGGTCTTCATGGAATATTTGGACAAGTTTGTCGTTGTCTTCATTGATGACATCCTTGTCTTCTCGAAGTCGGAAGAGGAGCACGAGCAACACTTGAGGATGGTCCTAGACAAGCTTCGAGAGCACCAACTGTATGCCAAGTTCAGCAAGTGTGAATTCTGGCTGCGTGAAGTTGGATTCCTGGGTCATGTTCTAACTGAAGAGGGATTGTCATCGACCCGCTAAGATTGAAGCCGTGGTGAATGGCAATCCCGAGCAATGTGAAGGAAGTCGAAGCTTCCTCGGACTCGCAGGATATTACCGCAAGTTTGTTGAAGGATTCTCGAGCATTGCCCGACCCATGACTCAGCTCTCGAAGAAGGACAAGAAGTTCGAATGGACGCCGAAGTGCGAAGAGAGCTTCCAGAGCTAAAGAAGAGGCTAACCATCGCCCGATTCGCCACACCGGATATACACAAGGAGTTTGTGATATATTGTGATGCATCAAGAATCGGATGGGAGGTGTTACGATGCAAGAAGGCAGAGTCGTAGCCTACCTTTCAAGGCAACCACGACCTCACGAAGAGAACTATGCTACTCACGACCTCGAGCTAGCAGCGATGGTTCATGCCACAAGACTTGGCGACATTACCTCTTGGGGAAGCGATGTGAGATATACACGGATCACAAAAGTCTGAAGTATATTTTCACCAAAGGAATTGAACATGAGGCGAGAAGATGGCTGGAGTTGATAAAGGATTATGACCTCGGTGTTCAATACCACCCCGAAAGGCTAATGTGGTAGCAGATCGTTGAGCGGAAGGCTTGCTCCTTGAATGCTATGCTAAAGCATAAGCTACCCGCCTTTGTATGAAGAACTGAAAGCTTGGGTTGGAACTGGTTGCACCAGGATTCTTGGCCAACCTCGAAGTTATGCCTACCTTGATGGATGATATCAAGAAAGCTCAGAAGGGGCATGAGAGTATTGAAGGCGTCAAGAGGAAGATCAAGGCAGGCAAAGCCTCAGGATTCTCAGAGGATGAGGAAGGAATTGTGTGGTTTGGGAATCGCATCTGCGTGCCCAACAAGGTTGAGCTCAAGAACCTGATCTTGCAAGAAGCTCATGACAGCCCATATTCCATCCACCCCGAGGCACCAAGATGTATCAAGACACCAAGGAAAGATTTTGGTGGCATGGGATGAAAAGGAGATTGCCACCTATGTTGCAAAATGTGACGATGCCGAGAGTCAAAGCTGAACATCGGCGACCACTGGGTTGTTACAACCCCTCAAGGTACTGAATGGAAGTGGGACAAAGTCGGGATGGACTTCATCACGGTTTACCCAGGTCAAACAAGGGACATGACTCCATCCGGGTCATCGTTGACCATTTGACCAAGGTGGCCCACTTCATTCTGTCAAGACAACCTACAAGGGGAACCAGTTAGCAGCCTCTACATCAACCGAATTGTGAGCCTTCATGGTGTTCCCAAGGAGATTGTGTCGATCGAGGAACCCAGTTCACCTCAAGGTTTTGGAAGAAATTCCAGGAGGCCATGGGGACCAAGTTGTCCTTCAAAGATCGCTTCCACCCACAGACCGGAGGTCGACCGAAGCAGTGAATCAAATACTCAAGACATGCTCCGAGCACGTGTCTTAGCTTATGGGGCTAAGTGGGAAAACTGCCTCCCTTTCGCCGAAGTTCTCTTACAACAAGCATCGGGCAAGCCTTCAGATGGCACCATTTGAAGTGTTATCTGGGCGGAAGTGCCGACACCTCTCAATTGGTCGAGACCGTGAAGGACTTGTCTTTGGGCCGGATATCCTCCGTGAAGTCAAGAGCAAGTCCAGCTTGTCGAGAGCGCGTCCAAGTCCGCCAAGTCAAGGCAGAAGAGCTACGCTGACTCACGTTGTAGAGACATAAACTTTCGAGTTGGAGACCATGTCTATCTCCGGGTCACCCCTCTCAAAGGAGCCTAGCGCTTCCATGTCAAAGGAAAGCTTGCTCCGAGATACATTGGCCCCTTCAAGATCGTGGAGCGACGAGGAGAAGTGGCTTACCAGTTGGAACTTCCACGAACTTTCGATGTGCACAACGTGTTCCACGATCACAACTCGGAAGTGTTCCAAGTTCCGCATAAGCCTGATCTCTACAAGGACGCCAATCACCAAGCCATTGACCTTCAGCCTGATTTGACTTATCGTGAGAGGCCCATCGCATTCTCGATGATCCGAGCGACGACTCAAGCCGAACCATCAAGTACTTCAAGGTCCAATGGAGCAACCACATCAAGGTAGCAACTTGGGAGCGTGAAGACTACCTTAGATCCGAGTTCCGTATCTCTTTAAAGTTTAGTTTAGGAATCTCGGGACTAGATTCTTGTAAGGGGGTAGGTCTGTCACACCTGCATTTTGTAACATTTCATTTTCATTAATAAAGCATGAAAATTTGGACCAACAAAACTTTTTGCATTATTTGGCTATTATTTGGAGTTGGTATTCTCTCTGTGATTCTTTCAAGTGCTTCTTGAAGTCAACTACTCCACCTCTATATTTCATCTCCTTACCCCAAGCTCCCGACCAATGACCATGCCATGTGTATAGTGCAATATAGAATTTTCTTACAAAAATAATTTGGCCGAAAGTATTTTCTAAATTTAGTTTTCCAAACACCCCCGAGTTGAGGTTTGCCTTTGCAAGTACTTGATTAAGGGCAGTAAAAATCTTTCCAAAAATATATTTGACTCCTATTAGATATAGGATACCCAGAAACCACAAAAATATAATTTTAAAAGTTGTTTTACTATTTTATTTAAAAGCTTTTTCTTAAGGCCAGAAATGGTCTTTAATAAGGAAAAATTATTTTATTGTTTTAAGAATATTTTACAAAATTTAGGGAAACTCATAGGACATATATTGTCCATATATAAGAGTTTCAACACATGGTCATGTTCAAAATATTGGTCAAATCCCTCTAAAACCCTTCCTGGATATTTCAAGCTTTTGAAATATTTACAAAGGAAATATTCTTCAAAAATTCCAGGAAAATTCTATCATGTCTCATATGACAAATTAGATGATCTTGCCAAGTCTCATGACTTGGAGAACAAGATAACATCATCAAAACCCCTCAAAACTACTTCATCCATTCGAAGTTTGATCAACTTTACATTGCCAAATGTGTCCAAATGTGCTCAAACTTGGTGAACATGCTTCATGGGTCCAATGATGCATCTAGACCAAATGGCACGGGTTGGAGAAGAGGAAATCTTGGTCAAAGTGCCTCAAAACCCTCTCTGACCAGAATCAAATTTGAACAACTTTGTTCTGCCAACTTCTTCTCCAAGACCCCAACTTTTGTGATCATGTTCACATGACCAAATGAGGCCACTACACAAAGTGGTGAATCAAGGAGAAGTGTTATGCTCAACTATATCTACTCAAGTCTATTTCTGCTCATTTCTAGGGTTCACAAAAGTTGCATTGGCAACTTTGCCCAAATAATCTCCAAATTGGTGGAAGGCTATATTTATATGAGTCATCTCACCTTGAGGAGTATCATGGCAATTGGAGTCCATTTGCTTGCTCAAAACTCTATCAAACACCTTCTGACATTTTGCAAAAACCACTGTTTTGACCCCTTTCACTATTCTTGGAGAGCTCCACTTTTTACCACAGCTCTTTCTAGTCCTCTTTCACCTCCTGTAACAATGGCAAGTCCATATCTCATTTATGGAATGGGTAAAATCCCTCTTTCCCTCTCTGGTCAGCCCTTTTTCACTTTTCTTCTTCTTCCCTCCTCACTCCACTGGCTTACCAGGGCATCCAATGCCTCCCCCTCCTTCTTTACTACCCCCTGGCACTACTGGACATCAGTGGCCGCGCCCACAGGGCATATAATATGCCATGGCATGCCAACGCAGCCCAGAAGGCTAAAGGCGGCTAGGCACCTTGTAGCCGCCCGCCTAATGCTTCCGGCCACCTTGGCCTCCCTCACGCCAACCGATACGCCTCGACGTCCGCGACACGCCACGGCGCTGTCCCCCTCCTCTCTCCTCCTCCCCGCGCCTCCGCGCTAGCGAACAAGGGCCGCCCGAGCGCACCAGTGAGCGTGCTCACACGCGCGGTGCCTCTGGCCCCCTTCTCCCTCTCTCTCTTTTTCCCCTGGGCGTAGACGACCCCCACGAACGCCCTAGACACGGCGCCAGCCCCTCCCGAGGCCCGTAGCGGCGAGCACAAGCCCGCCGGCGCACGAGCCCACGGTGGACTGCCGTTCGCCTACTTAAGGGCATCCCCGAGCCCCTCTCTCCTCGCCAATCACTCCCTGCACCACCAAGTAACCCCCCTGCACCCCCAGTTCTTCTCCAGGAGTGCCCGAGCTCGAGATCGAGCTCGAGCTCCGCCGCGTCGGCTCGCCGGAGATCGCGAGGTATAAGCCTCCCCCGCTCCTCCTTTGCCTCGATCCGAAACCCCTGATCCTCGACTCTTTTCCCTCGTTTCCCTCTCAGTAGCTGCGGAAACGACCGAGCTACCGCCTCCGAAGCTTCTCCGCCATGAACCTCGTCGCCCGGCGAACCAGCACCCCCGCCGCCAAGTCCACCACCCACCGGCGTCTGGGCCCCTCGGCCATCCTCAAGACTCGCCGGAGCTCGCCGTCGCCTGCAGATCGTCGCCGGTGAGCAGCGCGACTTCGTCCACGGGTTAGTGATGACAGTGGGCCCACCATCATCCACTCCCACATTCCCGCCCTCTCTCTCTCGACCAAGGGCCCGGCCGTCAGTTTGAAATGGTAGGCGTATGGCGCAAGATCTGGCGCTTAGCTCGGCTGGGCCGGCTGCTGGCTGGGCAGCTGCCATACTGATCCGCCCAAAGAAGCACAAAGGTTCTTTCCTTTTCCTTTTCATCACTTTTTCCAAAAATTCCACAGATTAAATAATAATCCAAATGCAATAATTCCAACTCCTAAAATCCTAGAATATTGCAACCTATTTAATGGTGCAACTTTCATTCAAATCCAACCAACTTTTATGCACTGCTCAAATTTAAATTCAAATTTGAGCATTTAAATCCATCTTTGAAAATCCATTTCTCCCATTCTCGCTACATCAAATCCCAAACTAGGAATTTTTCCTTCTTAGTTTTCACCCTAGCATTTTACAAAATCAAGTTGACATTTTTCCGAGCACTTTGACTTTTCTCGGTTCTATTATTGCCTTATTTTTTCTCGTTATTATTTTGCGGCGATAGATTGCGTTGTTGACGAAGGAGTTGGACCAGAGGACTTTGAAGACCCGTAAGACTTTGTTGAGCGTGCAAGCAGCCCTTTGACCATGTTTATGAGACCCTTTTTTTGCATGACATTTAGCTCTTTATTATTGCTGCATCGGAATCATGATGAGATGGTGAACCACGTGGTTGGTTGCCTCGGTTACATTCCTCGTTGATACTTGCATTGTGCATGGCCCTACCTTCTTATGAGGGTTATGCCGGTGGGAGTAGGTAGGATGCAAATATAGATGCTTCGCAAGCAGGATGTGTTTATGCATGGTGAAGGAGGCAAAGTGATTTCAAAAGTCTTTTCGAAAACCCCGTCGGGTGCCGCTTATGCCCGAGGGAGATGATGAGGTGGGTGACCACTTGATGACGAAGTGGTGTGCCAAGGAAAGTGTGTGTGGTTTTCAAAACGGATTGGTCGGAGTTGCGACCGTTATTCCAACCTTACATGCACAACCACTCTACCCTTATATGGGAAAGGGCATTATTAATTACCTAGGTCGATACTAGCTTGGAGCCCGCATTATTAGTGACGGGGAGAGTTGGTGCTCTCTCTCGGGGACGGGTCGTGCTGTAGGGCGGCCATGACTGTTTTCACAGTGGCACCGAACACACCGCTGGTACCCGTGCTTGTGGTATGTGATGAATATGGGAGCAAGGCTCCCCAACTTTATGATGTGAAATGTTGGGCACGGGGTTACTACTAATCGAGTGGACTCCATGTTAGTGTCGTCTAGGGAAAGGTAGTGATCGGTGCTTACCCGGTACTTGAGGTACCATGGTCGTGGATGACACGGAAGTTCCCGGATCTTGTGGGTACAGTGTGCAACCTCTCGCAGAGTGTAAAACTATTGAATAGCCGTGTCCACGGTCATGGATAGTTGGGTAACCGCCTTGGGCTACGCCCACTTGTTTTCAAACCCAAGTGTGTGTGAGATGATGGAGATGTCTTGGATCAAGTCAAAGGACTTGACACGATTGAGATGGGTTGGTGCCCACTGCTTATGATAAATGGGTTGGTGCCCATTCTATTTATGTTGATATCGTGACCAGATCTCATGGTTACTTGAATTCTCTTGATGCATGCTTTATAGGTTGTTGAACATGTCCTTGCACTCAAAACTAGCTTTATGCAAAAACTTTACCTATGTCATGCATTCTCGCACCTTGAACCAAATCATGGGTTGCTTAAGTAGTACATTCAAAGTACTCATTGGCTTGCCACTGGTTATTTAATTGACCGGGCATGGAAGAACCGGAGTTCAAGAAGAGTTCTTGGAGACTAACATGCTAACTAGGATGTTTTCCCAAATGTAATGCCTGTAGGGTTAAGGCAGATGGCATGGGTTCTATTTCTACTAAGATTCCGCTGCTTGTGTTTCATTTGATGTTCAGCCCTTAAGGCTTTATCAATGTAAGACTTGACCATAATGGTCATAATTTGTGTAAGACGGTATGTATGGATGTAAGACTCTTGTTATTCAGCTTCGTGTTTTCAAAGTGAGCATTGATCTCTCGGGATCATCAGACACGCAGCATTCGGTGATCACGACTTGTGAGTCGGGGTCCCCACATTGGAAGGGGAAATCGATGAATAACTTGAAGAGAAAACACCGGTTGAAATCATTGAGGAAAGAAAACAAAGACTTCACGAGTAGGATGGGTACTCGATTACAGACTCTGGTTCCGAGAAGAAGAAGGGAGGGCGGGTGGGAAAAACAAGGACAACTTCGGACAGGGAAACAACATCGATCGAAAAGAGCTGAGGATTGATCTCCCAAAGAGAGACAGGTTCGAATCAGCTTGACGAGGAATGCACCGGACAAAAGAGGATGGACAACGAACGAAAACTAACCGCGTGATCCTAAAGAAAAATTTGAAAGGAAGAGGGGTAGTTCCAAAACACCTACGTCAAGCTTCCTCACCAGAGCGACGAAGGGGGCTGAGGAGTAAAAAGAATTCCTACTCTCCGATATAACTAGACTCCGAAAAAAGTTTTCTTCTAGACTCGACATCGGCCAAACTACACGATCAATCAAGGGGGGCTCCTAAGGTCGGTCGAGGCTCTGATACCAACTTGTCACGCCCAATATGCGACCCTATCCAAAAGGAACTCGAAGGTCCCACCAAGGATAGACCCGCATATTGGAACGCTTTTGCAAGGTGGATATCATTACATCAACATTACATAATAGATGGGGATACATACAAAACATACAATGTGACATGAATACAACAATACAACATACAAGAACAACGTCCGACTATGGATGAATCATAAACAGAAACTCAAACAATATCCACCCTGCTAGCCCAGGCTGCCGACCTGGAACCTATCCCCTGATCGAAGAAGAAGCAAAAGAAGAACTCAACACAAGCAAGCATCGCTCTCACGTCAAGATCATCGCAAAACCTGTACCTGCAACTGTTGTTGTAGTAGTCTTTGAGCCATGAGGACTCAGCAATCCCATTACCATGGGTATCAAGACTAGCAAAGCTTAATGGGAAAGGAAGGGATAAAGTGGTGAGGTGGCAGCAGTGACTAAGCATGATATGGTGGCTAACATATGCAAATGAGAGCGAGAAGAGAAACAAAGGAACGGTCATCAACTAGAAATGATCAAGAGGTGATCCTGAACACCTACTTACGTCAAACATACACAGAAACCGTGGTCACTTCCCGGACCACGAGAAGAGACCATCATCGCTACCTGCGCGTTGATGCGTTTTAATTCGGATCTCGTGTCAAGTTATCTACAACCAGACATTAATAAATTCCCATCTGCCACATAACCGCGGGCACGGCTCTTGAAAGTTTATACCCTGCAGGGGTGTCACAACTTAGCCCATGACAAGCTCTCGCAATCAACGAAGGAATAGACCTTCTCCCAGGAAGACCCGATCAGTCTCGGAATCCCGGTTTACAAGACATTTCGACAATGGTAAAAAAAGACCAGCAAAGCCGCCCGATGCGCCGACAATCCCGATAGGAGCTACACATATCTCATTCTCAGGGCAACACCACATGAACACTACTTACGGCAACCGATGATACCCCAAGTTGCCTAGGGGCGGCACCGCAAGTGGCTCTGGTTTGGACCAACACTTAGACAAGCATTGGGTCGGGGGGGCTATAATAAAGATGACCCTTGGGTTAATTACTCCCAAAGGAAAAGTAGGTGGTGGTGAGGCAAATGGTAAAACCAAGGTTGGGCCTTGGTGGACAATTTTTATTCAAAGCGAACTGTCAGGGGGTCCCATAAATCACCCGACCGCGTTAGGAATGCAAAATCCGGGAACATAACACCGGTATGACGGAAACTAGGGCGGCAAGAGTGGAACAAAACACCAGGCATAAGGCCGAGCCTTCCACCCTTTACCAAATATATAGATGCATTAATAATATAAGAGATATTGTGATATCCCAACATAACCCTGTCCACCATGGAGCAATCTTCAACTTCACCTGCAACTAACAACGCTATAAGAGGGGCTGAGCAAAGCGGTAACATAGCCAAACAACGGTTTGCTAGGAATGGTGTCAAAGGATAGAGGTTCATGGCAACTTGGGAGGCTTGAAGAGCAAAAGATAGGTAACGCAGCATAGCGATAGAACGAAGCAACTAGCATAGCAATGATAGTAGTGAGATCGAGGTAGCGCCATCTTGCTGAAATCAGAAGGAAGAAGAACGAGTCCATGAAGAAGATGAAGCCACGAAGACTAACCACACGAGATTTAACGCATCCTCACGATCGCAACGAAACGGGAACTATCGAGAAGAAGCACAGAACATGGTAAACACACCACACATAGGCAAGACATGATGCACATCAAGCATGATGCATGACAAGGCTACATGAAGCTACTCATGGCAAGAGATGATGCAAACAAGAACAACACATCAAGGCAAGTTTAAATGAGGCCGGGAACAACATATAACAATTCCGTAAGTCCTCATATGCAAATTTCGAAATTGGTCCAGAACTGAATAAACCTTATGTTCAAGTTGTTAAACAGCAAGTTAATATGCACCAAGATGATCTACACGAAATTCTAGTCAAGCTACATATAAAGTTCATTAGATTCGGAGCTACGGCCTAGAAGATTTGAGCAAAACAAGTAAAACATGGCATTGATGCAAAATGCATACAAACACCAAGCAAACACCTCAAAACAAGGATGCAACATGATAATATGAAGCTACAAGCAAAATCAAGCAAGTTTCATATAGAGCACACTCAAAACGGAGCAACGGTTCAACACATACACTCTTATACAAGTCATAGCAACAATCTGTCCAAAACAGCAACTAGGCATTTTACAAGCATGAAAACAACATGCTACAGCACCCCAACATAATAACAAAAGGCATGAGCATGAAGTACTGGTAAAGCATAACAAGACATGAACACTGAGCTATCTCCAGAAACAACTAGAACATGCTCAAAAGGACATGGGAAGATTGCAAATAATAACAGTTTCAGACTTATCAGGAAATAACATCAGGTTGCAATGTTTAGAGCTATCAAACAACATGTTACAGGAACATATCATGGCAAACAAAGGCATGGCATGAATCTACTAAAAGCATAGATCAAAAGTCCCTTACTGACCATGAGCCAAAAAGGATCAGAAGATAAGATGGCACCCAAATAAACATGGCAAATTATATTACAGATTCATACATGGCAGGAACAACAATAAGTAGGTATGTTGGTGAGCTTGAACCACTCACTACAGAGCAATACATGGCATGGCAAGGCAACCAACAGTAAGAAGGCATGTTTTTGAAGCTAAGCATGGCAAGTACAAGGTCATAGGGTGCATGGATCACTAGCAAAACACATGGGAACTAGTGAACTTAATGTTAACAGGCTGACAACAACATCATTTAGCAAACTTTGGAGCAATATAACAACATGTTCCAGCAGGCTATAATTGCAACCAAGGGCATGAATGGATAGAGCAAGACATGTAGATCAAAACATGTTTATAGAACATCTCCAGATTATGCATAGAATGATTAGTAGAAGCATGTTTACATAGCAACAAAATATAACAGAATCTGTCAGGAAAACAGCAACAGCAAGTACCCTACTTAACAAGCTCAATGCACTCAGCACACAACTCACAAAAATACATGGTTTGCATCTATGGAAAGATGACATAGCATAGATCAAAACACATGTAGAGCTCAACCTCATAGGATGCACACATCAATCATGGCAAAAATGATAAATGAGCAAGTTATAACAGTTTCAGCAGGTTAACATCAACATGCACTCTCCCAACAGCATTTCGGGCATCAAGATGAGCTCAAATGAAAATGATGCAATGGAACGAAATGAAGTACTCGTCGAGACGAACAATTTGACATACTACACGCGCAAAACGGAGCTATGGATGTAGAGATACAATGCGATGAACATGGCATGATTATGTGAAAATCTGGGCACTTAGGCGTTTCGGGGGTCAACCTTCGGGTCTGCACGGATAACGAGGTTCGTCGGAGTTGCTCGCCGGAGACGGGGCCAAAGGTGGCTGGGGAAGCACGGAGGACGGGCCTCGCCGGATCTGGCGGATCCGCGCGAGATGGCCGGGCGGCAACTGGGGAGACCGGAGGCGGGCGGGCGAGGCGGCGCTGGCGCAAGGGGCGGCGCTGGTCGGAGGCGGAGGTGGCTACGGCGGCGGCGCAGGGAAGGTCGGCGGGCGGGCGCGGCGAGGCGCGGTCGCCGCGAAGGCCGGGCCGGCGAAGTCATGGCGAGGACCGCCGGGAGGCGGGCGACGAGGCCGGCTGGGATGGAGGCGGCGAGGTCGGCGGCATCGGGCGGCGGAGGGCGGCAGCAGAGGCGCCGCGGAGGCACGGCCGCGGGAGCGGATCCGGCGGCGGCGGGTCTAATCTGGCCCGGCGGGCCTCGATCTGGTCTCCTCGCCGCGGCAATGGGCTGGCGGCGGAGGCCACGTGGCGGCGCGGAGGGCGAGGGCGGCGGCTGGGACGAGCGGACATGTCCGGCCCGGTTCGGACGTGTCCGTCGGCGGGAGGAGGAAGAAGGCTAGGGTTTGAACGAAAATTTCGGAGCGGGACGTCTATATATAGGTAGAGGGAGCTAGGAGAGTCCAAATGAGTTTGTTGGGTTTTGGGCCACTTTGGAAGGGGTGTTGGGCTGCAACTCAAAGAGGGCTTTACGGTTACCCGGTTAACCGTTGGAGTACCAAACGACCTCCAAATGGCACGAAACTTGACAGGCGGTCTACCGGTGGTGTACCAAGGCCGCTTGGCAAACCTCGGTCCATTTCGAGAAAGTTTAACACCCACTCACGAAAGGAGACAAGACGGAGACGCCGGAGGACATAGGAGTGCCTGATTGCAAAACAGACAACGGGGAAAATGCTCGGATGCATGAGACGAACACGTATGCAATACAATGCACAAGATGACATGATAAAATGCAACACGCAAGCAAATGACCTGGCAACAACGACGAATAACTGGCAGACACCTGACGCATCGAACCCGGGGCGTTACAACACTCCTCCACTAACAAGAGATCTCGTCCCGAGATCTTAGGACCGAGACGGAAGGGAAAAGGGATAAGGTGAAACAAGAACTCAAGAGAAGAATCAAAGAATCGAGAGCACTCGAGAAGAAGAGAGGAACGACGAGAAAGGCGATAATCGAAAACTCATGGAATAAGATAGACTATGAGACCACTCGTTCTAACCGGAGTGGTTAGAATGAGAAAAGAAACAGATAAGACTGAAAGGATTTAGGCAGCACTCCGGCTGAAACATGGGGGAATAGAACACGAGCTTGAGAGGATGGAATGATACTTGATGAACTCTTGAAGAATGAATTGAATCACGAAGAACCACCATGAAGAACTCTGGTACCAAAAGGATGACGAGATAGAATGAAAGATGAAAACAATAAGATTAACTCTTACGATAATTTAGATGGAGGTTCCGACGAAATGTCTTGAACTCTAGAATGATTGAATGGCGAGAGGCAAACGAGCAGGGAAAACACTTGATCCAAGGAAAAGAATGTGATTGAACCGAGAAAATTGAGTTGAAATCCACCGGAAAGAAAAAGGGATGAAGAATGTCAACAAAAGAGAATTCACCGGTCAAAATAATTTACGAAAGACTGAAGAGGTTCCGCAGGAATTAAATTCATGCTTGAAAGAGACTCAGGCTCCGGGAAGAAGAGGGTGGGAGGGCGGGAAAACAAAGGCAGCTTGGAAGGGGAAATCGATGAATAACTTGAAGAGAAAACACCGGTTGAAATCATTGAGGAAAGAAAACAAAGACTTCACGAGTAGGATGGGTACTCGATTACAGACTCTGGTTCTGAGAAGAAGAAGGGAGGGCGGGTGGGAAAAACAAGGACAACTTCGGACAGGGAAACAACATCGATCGAAAAGAGCTGAGGATTGATCTCCCAAAGAGAGACAGGTTCGAATCAGCTTGACGAGGAATGCACTTGTCACATCCCTAGTTCTGGCCTGACCTATGCTAGCTTCCATGTGTGCATCATGTTTAAAGTCAAATGAAATTTGAATTGGGGAATTTTCAAAAGCCTCAGAAAAACCTCTAAAAATAACCAACATTTAAATCTCATCAAGTGAGTCCAAGAAAATGTTCCTAATATTCTGTAAAAATATTGGCATGAGGTAAAATGCAAACCAATATTTTTGGAGTGACTGAAACATTTATTCTGGGCCTTTGAATCAATTCAATAACTATTTGCATTGGATATATATTTTATATATAATTAATATATGTCCAATAATTTCGAACATTTTATGTGGTTTGGTATATTTTAGTTCTAGCCACATAATTATTTTCAGGATTTTATAAAATGGTTTAGTATTTTACTAAATCAAAACAAAACAGTAATGTAAACAGAAATATAAAAATGAGCAGTAGCTTACAGGCGCCACCAACTGCCCAAGACGCCCAGCCCACCACCGCTTTCGTCCTCCTGGCGCCCGGATCGGACAGTAGGCGCGTTCGACGCTACAGCAGCCCGCGCGCCACGCGAGCTCCTCGCCTGCGTCCTCGCCGCCTCGATGCCTCCACAAGACGCCACGCAGCCTCGCCGACCGCCTCACTCTCTCCCGAGCTCTCTCCTCCTCTGCTCTCTCTCCCCTCATGGCCGAAGCGCATTGCCGCCACCGACGCTGCTTCGCCTTGGGCGACACCACCGCCCACCTCCCCGACGCGCGTCTCAAAGCTCCGCCAGATCTTCCTCTTCCTCTCCACCGAGCTACACGGCGCCGGAGGCCCTGATCGACGCCGCGTCTTCTTCATCTTCGCCGCCGCCGCGGAGATCCCCTCGCCGCCCTTCGCTCCGACGCTTCCCGCCCCGCCGTCTGCACCGCCTAACTCTCCGTGAGCTCCTCTTCCTTCTCCCCTAGCCACGCCGCCGAGCTGCCCCTAACCCTGTTGGCCATCACGATCGAGAGCTCGCTCCGCCGCCATGTCGCCGCCGTGGCTAAGTCCATCGAGCTCAAATCGAGCGTCGCCATCGGTAGCAGCAAGGCTACCACGGGCCGAGCAACCACCGCCACTTTTTTCGTGCCTCGCAACGCCGAACGACCGACGTCCGAACTCCGGACGCCCATGACGTGCTTGCCGCCGCTGTCTCCGGCCACCCCAGCCCGCCACCACCACCACTAGATGCGGGAGCAAGGGCTTCCATCGAGCCCAAGCACGGCCTCGCCTGCGTTCTCAGAAGGCGTTTCCGACGGCCGCCACTGCCTCGGGCCTCGCGGCGACTCGACCCCGGCGGGATTGCCCTGCCGACCAGGATTTGACCCCCTAGGTCACAGACGTGTGGCCCAGCCCCTGTCTAATTATTGTTAGTTTAGTTAGCGCTAATTAACCCGGCTAACCCACCGACTCGGCCGACATGTGGGCCCACCTCGCCGACATATTAGTTAGTGTTAGCTTAGGCTAATTAACTCCGTTAATTAACTGAGACACTGATGTATGGGCCCCACTGGTCAGGTTTGACCTGGAGGCGCCCGTTGACCGCTGACGTCACCCTGACGCAATGCTGACGCAATTAATAATTTTCTGGATTTAAAATAATCCAGGAAATTTCAGAAAATATCCTAAACTTCTAAAAATCATAGAAATTCAACCGTAACTCCAAATGAAATAAATTATATATGAAAAATGATCAGAAAAATATAATCTATCCATCTGTACCATTTTCATGCATTTTAGAACAACTAATAGCTGCTGTTTAGCACAAATCATATAATGGCATTTAAACTTTCACATATGGAGTTTGGATTTGAACTTAGGGTTCAAACCAACTTCATTTAACTTTGCTGCTAGTTGCATTAGCTCAAAACACCAGCATGTTGCCATGTCATGATCATGCATCATATTGTAGCGTTGCATTGGTTGTGTTCTTTCTCAGTTGCCGGTGTTTGTCCCCTCTCGATAGACATGGTTCCGACGATGAGTTCGATGACACGGATGAAGAGCTATAATATCTTCGGAAGTGCCAGGCAAGCAAAACCCCCTTGTTCATTCCGATAAAATCCCACTCTCTCGCTCCTGCTCTCTTTTACTGCATTAGTACAACAACGATTCATCTGTTACTTGCTGCGGTAGCTGAACCCCTTTATCCTTTGCATGACCTGTCATTCCACAAGAATAGATGAAACCCACTAGCATGAGTAGGAGTTGTTTGAGCCTGTTGTGCCTACTCATACATGCTTGTTTGTCATGCCTGCCATGCTTAGAGTTGAGTCGGGTCCGATTCATCGAGGATGAATCGAGGTGTGTGAACATGTCCTACTGTGTGTGAGCTAAGTGTGTGAACACGATTTGGTAAAGGTAGCGGTGAGAGGCCATGTAGGAGTACATGGTGTGTTGTCTCATTGCAGCCCCTCAGAACTAAGTTCTGTGTTTGTGATCCATGATTCAGCTACTACCACGCATTGGGCCCAAACCAATGGACCCTCTCGGCTTAATCACCCCGTCCTCTGTCCAGAGTTGCAAGTAGTTTCGTGTTTGTAGTATGTGGAGGGTCGTTGCTGACCGTAGGGGTGGGCTGTGATGCGGTAGGCACGTGGCCGGGTAAACCGGGCGCCCGTTTGGTGTCACGGTGTCACATCCCTAGCTTCTGGTAATGCTCTAGGCTAGCTTCATGTGTGCATCATATTTAAACTTTGCTTAATTTGAAATGGGGATGACAAACCCTAGCACCAAATTAAATCAAATAGGGTCAACCAGAAATATTTTCAATGAACCCATAATGCTTTTTAGAAAAGTTCATCATTTTTGAATTGGTCTAGAACCTCTGCCAAAAATGGTGCACATTTTTCTAGGTCACTCTGGATTTTTAAATTAATTCATATTGTATTTGCATTTGGGCATTTAAATACTATAAAATGTTTTAAATGCTCAAATAATCCCAAACTGAAATGTTCCATGTTGGATATATTCCAAACAGTGGCCATGAGCAGTTTGGATATTTTTTTGGCGTGCCTAAGCATTTTTAATAAAGCCCAGAACAAATAACAAAATAGAAAAAAATAAATAGAAAACAGAAATTAGCAATGAGAGAGAGAGAGCACAGCACCTAGGCCTCTTACCCGCACCCACCGAAACCTACTCGACGGCCCAGTGCGGCCCAGCACTGTTGGCCCAGCCGTGCAGTCGCCCCACCGTCTTCAACCTCCTGCCAGTAGGCAGGAGGGCGTGTGGTCGTCGCGCGTGGCCACGCCACCGCTGCCTCCCCGCCTCGCCCTCCTAGCGACGCCACGACGACGCCGCGTGTTCCTCGCCTCCTCTCCCTCACTTGCTGCACCCTCTCTCCTCCCCGACTCTCTTTCCCGAGCTCACCCGAGAGTCGCCGTCGCCGCCGCTCGCCATAACCACGGCCACCGTCCACCACTCGCCTCGCCGACTAGTCCAGAAGGACCGCAGCGTCGTCCTCATCACCTACGCAGAGCCAAGCTACGCCGGACGCCCTGCATCACCGGCTACCTCGCCTTCTTCAACCTCGGCCACCGGAGATCGCCACCGTCGTTCGTCGCCGTCGTTCGCGCGCTGGAGGTCGTCCCCGAGCCCATGGAGCTACCCTGCTGCCTCCCTGTGAGCGCCCGCTTCGATCTCCCCTCTTCCCCGGCCTCTTCTCGTACTCTAGCCGCGGCTCCATCTCCGGCCGAAGCTGTGATCCGCCGGCGATGTCGCCGCCGGGCGCCAGAGGCACCCTACCGCCGCCTCGCCGCAACGGATGCGCGCGAGCCTGGGCGTCTCGTAGAGCCCCTCCGCCTCTCTTTTGGTCGCCGGAGGGCGAAACCCGGCACCCTCCGCCGTCTCTGGCTCCGCCGGGCATGACGAGCAGGGTCAACTCCGCGAGTTGACCCGAGTTTGACCATCGTTTAACCCCCCCGGGGTCACTGACATGCGGGACCAGCCCGCCTAATTAATCTAGGTTAGTTTTAGTTAAAACGCTAACTAACCCAGTTAGTTAGGTTAGTCACTAACACGTGGGCCCGACCGGTCAGTTTGACCTGGGTCGCGCCGTTGACCTGATGACGTCATCATGACGTCATGCTGACGCAGTTAACCATTTTCTGGATTTAAAATAATTCAGGAAATTCCAGAAAATGTTTAAAACTTGTAAAATTCATATAAATTCAACCGTAACTCCAAATGAAATAAATTATATATGAAAAATGATCAGAAAAATCCAATCTATCCATCTGTACCATTTTCATGCATGTTAGAACAACTTATAGCTGCTGTTTAGCACAAATCATTTAAATGGCATTTGAATAATCACATATGGAGTTTGAATTTGAATCTTGTATTCAAACCAACTTCATTTAATCTGTTGCTAATTGCATTAGCTCAAACCACAGCATATTGCCATGTCATGATCATGCATCATATTGTGCATTTGCATTGATTGTGTTTCTTTCTCGATTGCCGTAATTGCCCCTCCCGATAGACGCTGCTCCGACGATGAGTTCGATGACACCGATGAAGAGATATACTATCTTCGAAGTGCTGCAAGCAAAACCCCTTGTTCATTCCGATACAATCCCACTCTCTCGCTCCTGCTCTCTTTTCTGCATTAGGACAACCACGATTCAATGTTACTTGCTGCGGTAGTTGAACCCTTTTATCCTCTCGCATGACTGTCATTGCCACAAGAATAGATGAAACCCACTAGCATGAGTAGGAGTTGTTTGAGCCCTGATGTGCCTACTCATTCATGCTTGTTTGTCATGCCTGCTATTGCTTAGAGTTGAGTCAGTCCGATTCATCGGGAATGAATCGAGGCGTGTGAACATGTCCTCTTGTGAGTGAGCTAGTGTGTGAATACGATTTGGTAAAGGTAGCGGTGAGAGGCCATGTAGGAGTACATGGTGGGTTGTCTCATTGCAGCCGCCCTCGTGAACTGAGTTCTGTGTTTGTGATCCATAACCAGTTACTACCACACATTGGGTTCCGGTAACTCGACCCCTCTCGGCTTCTTAATCACGCTTGTTCTCTGTCCTGTGAGTTGCAACTAGTTTCGTGTTTGTAGGTAGTGTTAGTAGTCTACCAAGTGGCACCCAGGACAGGTGGGCTTGGGACAGACTAGGCACATGGCACGGTGTACCAAGTGGCACCCGGATGGTGGGCTTGGGAACCCTGCTCACATTGTTTGGGGCCGTGAGCGACACCCCGGCCGGATCTCCTTGCGGATGGAACCCGAATAGGCGATAAACCTCGACGAGAGACTTGAGTGTTTAGGTAGGCCGTGGCCGACTCCTCGCCGCTTCCGCTTGAAGGTTGCCGAGGTACATGACGGTACAGGCGATAAGTGGCGAGAGCGTGTGAAGAAGTACACCCTGCAAGGTTATCATTATCTATTCAATAGCCGGATTCCTCGGATATGAAAACTTGGACCCTTGTACAGTTCATAGACAAGCGAAAGTGGATACTCTAAAATGCGCAAGATAAGCGTGAGTGCTATGGATGCATTCCGTGAGGGAGACGGAGCGGATCCATAGTGGTGTATTGATATGGTGAATATGTGGACTCGTAGCGCCACCTCAAAAGAGTTGCTTGCAAATGTAGTTCAGGTTAGCCACAGAGTCAAAGCTGGCTTGCTGCAGCTTAAACTCCACCACCCCTTTGTTGATAATGATGCATATGTAGATAGTTCGATGTAAGTCTTCTGGGTACATTTGTACTCACGCTTGCCTATTTTATGTTTTTTGCAGAGACTTCCGTCTCACTAGTAGTTCGCGTGGACTTGACGCTTAGCTTGTTACCTCAGCCACGATCTTGTGCCTCGGCAGATCTCGTAGATAGTCGCTTTTCAGCCTTTTCCATTTATAGTTGTCTATACTCAGACATGTTAAGCTTCCGCTTGTGCTTTGACTTGTATGCTCTGAATGCTGGGTCATGAGACCCATGTTTGTAATATCTCGCTCCTCGGAGCCTAATGAATAAATACTTGAGTCGAGAGTCATGATGTGATGCCATGTTGTATTTGCACATATCGAGCATATTGTGTGTATGTTATTGAAATGCTTGGTATGTGGGATCGACTATCTAGTTGTTTATCTTTAGTAGCCTCTCTTACGGAAATGTCTCCTAGTGTCTCCACCGAGCCATGGTAGCTTGCTACCGCTCCGGAACACTTAGGCTGGCCGGCATGTGTCCTTCTTCGCTCTGTGTCTGTCCCTTCGGGAAATGTCACGCGATGAATACCGAGTCTGTTAACCGCTTCTGCCCGGTTCACCGAGTCTCTGCTAGGCCGGTGCTACAGCACCTGGATTCACTCGTGATGACCGACATGTTCGATCTTTGGGTCATGGATGCCTGTCCTCGTAAGTTTGTGCCACTTTGGGTTTACGACTAGCCATGTCGGCCGGCTCCTTATCATTTGGATGCTAGCGACACTATCATATACGTGTGCCAAAAGGCTAAACGGTCCCGGCAAAGGTAAGGGACACCGTGGGAATACCGTGCGTGAGGCGCAAAGTGATATGAGGTGCTACATGCTAGATCGATGTGGCATTGAGTCGGGTCCCGACAGCTTTGGTATCGAGCTTGATCGCTCAGAGGATTACCAAGCCAAACCGGTCAAGTTGAGTCTAGAAATGCTTTAGTTATGTAGGGGAATTGATTGTGGGATGGAACGTAAGGCTCTTTTTACTCCTTATTCCTTATGCCCTTCTGATCTGAGTCATCCTCTTCTCTTCCTACGGGGTTAAGGAACTAGGCCTTCTCATCTATCTCTCAGGATGACGTGTTACTAAACCGTAGTTGCCTAGGATTGATGGATTAAAGCCCCAGTTCAGTTTCTATTACTTCTGTACGTTGAAAGTTAATCTCGGAACCTTGATATGATGTTGTTGAGTGGCTATGCCACCATTTTTGTAGTATGTCTCCAACTTTTTGAGCATTTACAACCGTTATGCTGTCCGAGTCATCCTGTGTTTCTAAATGATCGACGATTTGCAAATCCCTTCCTCCTGTTCTCGATGTCCTTTAGGCCGATTAAGCACACTAATCGGTGAGTTGAGGTACTCTATTGCCTCGACATATATGTTGGAGCTAGTATTATGACCCTAGGTGTCTTAGAGGATCGCCAGGTAATCTAGCCATGTTTTGTGTTCCCAGTGTGATGATTCTGGCCACCATTCTCGAAAGCATCCCATGATGCCACTTAGTAGTAGGTATTCTACTCCTGGGTTTCTGAACCCGAGATTCACCCTACCTCATGTTGTTAGTATTTGCTAGTACCTTTAGGATATTAGTAACCTTTGCGATAGTCCTCGAGGACCGTGGTATTTCCTTCTTCCAAATACTATGAACCGCTTATGGCAGAAGTTCCTCGCTGAACCAGGATCACAATCAGAGTACTCTTGAGGAGTTCTCCATTTATAATTGTGAATCTGCCAGTTCTACCTTTCCGCATGGGTTGTCCGGAAGAAATATGTTGAACTCGTTCGACATGCTAATCCATGCATCCACAACTCAGAAAATCATATGTTCTTTTGAGTTGTCCCTCTTTAGTTGTTTTCTGGCCTTGTCTATCAATTGATAGTCAAGAGTATGCATGCATTCGTTCATCGATGCCTATTACTCTTGTGGTCCGTCAAGCCATTCTATTCGGAATGACTAGGAGAAACAAACTCCAGAACCTCATCCATTTCTAGGATTGGGTCAAAGCAGTTGTATTCTGCAGATCAATGCAATCAAGCTTTTGGTCTGTTCCACCTTGAAGTATTACCATCTTTATATCAAGAATGTCTTGGGAATTGCACACCATCCTATGAACTCTTGGTACAGTGATACTTCCTGCCATCATTGATCATTCCTCGGTTTCCGTGTTATTGTAACCGGAATGCCGACAAGTGAATCGTGGTGTGTGAAATCAATACTGCTAGTAACTCTGTTGCTTGGTAGTTAATGGACAATAATTTCATTCTTAGTGTGTTGGTTCTTGAATCATCATTCTAAGACAGATCATGCTACCTAGTCCTTATTTCTGGTGCACTCTTCGACCAATGAGTTAGGGTTTCAATCCCTTGCTTAATTGATCATATCGTCTTGCCCTGAAAAGCAAGATTGTTCTCGAGCTTAGTAACATATCGGTGATTCGTGTTTCTCCGAATGTCCTCTCGGAGGTATCACCAGGATGTCACCTGACCGCTATGTTGAGCTCGTGATCAAGTTGGTTTCTTGTAACCACCCCTCTCCAAGGATCTGTATCGGATACCCCTGAGCTTGTTGGTCAAGCTAAACAACAACTTAGAGAGTTGGAAGATAAAAGCTTGTCTGACATGGTTCATGTTAAGGGATATCTTGTGTGTGTGTTGAAGAAAGATGATATCTTCATCAATTGATCCTCGAGGCCAGTTGTTGGAGCTATTGTCTTGCCAAAACTTTGATTTGAGTGTGGGCTATTCTCAAATCAAATCAGAACCAACGATGTTCGTAATGTTGTCTTACTCGTGGATTTTCCTCGAGCATACACCATTATATCTTTTGGGTCTGACCAATACTAACACCTTGTTCACATAGTTATGGAATTCCATCTCCATGGGAATCTGGATGAATTGTTGTTGAGCCCATCAGCTGCATTTTGTCTCCACCATGATTTGTGTTGAACATCAGGCTAGTGTTGGAAACTTTGTAAGCAACGCCTTCGTGTTTCGTTCATGAAGCTTATGCTTGGATGGAAGAAGTGACTTCCTCGAGTTCATGTGCATTTGGTGCAAGTTGCCGTCGTGAGTTCGAGAAAGATTGGTTTTGTTTCCTCTGGTACCATCCCAAGTCAGTTATGCATGACCAATGTATTCTATGGTCTGGTAGATTAATTACCTCCACTCCATATGTATTTCCTAGCACACCAAGCCACTGACTGATTTGTTCAAGGATAAGAAGTTCATCGATAAGTGCACAAGGACTTTGATATCCTCGATGATGGTTCCCAACCAGAACTCGGTAGTGTTTTATTATAAGACTACCATGTGGTCATGCTTGTCTTGGACAATGTGTTTACATGTTGTAGCAGAACCGGCTCATGTTTTGGAGCTTGCTATCGTAGTTCATTTCCCGAGAATCTCGCAACGTCATCTCGTCGATTTGTGTTGCAAACTTTCTTTTCCAGACATGTAGTCTGGAATATTCTGACACCAACCAGATCTGAATCTCAGGCAGACTCGATAGTTGGAACGATTTCCAAGAACTACTATATTGGTCTCTCGTAACCCGGTAAAGTGGATGTTGTGGCCAACACACCCAGCCGGAAGACCCATTATTGTAGTATCTTGATTGAGGAAGTTGGCCACCTCCCCATAAGGATTTCCTAGGATTTACTCCAGTAGTTGATCATTATGGATTCTTGTGCTCCCGAAGTCCGACCTTTACTTGATGGCCATGTTGATGCTTTTAAGCATTTACTGTGGTACCTAGTACATCAAGGAGAACATTAGAAGTGGAGTGCTAAATGTCTCTCGGTCGATCGCCCAGATTTTGTTTCCTTAGCGTCGTCAAGGTAAAATCTGAGAAAGTGATGTCCTCCTTTGCATCCGCATCCTCCATCACCGCTCATCATGGTAGTACGTTGTGTTGCGTGATCCTTGACACGGATATTGGTAAAACCTTGATGAATATGGAAATGCTCAAGTTCTTGAGAGCACGTATAAGCGCTTAGGTGTTATCATCGGCACTAATCGGGATTGCTCTCGGTTTCCTTGGATATGCGATAACTTTTCAACACCGGACTCACCTCTACTATTGAGCTTCTCCCGATTACTAAGATCATCCCTTGTGTTGTTTTCAACAAGGTAATCCACATCATCCATCCTAGTCCGAGTATGCCATTCTTTTCACTCCGCCAAATGACCGCTTAGGATTTGCCTTAAGCTGGTATAAAGAGTTTCAATGATCTTTGAATCAAATGTAATTCTTTTTGCCACTTAAGGGGATATTTCTACGAGTCACCTTCCCTAGGGTGCATCGTTATGGTATCATGGCAACTCAACTCCTCGCTACATTGACAACCGTTTTCCACCTTTTTAAGCGTGGAATTATTGTCTACCTAGTGAACCCTCATCATTTGTTCCACTCCATTCCTCTAGATGTGTGCTTCATGTCTCAGTTCAAGAGATGTTTCAATGTCTCATCCCATGAATTGATCCTGAGTTGTTCGGTCTTCGAGAAGATCGATCCTTTTCGAGTTGTTCCTTTCCTCTCGTTGTCATGTTAATTGGAGTTCTCAGAGCAAGACTTTGAGACAATAATAGTGATCGATTCAACGTTCTTCGACGTGCCACGGATCGTGAAGATTATGTTAGTTTGCGATACCCCTTCATCTTATTTACGCTTGAATCTCGGGACGAGATTCTTGTTTAGTAGGGTGAGCTGTCACATCCCTAGCTTCCGTAATGCTCTAGGCTAGCTTCATGTGTGCATCATATTTAAACTTTGCTTAATTTGAAATGGGGATGACAAACCCTAGCACCAAATTAAATCAAATAGGGTCAACGAAATATTTTCAATGAACCTGAATGCTTTTTAGAAAAGTTCATCATTTTTGAATTGGTCTAGAACCTCTGCCAAAAATGGTGCACATTTTTCTAGGTCACTCTGGATTTTTAAATTAATTCATATTGTATTTGCATTTGGGCATTTAAATACTATAAAATATTTTAAATGCTCAAATAATCCCAAACTGAAATGTTCCATGTTGGATATATTCCAAACAGTGGCCATGAGCAGTTTGGATATTTTTTAGCGTGCCTAAGCATTTTTAATAAAGCCCAGAACAAATAACAAAATAGAAAAAAATAAATAGAAAACAGAAATTAGCAGCGAGAGAGAGAGAGCACAGCACCTAGGCCTCTTACCTGGCACCCACCGAAACCTACCTGACGGCCCAGCTGCGGCCCAGCACTGTTGGCCCAGCCGTGCAGTCGCCCCACCGTCTTCAACCTCCTGCCAGTAGGCAGGAGGGCGTGTGGTCGCCGCGCGTGGCCACGCGCGCGCCACCTCCTGCTTCCCCGGCCCTCCTAGCGACGCCACGACGACGCCGCGTGTTCCCTCGCTCCTCTCCCTCACTTGCTGCACCCTCTCTCCCTCCCCTGACTCTCTTTCCCGAGCTCACCCGAGAGTCGCCGTCGCCGCCGCTCGCCATAACCACGGCCACCGTCCACCACTCGCCTCGCCGACCAGTCCAGAAGGACCGCAGCGTCGTCCTCATCACCTACGCAGAGCCAAGCTACGCCGGACGCCCTGCATCACCGGCTACCATCGACTGCTTGCTCATCTCATCATTCAGCCCTTCCATAAACTTCTCCTGCTTCGCGGCATCTGTGGCCACATCATCAGGGGCATAGCGTGATAACTTGCTAAACTCATCCACGTACTGGCCAACAGAACGGTTCCCCAGGCATAAATTGCAAAACTCACACTTCTTCATCTGAATAGCTCTAGTCGAGACATGGGCAGTACAAAAAGCCTGCTGAAACTGAGCCCATGTGACAGTGTCGATAGGATAGGTGGCTGTGAAATTCTCCCACCATGCTGCTGCAGGTCCGTCCAGTTGGTGTGCGGCAAAACGCACTTTCTCAGCATCTGTGCATCCTGCGGTGGTTAACTCCCTTCCAATACGGCGTAGCCAATCATCTGCAACTATTGGCTCGATGCTACTGGAGAACACCTGCGGGTGTAACCTTAAGAAACGGGCGAGGTTATCCACTGGCGGCGGGTTGTTGTTGGCATTGTTGTTATTGGCATTGCCCTGGTTCTGAACTAGCAATTGCATCAAGGCATTCTGCTGTTGGATCAACTAGGTGTTCTCCGGTGGAAAAACAAAATCGGGGTCTCTTCCCGGAGGCATCTGATGGGTTTAGATGGAAGAGATTAGAATAGAAAAAGATCTAGGGGAGAAACACTACCCATATGCATATGAGGCAAACACAAGCATTCATTCAATCAATCAAGCAAGGGCATACAAAACGGTCTGGGACTATCGCAAAATTGGTCCACTACTTCGAGTTACATGGGGGAATACTACTATTATATGGTGGTCATCTAGAAATCTTGATCGGTGGAAGACTCCATCATGTATGCTCCAACATCATCTTCGTAGTCATCATCACTTGGATCTGAATCGGTGTCGTCGATGATGATGTAATTGTCCAGACAAGTGGGACCTCCTTCCTCTTCTCTCGGGGCTAGTCCTCCCATGAAGACTCTGATCTTCTCGACTAGGTCGTCATTCTTCTCAAGTAGGGTCTTGATTTCCTCCTCATATCCATCGCGTGTAAACTTGAGTTCTTCCTCCAGCTCGATGATCCTAGTTTTCGCCTTCTTCATCTCCATCATGTCTGCGCACATCTGGTTCTCCTGACGTCGAATGTGCTGGTTTTGCTCCTGGATAAAAGCTGCGACAGATCTATCCTTCCTGGTGCTGATCATCTCCCATTGTTCATCTCGGCGCCCACATATTTGATAGGTGGTGTCTTTAAGCTCCCTGTTGTAGATTTCTCCAATGCGTCCCATGGTAATGTGAGCTGCCATACTATTGCCAAGGCTCCAGGTGGGTGCTTCGAAAGAAAACTCTATGGGTTTGGAAGTTGGTGAGAATGTCCTTCCCGAAACTCGTACTTGAATCATCCAGCATTCTTCTTCTGGTAAAGTGGCGTTGTATGTCCCGGTGAAGCTTGGTATTCCAATATTCAAGTACCTAGGGACTTCCTTCAAGTGGCGTCCAAAAGGTGTGTCTTCATCCGGTTGTGCAAACTTGTTCTTCATCTCCTTCATCCTAAAGAGTAGAAAATGGAGAGGATTCAGAAATGAGTAGAGAAGAGTGACCTATGGTTTATCTTAGTGGTCGTATCCTACACTCAACGTGTGCTCTGATACCATCTTGTAGCGACCCGACCTCAGATGGTCAAGTCTCTGTGCTTCCGTGTCATCCCTGGATTGGTAATGCTGACACACACAGTACTCGATGGATTTATAACAGAGTAGCAATCACACACTTATTACATTGAATGTCTCAAAAGAGAACTTATTACAATAATATGGCTTAAGGCCATCTAATGCGATAACAACGGAAGGCTTGGAAGATAAAGTGAGTCCATCAACTCCAACGGCATAGCTGAGCTGCACGGCAACGACCTATCAAACCTTACTCCTCGTCTGAAAAGTCTGCAACATAATATCTTGCAGCCCGAGAACGGGTCAGCACATGGAATATGCTGGCAATGTAACACAAAAGAGCAATAACAGAGTAATGCTACCACTACATGCATATTTGGCTGGTGGAAAGCTCTATGGTTACAGTTTTGTGAAAAGCCAATTTTTTCCTACAACAAAGGAATATAATTTTTATTTAACTATCATGGTGGTTGAAACATCATTTGAGAAGGTAACCGCAACTCAACGATCCCAATATATATAGTTAACATCCCAGCAATATTAATTAAGAGTGTCGAGATACATGTGAATACTCAAGTACTAGATACTAAGAATTGTCCATAACCGGGGACACGGCTAACCATGATTAGATTGTACACTCTGCAGAGGTTTGCGCACTTTTCCCCACAAGACTCGATCGCCTCCGTTGAATTTCTCGCACTACATGGTGTTTGAGAAACGGATGACCGTGACACAGTCTTTCAGAAACATTAACTCTCTACTCCGGGTAGACCATACCAAACCTACAAAACCCACTACCTGCTGATCCACCTCTTCAAGAGCTTCACGTAACTTACTCAACTATGCTAGAGCCCATAATAGCTTGTGGGTACACACGGAAGTTTCTAGCATGAATAAACTCAGTTCCCTTTGAGCCTGGGTGGCGGTTGTGGGGACCCCGACTCACAAGTCGTGATCACCAAATGCACGTCTACAGTGATCCCAGAGATCAATGCTCACTGAACACACAGAAGCTGAATAACAAGAGTCTTACATCCATACATACCGTCTTACACAAATTGTGACCATTATGGTCAGGTCTTACATCGACAAAGCCCTAAGGGCTGAACACCAAATGAAACATAGCAGCGGAAATAAATCGTTGATAAGTAGAACCCATGCCATCCGCCTTAACCCTACAAGCGTGCTCGACCGAAACGCCCTAGTTCGCATGATCGTCTCCAAAGAACTCTTCTTCGAACTCCGGTTCTTCCATGCCTGGTCAATTAAATAACCAGTGGCAAGCCAATGAGTACTTTGAATGTACTCGCAAGCAACCCATGTTTTGGTTCAGGGTACAACAATGCATGACATAGGTAAATTTTTGCATAAAGCTAGTTTTGAGTGCAATGACATGTTCAACATCCTATAAAGCATGCATCAAGAGAATTCAAGTAACCATGAGAACTGGTCACAGATATCAACATAAATAGAGTGGGCACCAACCCATTTACAATAAACAGAGTGGGCACCAACCCATCTCAATCGTGTCAAGTCCTTTAACTTGACCTAAGTCATTTCCATCATCACACACGCTAGGTTTGAAAACAAGTGGACGTAGCCCAAGAGCGGTTACCCAACTGTCCTTGACCGTGGACACGGCTATTCAAATAGTTTTACACTCTGCAGAGGTTGCACACTTTACCCACTAGATCCAGGGAACTTCCGTGTCATCCACGACCCGCGGTACCTCAAGTACCCGGGGTAAGCACCCGATCACTACCTTTCCCTAGACGACACTAACATGGAGTCCACTCAATTGGCAGTAACCCCCATGCCCAACATTTCACATAACATTTTCGTGGAGCCTTTCTCCCATATTCATCACATACCACTGGCACGGGGTACCAACGGTGTGTCCGGTGCCCCATAAAGATGGTCATGGCCGCCCTACCTGGCACGACCCCGTCCCAAGAGAGAGCACCAACTCTCTCCTGTCACTAGTAATGCGGGCTCCAAGCTAGTATCGGACTAGGTACTCAATAATGCCCTTTCCCATATAAGGGTAGAGTGGTCGCGCATGTAAGGTTGGAATAACGGTCGCAACTCCGACCAATCCGTTTTGAAAGCAACACACACTTTCCTTGGCACACCACTTCGTCATCAAGTGGTCACCCATCTCATCATCGCCCTCGGGCATAAGTGGCACCCGACGGGGTTTTCGAAAAGGCTTTTGAAATCACTTTACCTCCTTTACCATGCACAAACCCATCCCATTTGCGTAGCATCTACATTGCATCCTATCTACTCCCACCGGCATAACCCTCATAAGAAGGTAGGGACATGCACAATGCAAGTATCAACGAGGAATGTAACCGAGGCAACCAACCACGTGGTTCACCATCTCATCATGATTCCGATGCAACAAGTATAACGAACTATATGGCATGTATAAGAAGGTTTCATAAACATGGTCAAAGGGCTGCTTGCCTTGGTTGGCTTGATCTTCAAAGTCTTCAGCCCTGCTCCTCCTTCTTCCTCGGCTACCTCACAACACGGGATCTAACGTCGCAAGAAAACAACGGGAAAATAAGACAATAATAAAAACAGAAAAGTCAAAGTGCTCAGAAAAATGTCAACTTATTTTTGTAAAATACTAGGAGGAAAGCTAGGAAGGGGACAACTTTTGGTTTTGGTTCTGGAGTAGCAGAATAGGAGATATGGATTTTCAAAGGCTTATTTAAATGCTAAAAATCACATTTAAATATTTACAGAGAAGAAAAGGTTGTCGGATTTGAATGAAAGTTGCACCATTAAATAGGTTGCAATATTTTAGGAATTTAGAAATTGGAATCAATTCATTTGGATAAATATTCTGTCCTGTGGAATTTTTAGAAAGAAGACAGAAAAAGAAAAAGAAAAACGGCGCTGTGCCATTGGGCCAGAGAGGCCACGGCGGCAGCAGGCCCAGAGGGGAAACCATCCCACGCGGCCGCCACGTCGAAGGCGTAAAGACGAAATACGCCTTCAGCCGACGGCGGGTCGGTCGGTGCCACAAGACGCTTTTAAACCTCGACGGTGGATCCCACTGTCGTAGGCGTGAGGTCGACGGGCGGCCCGATGGCGGCCGTCGCTCTACCTCCGCCGAGGCGACGCGAAGCTTGCCGGCGGCGATACAAGGCACGGGAAGGGATGCGGGGGCTACCATTGGACTCAGGGTGGAGTCGCGGTTCTGGTGGTGGTGGAGACGGTCGCCGGAGTGGCCTGCTTTGCCGGCGACGAGGTCATGCGGCGGAGGCGCTTCGGGCGTCGGTGGCTCCGGCCGCTTCGGCTGCAAAACAAGGGGAAAGAGAGGGAAAGAATCGGTGGCGCCATGTTCCAGATCGAGAGAGCTGGGCGGAGAAGGCCTGTACCGCGCGGACGCCGACGAGCCGAGGCGGCGGAGCTCGAGCTCGATCTCGAGCTCGGGTGGTTCTGGAGAGGAAAGAGTGGTGCGGGAGGTCGATTGGGTGTGTGGAGGAGCGACAGGGAGGAAGAGAGAGACTCGGGGCTGCCTTATATAGGCTGGCCACGGTTCACCGTAGTCGTGGCCTACGGGCGCCCGCGGGATCGGCTCTGGAGGCCGTTGGAGAAGGAATGGAGCTCTCCACGGCATTCGTGGGGATGGAGTAGGGAGCCAGGGAGAAGGAGAGAGAGCGGGGAGAGGCACTGGCGCTCGCGCGTGTGAGGCCGGGCATTGGCCGAGCCAGGCGGCGTCGGGCATGCGTTGCAGGAGGTGAGAGAGAGGGAGAGACAAGGGGGCCTGCACGGTGGCGTGTCACGGACGCCGAGGGGCATCGACTGGCGCGCGGGGGTAGCACGAGGTGGTCGGGGACGCGGCATCAACGGCCGGGAGCGCAGTGACGTGCTCCAGAGCGCGACTTTGGCCGGCACCCGCAGCTTTCCCGCATCGCGCGCGCGTCCACTCGTGTCTGGGAGCTACAGTGGGTGTGGGCAAAACTAGGAAAGAGCCTTGGATGCTCTGGAGTGCAGAGGGGAGAGAGAGAGGTTGTGAGAGAGAGAGGAAAATGTTGTCCAGAAAGGACAAATGAGGTTCCCTCCTTCTTTCTCCTTGCTTCCTCGGGTAGAAAAGCATCTAAGTGACAGAGGGGAACGAGGAGGGGTTGTGGTAAAAAGATGAACTCAAGGAGATTAGTGAAAGTGTCCAAAATAGGCATTTTAGTTATCTGCTAGAAGGTGTTTGATGGAGTTTTGGATAAGCTAATGACTTCCACTGGCCAAGGTAATCCATGGGGTGAAATGTCACATATACTTAGGGCCTTCCACCCGTTTTGAGCTTATTTGGACAAAGTTGCCAATGTAACTCTTTCAAACCCTAGAAATGGGCAGAAATGGATTTGTGTAGATCCAGTGGAGCAGATCATTTCTCCTTGATGTACCACTTGGTGTGGTGGCCTTATTTGGTCATGCGATCAGGCTCACCAAAGTTGGGGTCTTGGAGAAAAAGTTGGTAGTACAAAGGAGTTCAAACTTGATTCTGGTCAGAGAGGGTTTTGAGGCACTTTGACCAACATTTCCTCTTCTCCAACCTGTGCCATTTGGTCTAGATGCATGATTAGACCATTGGAGCATGTTCACCAAGTTTGAGAACATTTGGACACATTTGGCAATGTAAAGTTGATCAAACTTCAGAATGTACAGAAAGGGTTTTGAGGGGTTTTGATGATGTTATCTTGTTCTCCAAGTCATATGTGACATGATAGAATTTTCCTATGTGACATGATAGAATTTTCCTGGAATTTTTGGAGAATATTTCCTTTGTAAATATTTCAAAACCTTGAAATATCCAGAAAGGGTTTTAGAGGGATTTGACCAATATTTTGAACATGACCATGTGTTGAAACTCTTATATATGGAAAATATATGTCCCTTGAGTCTCCCCGATCTTTGTCAAATATTTTTAAAACAATAAAATAATTTTTCCTATTAAAGACCATTTCTGGCCTTAAGAAAAGCTTTTAAATAAAATAGTAAAACAACTTTTAAAATTATATTTTTGTGGTTTCGGGTATCCTATATCTAATAGGAGTCAAATATATTTTTGGAAAGATTTTTACTGCCCTTAATCAAGTACTTGCAAAGGCAAACCTCAATTCAGGGTTTTGGAAAACTAAATTTAGAAAATACTTTCTCGCCAAATTATTTTTGTAAGAAAATTCCATATAGCACTATACACATGGCATGGTCATTGGTCAGGAGCTTGGGGTAAGGAGATGAAATATAGAGGGTAGAGTAGTTGACTTTAAGAAGCACTTGAAAAGAAGCACAGAGAGAAAACCAACTCCAAATAAAAGCCAAATAATGCAAAAGTTTTGTTGGTCCAAATTTTCATGCTTTAATAATGAAAATGAAATGTTACAACATGCAGGTGTGACAGACCTACCCCCTTACAAGAATCTCGCCCCGAGATTCCTAAACTAGGCTTTAATGAGATACGGAAACTCGGATCTAAGGTAGTCTTCACGCTCCCAAGTTGCTTCGCTTGATGTGGTTGCTCCATTGACCTTGAAGTACTTGATGGTGCGGCTTGAAAAGGCCGCTCAGCCTCATCCGTAATGCAGATGGGCCTCTCACGATAAGTCAAATCAGGTGAAGGTCAACGGCTTGGTGATTGACGCCCTTGTAGAGATCAGCTTGTCTCGAACTTGGAGACACTTCCGAGTTGTGACACGTGGAACACGCCAGCACATCGAAAGTTCGTGGAAGTTCCAACTGGTAAGCCACTTCTCCTCGCTGCTCCATGATCTTGAAGGGGCCAATGTATCTCGGAGCGAGCTTTCCTTTGACATGGAAGCGCTGGGCTCCTTTGAGAGGGGTGACCCGGAGATAGACATGGTCTCCAACTCGGAAGTTTATGTCTCTACGACGTGAGTCAGCATAACTCTTCTGTCTTGACTTGGCAGACTTCAGACGCTCTCTGACAAGCTGGACTTGCTCTTCTGCTTCACGAAGGATATCAGGCCCAAAGACAAGTCCTTCTCCGGTCTCCGACCAGTTGAGAGGTGTACGGCACTTCCGCCCGTATAACACTTCAAATGGTGCCATCTGAAGGCTGGCCTGATAACTGTTGTTGTAAGAAAACTCGGCGAAAGGAAGGCAGTCTTCCCACTTAGCTCCATAAGCTAAGACACAGGCTCGGAGCATGTCTTCGAGTATCTGATTCACTCGCTCTGTCTGACCTCCGGTCTGTGGGTGGAAAGCAGTGCTGAAGGACAACATGGTCCCCATGGCCTCCTGGAATTTCTTCCAAAACCTTGAGGTGAACTGGGTTCCTCGATCCGACACAATCTCCTTGGGAACACCATGAAGGCTCACAATTCGGTTGATGTAGAGACTGGCTAACTGGTTCCCCTTGTAGGTCGTCTTGACAGGAATGAAGTGGGCCACCTTGGTCAAATGGTCAACGATGACCCAGATGGAGTCATGTCCCTTGTTTGACCTGGGTAAACTGGTGATGAAGTCCATCCCGACTTTGTCCCACTTCCATTCAGGCACCTTGAGGGGTTGCAACAATCCAGCGGGTCGCTGATGTTCATCTTTGACTCTCTAGCATACGTCACATTTTGCAACATAGGTGGCAATCTCCCTTTTCATCCCATGCCACCAAAATCTTTCCTTCAGGTCTTGATACATCTTGGTGCCTCCAGGGTGGATGGAATATGGGCTGTCATGAGCTTCTTGCAAGATCAGGTTCTTGAGCTCAACCTTGTTGGGCACGCAGATGCGATTCCCAAACCACACAATTCCTTCCTCATCTTCTGAGAATCCTGAGGCTTTGCCTGCCTTGATCTTCCTCTTGATGCCTTCAATACTCTCATGTCCCTTCTGAGCTTCCTTAATATCATCCATCAAGGTAGGCTTAACTTCGAGATTGGCCAAGAATCCTGGTGCAACCAGTTCCAACCCGAAGCTTTCAAGTTCTTCATACAAGGCGGGTAGCTTGTGCTTAAGCATAGCATTCAAGGAGCAAGCCTTCCTACTCAATGCATCTGCTACCACATTAGCCTTTCCAGGGTGGTATTGAACACTGAGGTCATAATCCTTTATCAACTCCAGCCATCTTCTCTGCCTCATGTTCAATTCCCTTTGAGTGAAAATATACTTCAGACTTTTGTGATCCGTGTATATCTCACATCGCTTCCCCAAGAGGTAATGTCGCCAAGTCTTCAGGGCATGAACCACTACTGCTAACTCAAGGTCATGAGTAGCATAGTTCTCCTCGTGAGGTCGTAGTTTCCTTGAAAGGTAGGCTACGACTCTGCCTTCTTGCATCAGAACACCTCCCAGTCCGGTTCTTGACGCATCACAATATATCACAAACTCCTTGTGTATATCGGGTGTGGCGTAATCGGGCGGTGGTCAGCCTCTTCTTCAGCTCCGAAGCTTTCTTCGACTTCAAGCGCCCATTCAACTTCTTGTCCTTCTTCAAGAGCTGAGTCATGGGTCGGGCAATGCTTGAGAATCCTTCAACGAACTTGCGGTAATATCCCGCGAGTCCGAGGAAGCTTCTGACTTCCTTCACATTGCTCGGGGATTGCCATTCAGTCACGGCTTCAATCTTAGCAGGGTCGACTGACAATCCTTCTTCAGTCAAAACATGACCCAAGAATCCAATTTCACGCAGCCAGAATTCGCACTTGCTGAACTTGGCATACAGTTGGTGCTCTCAAAGCTTGTCTAGGACCATCCTCAAGTGTTGCTCGTGCTCTTCTTCCGACTTCGAGAAGAAAAGAATGTCATCAATGAAGACAACGACGAACTTGTCCAAATATTCCATGAAGACCTTATTCATGTGATACATGAAGTAAGCCGGGGCATTGGTCAATCCAAAGGACATGACCGTGCATTCATACAGGCCATATCTGGTTACAAATGCCGTCTTCGGAATATCTTGGGGTCTGATCTTCAGTTGGTAATACCCAGATCAGAGGTCGATCTTGGAGAACACCTTGGCCCCATTGAGTTGATCAAACAGATCTTCAATCTTGGGAAGTGGGTACTTATTCTTGATTGTAACTTCGTTGAGGGAGCGGTAGTCAATGCATAGGCGGATGGTACCGCCCTTCTTTGCCACAAATGTAAGGTGATCCCCAAGGGGAGGCACTAGGGCGGATAAATCCTTCCTCAACTGCTCTTCCACTGCTTCTTCAATTCGCTAACTCCTCCGATCCCATTCTATAAGGCTTATAGATGGGTCCTGCTCCGTATGAGCTCGATGATGAACTCAATGTCTCGGTCAGGAGGCATTCCTGGTAGTTCATCAGGAAAAACATCGGGATATTCGCAGACTACCGACACTTGTTCCAATCCAACTTCAGTCAGACAGTTGACTTGGTTGGCCTGAGCAGAAGAGGAGTTGGAGGCAAATTTAACTTCGACTCCTTGGTCATTGGTCATAGTGACAGTCCGGTTGGCGCAATCAATCAAGCCTTGGTGCTTGCTGAGCCAATTCATTCCTAAGATCACATCCAAGCCTTGTGATTTTAGGATGATAAGGTCTGCTAGGAAGTGTACCCCGTTAATGGTAATCCCGACTCCTTTACATCCTATCTTGGCTCTCATCTCTGCTCCGGGGGTTTGCACCACCATAGGGTTATTCAGGGGTGAAGGGGTCATGCCACTTTTAATGCAAAACTTTGGGTGAAAAAGAATCGTGGCTCGAGAATCAAACAAAACAGATTATGGTGCTGAATTGACAAGGAACGCACCCAAGACGACGTCCGGTCTTCCCGGCCTCTTCCGCAGATGACATGATTCACACGACCCGCCGTTGTTGGGCAGGTTGCGGGGAGCTTGGTTCCTTGGTGGCATTCCACGGCCTTGTCCTGGGTTCTGCGCATTGGGGCGCTGGGCATCGGGCTTCTTGTTGGGGCAATTCTTGGAGTAGTGTCCTAGCTGTCCACATCCGAAGCAAGTGACTTGGTTGGGGACGACGCCCTTGCCAGCATTGTTATTGGGGTTGATGTAGGCTGGCCTGGGCTTGGCATACTGCTGAGGTGGATAGTTGGTGCGGGGTGCAGGAGCTCGTGGTTGCTGATAGGTTGGCTTGACCGGGGCTGGCTGCCACGGACGAGGCTTCTGGTTGCTGGAGCTACCCTTGCCGATCATCTTGCGCTTACGAGTGTCATCCAGAGCACGCCGCTTGTCCTCAAGCATGAGTGCCTTGTTCACCAGATCAGAAAGGTCGTGCAGTCACACACAACAAGCTTAGTATCGCAGAGTCTGGTTAAGGCCTTCCATGAAGCGCTCCCTTTGGCAAGATCGTCTTGACATCCTCGGGGCATACCTTGAGAGAACACGATCTTCGTGATGTACTCCTTGACAATGCTACCACCTTGCTTCAGGGCTCGAACTCACTTCTTGATAGCCATGATTCCGGAAGGAATGTGGGCCTTGCGGAATTCTGTCTTGAAGGTGTCCCAAGTGATGTCCTGCTCAGCATGCATAGCCTTGAATCCATCCCACCAAGCTCTGGCAGTTCCCCCGAGACAGTGGGCAGCATACGCCACTTTATCACGGTCCTCAGTGCATCCGACTAGTGTCAGCAGATCCTCAATGATGCGGACCCAGTCGTCTGCATCCAGAGGTTCAGCAGTCTCGATGAAGGTGGGTGGTGCATGCTTCTTGAACTCCACCAGCGTGGAACGTCCATGGCCGTGTCCCGCCGGCTGGCGATTGACAGCTTGAGCAATCATCTGGAGGGCTGCAGTGTTGGCTTGGCGCTCCTCTCGGAAGGCTTGGAGAAGCTGAGCCATGTCCATGTTTGGAGGAGGTGGTGGTGGTGGAGTCTGTCCTTGGGCTTGGTCCTGGCTGGCCTCGCCTCAGCCAGAACCTCCGGCTTCTTGCGGCTGGGTAGAGGTACCAGTACGGGTTACAACAAGCATCCTGTTGGAGCGGTCAAGGTCTCATGATTGGGAAAAATAAAATTAGGGAAAGCAATATAGATGGGATGCCTAGTAAGGGGGTGGTGTGACACAAAAATTAAGTTAAACAAGGGCCAGAAGGGCCAAACTCATGCATTAAAACCAAATGGGGAATGTAGTCGTTTACAAGTTCCCGAAGGGAAAGTACGACTTCATCATAGCAAGTTGAAAGCAAATATAACACGACATGGTTTCATATGAACCACTACAAGGACTCGACTTCGCAAAAGGGGTACACGACCTATCCTACCATAGGCTACGGGCTAGCCTATCCTAGTCCTGAACGGTGTCTAAGTGGTGGAATGCTCGGTCGGGTATTCTGGCTCCTCTTGGTCTTCCTCCTCATCTTCATCTGTCTTGGTCTCTTCGTCGCTTGAGGAAGTGGGGGAGTGGAGGAGCTGAACACGGCGTTGCTTTGTCGGCGGCGTCGTGAAGAGGTTGCGGTACTCCTTTGCCGTCATACGGCATGGCTGAGGTGATCCCTTGGCATGTGCGACCTGTGGGGGTCGTCCGCCTCGATAAGCTACTGCGGGCTGTCCAGGGGGTGCTCCATCCTTCTTGATCATGTCCGCCTTCATCTGAACTATGCAGAGGAGCTCCTTGGTCTCGTGGAGTTCCTTCCGAAGCTCTGTCGACTCGAGGCTGTCTTGTGCGGACTGTCGGCACACAAGCTGAAGTAGGTCCGAAGCGGAGAGAAAGTCCCTCGTCCAAGGGTGGTGCTGGTGCACTGCTCTCGTCATCACCTTCCTTACGATAAGGCAGGTAACGAGTGGCTGGCTCTCTCGCCATCTCTGGCAGGAGATCCCGGAGGCGAGTCAGCACCTTGAGGGCAGCAGTCTCCACGGCGAGGAGCACTGTCGCCATCTGGGGTCCCTCAAAGAACCAACTCGTCGGGGAGTCGTTCGCCCTCACGACTACCTCCACGTGATACTCCTTCTTGGTGCTATCGACCCAGTGCTCGTGGTAGGAGCAGGTGGGGACTCGAGTGAACTAGCACTTCCTGAGGCTATCCTCAAGAAGCATGGGAAACCCAAAGGGTGGTGAAGTCCCTGCACGGCGCCATCTACAAAAAGTGGAAGGGGAAGGGTCAATAAAGGGAATGTGACCTATGTTTGGGATACTATCATAAAACATAGGTATATGGGTAATCTTGTGGATAGTCTCGCTCTAACTAACGTCCATGCTAACTAAGGCTTCCTACAGTCAGGATGGCTCTGATACCAGCTCTGTGGGGACCCCGACTCACAAGTCGTGATCACCGAATGCACGTGTACAGTGATCCCAGAGATCAATGCTCACTGAACACACAGAAGCTGAATAACAAGAGTCTTACATCCATACATACCGTCTTACACAAATTGTGACCATTATGGTCAGGTCTTACATCGACAAAGCCCTAAGGGCTGAACACCAAATGAAACATAGCAGCGGAAATCGTCGTTGATAAGTAGAACCCATGCCATCTGCCTTAACCCTACAGCATTACGACCGAAACGTCCTAGTTCGCATGATCGTCTCCAAAGAACTCTTCTTCGAACTCCGGTTCTTCCATGCCTGGTCAATTAAATAACCAGTGGCAAGCCAATGAGTACTTTGAATGTACTCGCAAGCAACCCATGTTTTGGTTCAAGGTACAACAATGCATGACATAGGTAAATTTTGCATAAAGCTAGTTTTGAGTGCAATGACATGTTCAACATCCTATAAAGCATGCATCAAGAGAATTCAAGTAACCATGAGAACTGGTCACAGATATCAACATAAATAGAGTGGGCACCAACCCATTTATCATAAACAGAGTGGGCACCAACCCATCTCAATCGTGTCAAGTCCTTTAAGTTGACCTAAGTCATTTCCATCATCACACACGCTGGGTTTGAAAACAAGTGGACGTAGCCCAAGAGCGGTTACCCAACTGTCCTTGACCGTGGACACGGCTATTCAATAGTTTTACACTCGCAGAGGTTGCACACTTTACCCACTAGATCCGGGAACTTCGTGTCATCCACGACCCGCGGTACCTCAAGTACCCGGGGTAAGCACCCGATCACTACCTTTCCCTAGACGACACTAACATGGAGTCCACTCGATTGGCAGTAACCCCCGTGCCCAACATTTCACATAACATTTTCGTGGAGCCTTGCTCCCATATTCATCACATACCACTGGCACGGGGTACGAACGGTGTGTCCGGTGCCCCATAAAGATGGTCATGGCCGCCCTACCTGGCACGACCCCATCCCGAGAGAGAGCACCAACTCTCTCCCGTCACTAGTAATGCGGGCTCCAAGCTAGTATCGGACTAGGTACGCGCATGTAAGGTTGGAATAACGGTCGCAACTCCGACCAATCCGTTTTGAAAACAACACACACTTTCCTTGGCACACCACTTCGTCATCAAGTGGTCACCCATCTCATCATCTCCCTCGGGCATAAGTGGCACCCGACGGGGTTTTTGAAAAGGCTTTTGAAATCACTTTGCCTCCTTCACCATGCACAAACCCATCCCATTTGCGTAGCATCTACATTGCATCCTATCTACTCCCACCGGCATAACCCTCATAAGAAGGTAGGGCCATGCACAATGCAAGTATCAACGAGGAATGTAACCGAGGCAACCAACCACGTGGTTCACCATCTCATCATGATTCCGATGCAACAAGTATAACGAACTATATGGCATGTATAAGAAGGTTTCATAAACATGGTCAAAGGGCTGCTTGCCTTGGTTCGCTTGATCTTCAAAGTCTTCAGGCCCTGCTCCTCCTTCTTCCTCAGCTACCTCGTCAAATACGGGATCTAACGTCGCAAGAAAACAACGGGAAAATAAGACAATAATAAAAACAGAAAAGTCAAAGTGCTCAGAAAAATGTCAACTTATTTTTGTAAAATACTAGGAGGAAAGCTAGGAAGGGCACAACTTTTGGTTTTGGTTCTAGAGTAGCAGAATAGGAGATATGGATTTTCAAAGGCTTATTTAAATGCTAAAAATCACATTTAAATATTTACAGAGAAGAAAAGGTTGTTGGATTTGAATGAAAGTTTCACCATTAAATAGGTTGCAATATTTTAGGAATTTAGAAATTGGAATCAATTCATTTGGATAAATATTCTGTCCTGTGGAATTTTTAGAAAGAAGACAGAAAAAGAAAAAGAAAAACGGCGCTGTGCCACTGGGCCAGAGAGGCCACGGCGGCAGCAGGCCCAGAGGGGAAACCATCCCACACGGCCGCCAGAGAGCGAAGGCGAAACGCCTTCACCGACGGCGGGCGGTCTTGTGCACAAGACGCTTTTAAACCCGACGGGTGGATCCCACTGTCGTATGCGTCAGCCGACGGGCGGCCCCACGGCGCCGTCGTCTACCTCCGCCAGAGGCGACGCGCGCCAGCCGGGCGGCGATACAAGGCACGGAAGGGATGCGGGGCTACCGCTGGACCTGTGGTGGAGTCGCGGTTCGGTGGTGGTGGAGACGGTCGCCGGAGTGGCCTACTGGCCGGGCGACGAGGTCACGTGGCGGAGGCGCCGAGGCGTCGGTGGCTCCGGCCGTTTCGGCTGCAAAACAAGGGGAAAGAGAGGGAAAGAATCGTGGCGCCTCATGGTTCCAGATCGAGAGAGCTGGGCGGAGAAGGCTGTACAGCTGGACGCCGACGAGCCGAGGCGGCGGAGCTCGAGCTCGATCTCGAGCTCGGGTGGTTCTGGAGAGGAAAGAGTGGTGCGGGAGGTCGATTGGGTGTGTGGAGGAGCGACAGGGAGGAAGAGAGAGACTCGTGGCTGCCTTATATAGGCTGGCCGCGGTTCACCGTAGGCGTGGCCTACGGGCGCCCGCGGGATCAGCTCTGGAGGCCGTTGGAGAAGGAATGGAGGTGTCCACGGCGTTCGTGGGGATGGAGTAGGGCGCCAGGGAGAAGGAGAGAGAGCGGGGAGAGGCACTGGCGCTCGCGCGTGTGAGGCCAGGCATTGGCCGAGCCGGGCGGCGTCGGGCACGCGTTGCAGGAGGTGAGAGAGAGGGAGAGACAAGGGGGCCTGCATGGTGGCGTGTCACGGACGCCGAGGGGTATCAACTGGCGCGTGGGGGTAGCACGAGGTGGTCGGGAACGCGGCGTCAATGGTCGGGAGCGCAGTGACGTGCTCCAGAGCGCGACTTTGGCCGGCACCCGCGGCTTTCCCGCGTCGCGCGCGCGTCCACTCGTGTCTGGGAGCTACAGTGGGTGTGGGCAAAACTAGGAAAGAGCCTTGGATGCTCTGGAGTGCAGAGGGGAGAGAGAGAGGTTGTGAGAGAGAGAGGAAAATGTTGTCCAGAAAGGACAAATGAGGTTCCCTCCTTCTTTCTCCTTGCTTCCTCGGGTAGAAAAGCATCTAAGTGACAGAGGGGAACGAGGAGGGGTTGTGGTAAAAAGATGAACTCAAGGAGATTAGTGAAAGTGGCCAAAATAGGCATTTTAGTTATCTGCCAGAAGGTGTTTGATGGAGTTTTGGATAAGCTAATGACTTCCACTGGCCAAGGTAATCCATGGGGTGAAATGTCACATATACTTAGGGCCTTCCACCCATTTTGAGCTTATTTGGACAAAGTTGCCAATGTAACTCTTTCAAACCCTAGAAATGGGCAGAAATGGATTTGTGTAGATCCAGTGGAGTAGATCATTTCTCCTTGATGTACCACTTGGTGTGGTGGCCTTATTTGGTCATGTGATCAGGCTCACCAAAGTTGGGGTCTTGGAGAAAAAGTTGGTAGTACAAAGGAGTTCAAACTTGATTCTGGTCAGAGAGGGTTTTGAGCCACTTTGACCAAGATTTCCTCTTCTCCAACCTGTGCCATTTGGTCTAGATGCATGATTAGACCATTGGAGCATGTTCACCAAGTTTGAGAACATTTGGACACATTTGGCAATGTAAAGTTGATCAAACTTCAGAATGGACAGAAAGGGTTTTGAGGGGTTTTGATGATGTTATCTTATTCTCCAAGTCATGAGACTTGGCAAGATCATCCAATATGTCATATGTGACATGATAGAATTTTCCTGGAATTTTTGGAGAATATTTCCTTTGTAAATATTTCAGAACCTTGAAATATCCAGAAAGGGTTTTAGAGGCATTTGACCAATATTTTGAACATGACCATGTGTTGAAACTCTTATATATGGAAAATATGTCCACTGAGTCTCCCTGATCTTTGTCAAATATTTTTAAAACAATAAAATAATTTTTTCCCTATTAAAGACCATTTCTGGCCTTAAGAAAAAGCTTTTAAATAAAATAGTAAAACAACTTTTAAAATTATATTTTTGTGGTTTCTGGGTATCCTATATCTAATAGGAGTCAAATATATTTTTGGAAAGATTTTTACTGCCCTTAATCAAGTACTTGCAGTGCAAACCTCAATTCAGGGGTTTTTTGGAAAACTAAATTTAGAAAATACTTTCTGGCCAAATTATTTTTGTAAGAAAATTCCATATAGCACTATACACATGGCATGGTCATTGGTCAGGAGCTTGGGGTAAGGAGATGAAATATAGAGGGTAGAGTAGTTGACTTTAAGAAGCACTTGAAAAGAAGCACAGAGAGAAAACCAACTCCAGATAAAAGCCAAATAATGCAAAAAGTTTTTGTTGGTCCAAATTTTCATGCTTTAATAATGAAAATGAAATGTTACAAAATGCAGGGTGTGACAGTGGTCCATAGGAAGATCACACGATAACCTCGGGATTTCCAAAAAAAAAACAGGCAATCACTGGATACCCCAGGTGCCTCAGTCCACCCAGATGTGTATTAAAGTTGGCACCTTTAGTAAACCATGAATTAACAATCTCACATATGTCATGGAAACACTCAAACCCAATCCACGTCTACGAGCATAGCATGGCAATATAAGCATAACGTAGATGTAACTCCCAAGGGTTTGATAATAAATAGGGCAATAGGTTCTACCTCAGCAACTACTTCCCAACCCACAAGTTAAAGACATCCTAGTCATGCAATGTTTGAGGGTTGAAACTAATGCATAAAAACTGGGTATGGAAAGAGTATGATCAATGTGTTACTTGCCTTGCTGACGATCCGTGAATCCTAGAGACTCGTAGTAACACGCTTCGCACTCCGGGAATTCTATCGCAAACAAACAATAACATACATAAGCAACAAGCAAAGGTGCACAAGTAGAACTCCAAATAAAAGAGTTTGACCAGAGAGTTAAACTTAAGAACTCTGGTTCGCAAAAAGAAACAAATCAAACGGAGCAACGAAACTCAAACGGCGAAACAAATAAGATCTGTTTACTAATTTGAACTAGGGTCAAATTTTACAGAGACGAAAACTTGTTTGAGTGGATTATTCGGAAAGAGGGTTTCGAGATGAAACTCCAGGCGTTTGAATCGCCTGATTCCGATAAACGAGCGAAAAGATAAACATGTTCGAACATCGGATCAGAAATCGCGATCAGAATAATCGCGGAATAAATCCGATAAAAAAGAAAAACGACGAATGGCTAAACGAACGAACCTTCGTTAACAGAAACTAAATGATGAACACGTTCGTTAAAACGAACGGACGAGCGAACGCTCGCTAAGTCAATAAACCAATGAATAAAACCGATCTATATAAAAAAACGAACTAGGGTTTTCAAAAAAAAACCGAAGGGTTTTATTCAAAAAAAACCGCAATGGGCGGCTACCTCGGCGAGGTCGTCCGTGGCGAGGTGGCTCAGCGGGAGGCGAGGGGCGGCGGGGGCTCGGGCGGGCGCGGCGGTGCGGAAGGCGGCGGCGGCTCGGGCGGGCGCGGCAGCTCGGCTCGGCTCAGCTGCGGCGTGGGCGGTGGTGGTGGCGGGTGGTGGCGGGTGGTGGTGAGGGCGGCGGTATTTAGGAGGGGGGGCTACTCCGGCTTGGGGAAGGGGGCGCCCGGGGAGGAGTCCGGTTCGGACTTCCCTCGGTGTCCGTCGGGCGCCTGGCCTGGTGAGGAGGCGGCGGCGATGCGGGCCGGCCTAGCTGGGCCCTTGGCCCGGTCTGGCGCGGGTTCCTTTTTTTTAAAAAAAAAACTTTCCGCCGACTTAGAAAAATCCTAGGAAAATAAATAAAAATCTAAAAATTCCAAAACAAGTTTTCTCCGTCTAAATGGAATAATTAGAAAGAGATGAACTTTTCTTGGCCCCTAAAATGCAACTTGTAAACATGCAAAAAATTTCTAGTGCAAATAAAATTCCGAATAAACTCAAATAAAACCCAATAATGATTTTAACATTTTTTCCTCCGATATTTCAATTATTTTGGAGAAGTCATATTATCTCCCCTCATTTATGTAATTGAAATGAAATATTTTTCCGGAGAGAAAAATAATCAAAATCAAAATCCTCGTCTTCATTATTTGGTAAAACTCAAATATGAAAATCGGAAAATCCCCAACTCTCTCCAAGGGTCCTTGAGTTGCTTAGGATTTCGAGGATTGCAAACGAAAAAGCAATGAAATATGATATGCATGGATGATCTATGTATAACATGCCAAATTGGAAATTTGGGATGTTCTGAGGATGCATAATCTTGATGCTAGCGTAAAGCGGCGAAAGCTTCGCGCCCCAGTAGTGCTTGATAGCTACTCGTAAATGGGGCGAGGTGGAAGGTTAACCTTTCGCGGCGGAAGTTGTCGGGTGAGCCGAACACAACTTCGAGCAATAGAGAGCCCGTACAATGGGCATATCGGCCTGGCATTACCCCTTCAAAGGAAGTGTTGCTATGGCGAATTTTGGTCGGGTCTATCCCCATTTTGCGGATTGTGTCCTGATATAGCAGGTTTAGATCACTACCGCCGTCCATTAGGACTTGTGTAAATTGGAGTCCGTCGATTATCAGATCTAATATCAAGGCAGTCCATCCTGCATTCCGATACATCTAGAGTAATCCTGATGGTCGAAGGTGATTGGTTTTGACAACCAGTGGCGGGACTCCTCTGGGATAGGCCGTATGGCGCGTATCTCTATGGGCGCTGTTCTGTTTTTCCCTTTTGTCATGTAAAGTGAGTTTAATATTTTGACTTCTTGTGGGAAATGCTTTTATTTTCCAGTTCTCTGCTTGTGGGGCTCGTCATCGTGCTCGCTTTGTGTGTCGAGCCCCTTGTGTTCGGCGTTGAGTTTGCCGGACTACTTGAAGACCCAACAATCTCTGTGGGTATAATTTGTAGGCTTCCCGGGGGTACTGTGGATTTGGCATGCCTTGTCCAAGATTTTGTTTAAGTTAGATAGCTCGTCCCTGTTAGCCGTAGGGGGCAGTTTTTTATGGTTCTGCCGTGAGCTTTTGAATCCGGCATTGACTGTCGTGCTCTTCGGGCTGTTGCCCTTGGTCCAGCGCTGTTCTTTGCTGCGTCGCGGTTTCCCGTTTCCATCCCTGACTTCGGATGTACTTGGGTCGCTGGTATTGCATCTTGCCAGCCAGCTATCCTCTTTGTCGGGGCGGACGGAGGATGGGAGGCCCGCCCGCCGCGAGCACCTATGGGGCCGGGGGCCCCTTCGTGAGTGTGGTACGAGGGCGGAGGAGGCACAGAGAGCAGATCGAGACGATGCACGCGGGCGGATTTTTACCCAGCTTCGGGTCGCGATGGACGCGTAAAACCCTACTGCTGCTTTGTGTTGTATTGTGCTCGGGAGCTTGAAGAGCTACAGTAGCAGCTACACCGAGCGTGGGAGTTGCAAAGGATTCCAACCCCCCACGTTGTGCATGGGCCTCCTTTTATAGAGCAAAGGGTCACCAACAGGTGTCAGCGTGGGAGAAAGGGTAAAATGTAAAAGACATGGTAGTTGGAGCAGTCGGGAGCAGTGCAGCTCGAAGGCTTGAGCAGTGGTTTCTACCTACTTTGTGATGGGGACAAGAGCATTTAATGCCGTCGCCGTCGACCCCAAAAGCTCCCGCCTTGCGTCTCCGCTTGCCACGGCGATGGATCCACCACCGTGGAGTGCCACCGCACCCCCTAGGCTGCACAGCCATCCGCCACGCGTCTCTGGAGAGGGCTCAAGGCGACGCGTGGGCAGATGAGCTGGAGTGCGGGCACACAGTGCAGCTCTCCCCGGCAAGTACCTTGCCGGGGTCTTGATCTTGCCGGACCCGGAAGCTTGTCGGGCTTTGTAACTTGTCGCTCCCCGGGCCCTCGCCGGGACGCGTATAGCGCCGAGGCGTGTCTTCTCTGATGTAGTCTTCTAGTCTCCCCGGCGAGCTCCTCTCGCCAGGGCCTTGCGTGAGTGATGTAACTCTTGAGCCTGGGACGGCCTTCCCGGCAAGCTCCTCTTGCCGGGTCTCGATCTTCTGTCTTGTACACTTTGTTCTTGAATGGCTTGATATGGAGCAGGAATGGTCTCCGGCAAGCATGTGGTAAATCCAGCCGCTGGAGCTGCGATCGCCGTGCACAAGTTGGGGTACCGAGGTACCCCTACCTTAGTACACCGACAGAGCCCGGGCTGGGCACACACGGTGCCGAGCGCTGTTGGGCCAGGCCCAAGACAGTCTGCAGGCACACGCGCCCTGGCGCGCCGAATCCGCTTCTGCATCCGCCACCTTCCCCGTAACGGCACGCGTCGATTGCGGCGTCGTGGGAGACGAGGGCGGCGCATGCAGTCTTTAAGGCATCCACCCCGTGATCGTGGTGCAGAGCGAGGTCGCTTCACCCGTCGCTCCGGCTCCGGTTTTTCGCCACGCGGCCCTCATGCACAGGGGTCGTGGGCGGTGAAGGTGGGAGACCGAGCCGTCACGGGCGGAGAAGGCGAGTCGGCCCCGCTCCTCTGGCCTCCTCGCTTCCCGATTGGTCGAGCGGGGCGGTTGAGTCCCCACCTCGCCCCTTTAAAAAGGGCGGAAGGGGAGCACAATGGCCTCACTCATCCTCTTCTCCCTTCGTCTTCATCTTCCGTTCTTCTTTCTGCCATGGAGGGAGGAAATCCCGGTTCTTCGACGGTGGCAGCGAGGGTCGCCTCCCGGCAGCGCACCTCTCCCTATCCTGCCCCCGTGGCGGCGGAGCCGGCCCCGAGAGGGAGAGGCGGTCGTGGCGATGTGCCTCCCCCGTCTCCCCCGACGTCTCCCGTCCATGATGCGGTCCACACTGGAGATGACCCCTGGGAGTTCTTCATCAAGCTTCGCCGAGCGCCTCGTCGCCGCCTCCGGCTGCCGGCCCCGTTTGCGGACGCGATGGGACCGGATCCACCCGACGTGATGGAGTTGCGCATGAGGGGCTGCGGGATCAGCGGCACTCGAGTGAGTGTCGTGTCCCCAGCCCCCGGCGTGATGTTCTTCGACCGAGGGTGGAAGACGTTCGCCGGATCCATAGCTTGACGGCGGGGTTTACCCTCCATTTCAAGTTAATGGAGGGCGACCTTCTCGCCGTCAAGGTCTTCGGGGACTACGGGACCCGGGTGAGATGCTGTGTGGACAGCTCCTCGGATAGCGAAGGTCCCTCCTCGAGCGAGAGTGACGAGGAGGGGAGCGACAGCGACAACGAGGGGGATGGCGGGTCCGACTAGGCGTCGGACACCGCTGCCTCGCGCGCCACCGGCGACCCCGTAATCCGGGTCGCCGGCCTTCTGAACTCCCCGGGGCCGTCTCCTTGGGCGGCTGGCGTAGAGAGGCAGCAGAAGAGGAAGAGGGGGATGGCGGTAAGGCCGTCAAATCGGAGTACGAGGGCGAGGTGCCCTCGACAGCGTGCTGACGTCCCGCCACCCCGTCTTCAAGCTCTACCTCCGACGCCTTCGCCTCCGCCAAGCTCTGGCCGGCCCCCGGGGTGTTCTCTTGGTGTCTTCTGGCGCCCGTAGCTCTCCGGGGGCGCGCTCCTCCATGCCCGTCACCTTGCGCAGCTCCTGAGGGCACGCCACCCGCAGGCGCGGTGGCGCTCACCGCCATGCTCTCCTAGGGCTCCTTCGCCCTCCCGGCAAGCTTCTCTTGCGGGGCTCCTGACCTACCTCTGAACTCTGAGCAGAGAAACAGGAGAGGGATCACGGCACCTTATCTTTTTAATTTGTAAGCCCTCGGGCCTTAGCTGTATTTAAAACTTGTAACCCTCTCTATCATGTTTTTCATCCTCTATGGACTTGTATTAAACTAGGATGTTTTTAATGAAAAGAGAGGAAAGCTTGCCGGACTGAGTCTTTTACTTGATTTCGTGTCTTGTATGTTCTTACGCTATCGGGGAGTTTGCCGGGGCGAACACGCTTGCCGAGTGCGGGACAGCCCGTTGGCGGTGTTGCTCCCGGCAAACAACCTTGCCGGGCCAGTGGCGACGCTTAACTTGCTGAGCAGGCTCGAAAGCAAGGTAAGGGTGCAGCAGCACACTTGTGTTTGTTGAGCGGACTCGGAAACAAAACAAGTACACAACTGGGCCACGACTTGGCTCCTCCGCGTACGGGTTTTACAAGACACGCTCGTTCAAAGACGCAGCCCCGCCTTTCCCGGTCCATAGGAGGATGCATGACGAGGGATGAAAAACTTATCTGATACCGCAGCCCCCAGCAACTCTGGCTTGCCGGAGACGGATCTTGGTACTCGCAGCCCCCAGCGAGGCTGGCTCGCCGGAGACGAAACTTGGCGCTCGCAGCCCCCAGCAACCCTGGCTTGCCGGGGCCCAGGTGCTGGCGCGCTCTTTTGGTTTCTCCTTGTTGCTGCAATTTCGGCCATGAAAATCAGCTGAGATTGATCTGCAACCGCTTCATTATCCACATGTATATGCATATAAACCTTGATTGTGCAATATGATGCCGTGCCTTGCCCCTCGTATGTTTGTACTCTACGCTCCCGGGGAGCTTGCCGGGGCGAACACGTTTGCCGAGTGCGGGACAGCCCGCTGGCGGTGTTGCTTCCGGCAAACAACCTTGCCGGGCCAGTTGCGACGCTTAACTTGCTGAGCAAGCTCGGAAGCAAGGTAAGGGTGCAGCAGCACACTTGTGTTTGTTGAGCGGACTCGGAAACAAAACAAGTACGCAACTGGGCCACGACTTGGCTCCTCTTGCGCACAAGTCTCTCATATGAAGGACATCTCACGGCAAAGCTTGCCACGTTACACCCTCTACTTTACACCCTTTGTGCGTTTTTACCCTACGCTTCTAGGGAACTTGCCGGTGCTTAACACACTTGCTGAGTACGGAACATCAGCAGCCCGCTGGCTGGTGTCGCTTCCGGCAAGCAACCTTGCCGCGTCTAGTCGCGACGCACTTAACTTGCTGAACAGACTCGAAACGAAACAAGGGCGCGAAGCTGGTCGCGGCTCACTTTTAACTCGTTGAGTGTGCTCGAAGCAAAGTAAGGGTGCGGCTATCCATGGCAGGCTCCTCCGCGCACAGGTTTTGCGCACAAAGGACGAACGCACGAGGGATATAACAAATAAAAACATGGAATTAAGGAGTGCTCTGCACAAAAGCTCGAGTGGCTTAGCTTTTCTTTTTCTTGTTTCCTCGCACTTGTCGGTGGAGCTCGATGGCGCGTCCTCGACGGCAGCGCAGTGCTCCGGGGAGATGCGCTTGCCGGAACGAGCACCAGAGCTGCCCTCGCCGGGCTTAGAGCGCTCCGAGGAGCTGCGCTTGTCGGAGTGAGCACCAGAGCTGTCCTAGCCGGACTTGGAGCTCGATGGCGGGTCCTCGACGATAGCGTAGCGCTCGAGGAGATCGCTGCGGAGGCGGAGGGGAGCGGGCGGCGGCGCGCGAGCAGGATATACTCGGACTCCTAGTAGCGATAGGAGGAGCGAGATTCCGCCACCGCACTTTCGCTTTGCTCATGCATGGACAGCGGTCCGGAGCATCCCGCGAGCCTCCGGCATGTTCTTGCTTCAGCAGGCGGATACCACATCTTGCGGCACGGTGCTGCTGGGTCGTCGTGCGGTGAGATGGACGTGGATCCACGGAGACCGAGGCGCGGTCATCCGTCTTGTCCCTGGATCTGGTGGCGCCGCGAGTACCCTCGCCGGTGTCCACCCTTCCGCTGGCGTCTCCTCCGCCCACCGCTGGCTCCGGTGGCGGCGGGTGAGACGCAGACGGGTCTGCAACCCTTGAAGCCCTCGTCTTCGGGGCCATGGCGCAGTTGTCGATGAAGTCGCCGATGAAACTGGAGAGGTTGATGAAGAACGCGCCCGCGCGAATGCCGGATCAGGTCCGCACAACCTCGGCGCCTTTACCTGGCGCGCCAAAGATGTCGGGCGGACGGAGGATGGGAGGCCCGCCCGCCCGCGAGCACCTATGGGGCGGGGCCCTTCGTGAAGTGCGGACGCGGGCGGAGGAGGCCTGAGAGCGGTCGAGGCGATGCACGCGGGCGGATTTTTACCCAGCCGGACGCGATGGACGCGTAAACCCTCTGCTGCTTTGTGTTTGTATTTGATCTTGCTCCGAATGCGGCGTATGGTGGAGTGGTGTGGAGTGAATCGAACCAGCCGAACCCCCTCTACGTTGTGCATGGGCCTCCTTTTATAGTGCAAGGGTCACCGGCAGGTGTCAAGCGAGGAGAGAGGGGTAAAAATGTAAAAGAGGTGGTAGTTGGAGCAGTGCGGGAACAGTGGAGCTACGATTAGCTTGAGCAGTGGTTTCTACCTACTTTGTGATGGGGACAAGGGCATTTAATGCCCGTCGCCGTCGACTCAAAAGCTCCGCCCTTGCGTCTCCGTGCGCCATGGCGATGGATCCACCACCGTGGAGTGCCACCGCACCCCTAGGCTGCGCAGCCATCCGCCACAGCGTCTCTGGAAGAGCTTAAGGCGGCGTGGGCGAGATGAGCTGGAGTGCGGGCACACTGGCGCAGCTCTCTGGCAAATACCTTGCGGGGTCTTGATCTTGCCGGGCCAGGGAGCTTGCGGGCTCTGTAACTACCGCTCCGGGCCCTCGCCGGACGCGTATAAGCGCCCGGCGTGTCTTCTCGATGTAGTCTTCTAGTCTCCCGGCGAGCTCCTCTCGCCGGGGCCTTGCGTGAGTGATGTAACTCTTGAGCCTGGGACGGCCTTCCCGGCAAGCTCCTCTTGCCGGGGTCTCGATCTTCTGTCTTGTACACTTTGTTCTTGAATGGCTTGATATGGAGCAGGAATGGTCTCCGGCAAGCATGTGGTAAATCCAGCCGCGGGGAGCTGCGACTGCCCGTGCACAAGTTGGGGTACTGAGGTACCCCTACCTTAGTACACCGACACTCTTCCTGCGCAAAAGCGGGTCATGAGGCTTGTTAATGCGGCCATTGTTCTTGGATTTTCTTGGCCGAGGTGTCTGGCGAGCCATTTATCTCGGACGTTGTGTTTGAAAGCTGCTAAGGCTTCGACGTCTGGACAGTCGACTATTTGGTTCTTTTTAGTGAGGAATCTATTCCAGAATTTTCGGGCTGACTCTCCGGGTTGTTGAGTTATGTGACTTAGATCGTCTGCATCCGGAGGTCGGACATAGGTCCCTTGAAAATTTGCCCGAAAAGCATCCTCGAGCTCTTCCCAACTTCCAATGGTGTTTTCGGGGAGGCTTTTGAGCCAATGCCGGGCTGGCCCTTTGAGCTTGAGGGGTAAGTATTTTATGGCGTGGAGGTCATCTCCTCTAGCCATATGTATGTGGAGGATGTAATCCTCAATCCAGACTCCATGGTCTTTTGTTCCGTCGTATGCCTCTATGTTTACGGGCTTGAATCCCGCTAGAAATTCATAATCCAGAGCCTCATCTGTGAAGCATAGGGGATGTGCGGCACCCCTATATTTAGGTGTACCGTAATATTCGGATACTTGACGTGTTGCATTGCTTACTAGAGCTTGCTTTCTTGGCCCGTAGATAGATCTAACTGGGCCATCTTTTTATTCTTGAGTCCGTGTGTGCTCGCGTGTTGCTTCGTGTCTTGGCGCTGTTTGCCGCTCTATGTTTGCCATGGGGTCGTCTATCGAACAGGGTGGTCTCCTTGTTTTTTGATTGCGGTGGCTCTACGGCCTCCTCATCAAATTCGGGCAGTAGTTTTCGCTTCGGGTAGCTCTTTGTTCGACGACTGTTGCCGTATTTGTCTGCGGTGTTGAGTACTTTGCTCCATCTGATCTTGAGGGCATCTTCCTCTATTTTGAGCTTCCACTTCTACTTTCTCAGGCTACGCGGAGTGGCGATGAGCCTTTTGTGGAGGTTCTTCTGCTCCAGCAACTTGTCCGGCGTGAGGTCATCTGGACTGTTATCTTCTCCGGGGATGGATTGTTTATCCATATCGTCCTGCTCGGACGACTGCTCGATAGCATGTTCATCGTCCACCGGTTCGCCCTGCTCTATGGCTAGGTCTGTATGGCTGCTATCTTTGTCGAGGCGGGATTTTGAGAGGCGCTTACGTCACTGTTTTGGCTGCTTTTCGAGGGAATGATCCCTCGTGGTGTCCCGTTGTTCCTCGTCATCGCTTCCTTTAGGTGTATCCACCATGTATACATCGTGAGATGTGGTGGGTTTCCAGTGCCTTATGGGTGCTGGTTCATGCTTATCTCCTACATCGTCGTCCATACCGTCGATGTCTTCGGAGTCGAAATTGAGGACGTCGTTTAAACTTTCGATAGTCGCTACGAAGTGGGTGCTGGGTAGGCTTTGAATTTCTTCGTCGTCCGCATCCCAACCTTCCTGACCATAGTCCGGCCAGGGCTCTCCTGATAAAGTGAGAGACTTTAGTGAATTCAGGATGTCGCCAAATGGCGACTGCTGAAAGATGTCCGCAGCGGTGAACTCCATGACCGGCGCCCAATCGGATTCGATTGGCAGGGGCGCGGGGGGTTCAGAGTCCGGAGAGGAGTCCGGCACCTTGGAGTCACGAGCTTCGTGAAGGACAGGGTTGATGTTCGGCTCAATCACCGTAGAGATAGTAGCCCCCGAGGCGGTGTCTAGCCACCCGTCCTCGATCGGCACAGTCGGCTCCAAGCTAAGGGTCAGAGCGGACACTGGTGCGGCCTCGAGTGCCATTGGTCGCGCGAGCTAGATCATGCCCATCGTGACAGTGCGGCGCGCTTGGCTGTGGCTCGAATCCGTCGAAGATCAAGTCTCCGCGGACGTCAGCCGTGTAGTTCAAACTTCCAAATCTGACCTGATGGCCAGGGGCGTAGCTTTCAATCTGCTCCAGATGGCCAAGTGAATTGGCCCACAGAGCAAAGCCGCCGAATATGAAGATCTGTACGGGGAGAAAAGTCTCACCCTGGACCGCATCGTTGTTGATGATTGGAGGAGCCATCGGGCCTAAAGATGACGACACCGAGGAACTCTCAATCAAAACACCAATGTCGGTGTCAAAAACGGCAGATCTCGGGTAGGGGGTCCCAAACTGTGCGTCTAGGCGGATGGTAACAGGAGACAAGGGACACGATGTTTTTACCCAGGTTCAGTCCCTCTCGATGGAGGTAAAATCCTACTCCTGCTTGATTGATATTGATGATATGGGTAGTACAAGAGTAGATCTACCACGAGATCAGAGAGGCTAAACCCTAGAAGCTAGCCTATGGTATGATTGTTGTTCGTCCTACGGACTAAAACCCTCCGTTTTATATAAGCACCGAAGAGGGTTAGGGTTACACAGAGTCGGTTACAATGGTAGGGGATCTACATATCCGTATCGCCAAGCTTGCCTTCCATGCCAAGGGAAGTCCCATCCGGACACGGGACGAAGTCTTCAATCTTGTGTCTTCATAGTCCAGGAGTCGGGCCGAAGATGAGGTTCGGCTATCCGGACACCCCCTAGACCGGGACTCCCTCAGTTCGATAACTCACACCCCATACGTGCGTAGTCGCTGCTGCCCTAAGGCAACCCTTGTTGGGCAAGTGTACTATGCTCCACCATCACATTTCCACCATCAATCCACCAAAGTAGGAGTTGGGCTTTATGCCTCGCTGTCGGTGTCAAAACCGGTGGATCAGGGTAGGGGGTCCCGAACTATGCGTCTAAGGCTAATGGTAACAGGAGGCGGGGGACACAATGTTTACCCAGGTTCGGGCCCTCTCTATGGAGGTTATACCCTACTTCCTGCTTGATTGATCTTGATGATATGATTATTACAAGAGTTGATCAACCACGAGATTGTAGGGGCTAAACCCTAGAAGCTAGCCTATGGTTGTGATTGTTCTTGTCCTACGGACTAAACCCTCCAGTTTATATTAGACACCGGAGGGGGCTAGGGTCACATAGAATCGGTTACAGAGAAGGAAATCTACATATCCGAATTGCCAAGCTTGCCTTTCACGCAAAGGAGAGTCCCACCCGGACACGGGATGAAGTCTTCAATCTTGTATCTTCATAGTCCAACAGTCCAGCATAAGTATATAGTCCGGCTGTCCGAGGACCCCTAATCCAGGACTCCCTCAGTAGCCTCTGAACCAGGCTTCAATGACAATGAGTCCAGCGTGAAGATTGTCTTCGGCATTGCAAGGCGGGTTCCTTCTCTGAATACTCCATAGAAGATTTTCAACACGAGGATCGTGGTCGGCTCTGTAAAACAATTTCCACATACCACCGTAAAGAGCACAACGTTCCACAAATCTAATATGCTCACAACTTTTCACAGCATGACATCACGCCACGACCCGGTTATTATACGAACTGTTTTTCTCTACCTGCTGCTGCACGTCCTGCGAGGCGGTTTATTGGCACGTCTTGTCGAGGCAAAGATCGTGTTCCCCTTATAATGGGATTCTCATCAATACGGGCGTGGGTAACCCAACCGTGCTATTAGTATGACTCCTCGACTTTAGGCAAGTTCCAAACGGTCATGCGGAGGACGCTTGATATTCACCCTCTTTATAAAGAGGCCAAGACCAGTCCTTTTCTTTCCACGCCCGATCCTTCCCTTCCCTACCTCGAGTTCCAACACCCAAGGTTCAGGTTTAAGCGCTCCGGACCTTCAATCATGTCCGGATCCAACCTTCAAGGCCGGTGGATGGCCTCTTCTGTCACAGAGGAGGACATCGAGAAGCTTAGGGAGGCTAGGTATCTGACCGTCGAAATCCCCCACAGGCTACCTCCTCAAGGGCAGATTATCCCCACTCCCGAACCCAATGAGATTGTGGTATTCGTTTCCTGCTTCCTCCGAGGGCTAGGCTTTAGTCTTGATCCCTTCGTAAGAGGGCTCATGTTATATTACGGGCTAGATTTCCATGATTGGCCCCAGATTCCTTCCTTCACATCTCGTCGTATATCGTCGTGTGTGAGGCCTTCCTCTGCATTACCCCACACTTTGGCTTATGGCTCAATACCTTCAATGTGAAGCCGAAGGTGATCGATGGTTGACACGCGGAGTGTGGAGGTGCTATAATAAGCCAAGGTGCCGACGCCTATGGCCAAAGGGCTCCTTCCCAGAGGTGTCCGACCTATGGCAACGGGAGGGGTTTTACATCACAGCTCCTCGAGGTTCAAAGCGGGCAGCCGCCCCAGCCTTCCGCTCTACCCCTCTACACCAACTGGCGTCATGGGTTAACAAAGGGCTAGACTGGGGGCCAGCTAATGACGTGCTAACATTGCAAAGCCGCATCCGAGATCACCTCAAGAGGGACATCAGTCTCGTCAAAGTAATTCAAGTAATGTTAGTTCGTCGGGTCCTACCATGCCAACATCGATCTCTCCGTATATGGAACCCCGAAGGACCAAAAACCATTCAACACTTCTTTGGCATGACGCCCGAAGGAATGTATCGGCAATTCTTAGGATCACGAATAAAGTGTCCGGACATCACTAAGGATACGGGTCTCAACCGCAACCGTCCAGATACCCAAGTAAGTAACTCCGCAACCGAACATGCTGTCAATATGTTTGTTACAACATTACTCTGAAAAACTACCCTCTGCTAGGACTGGATAAGAAAGGCGGAGAAGATCAGGTGTTCGACCCCTCTTCCCGAAGGCTCGCCGGATCCTGTACTAACCAGGATGCTGGCTCACGCATCGTATCAAGTGCCATCAAGAGAAGACGAGGGGAGGAATAGGGAAGTCAAAAGCAGGCTTCATATGTTACACATCCAAACTGGGGGAATTAGTGCCTCCACGAAGAAGGATGATCGGGGAGGTGAATCTAGAATCCCCTCTCCCCAGGGGAAGAAAAGGGCCGCCCCTGAGGACTTGGAAACTGAGGTTTCCAAACGAGTAAAGCAACCTTTACTAGGGGGCCCTGCCTCGGAGCGCATCCTGAGTGCACATCACCGACAAGGGGGCCAGCCGTTAACCAAACCGTAAGTAATCAATGGCCCATTAGTAAATATGCCCTGCTCTTTTCCTAAGTATAACGACCGAGACATATGTTTTGCAGTCCGGCTCATAGCCCTTCTCCACAATGTTCGTCTTCGGGGGATCTTATTCCGGAGATGATGGAAAGCGAAACGCCTCCTCCTGCGTCCCCGCCTCATGAGACGGACGACCCTGAAGTGTCGTCATGGAGGATTTCTCCTGATCCGCAAAGGCCAGAAGGTAACTCTTCGGCCGCCCGAAGTCCGGAGTTCCCGGTTCCTAAGGAGACAAACCGAAAGAGCCCGGGATTGTCCGGTTCCCAACCGGACACATTGATGGGTCTTTTGGAGCAAGCCTCTATCTCAAAGGCTCATCGTATCTTAATGGGTACGGTGGTTGAGAGGATTTCATCCGCAAAAACCAGGTTGAATGAGGCTTTTACGAGCCTGCTAGGAGGCTCTGAGGTACGCAAAGTGATGTATATATTTCTGACTATACCACACACACGAGGTGTACTTTGTATAGGTAGTAGCACCTGAGACTCTGGTTGCTGTCCAGACAAGGACCAGAGGATCATACTCTCAGGTAATGATAGCACTGCTTTCGTGCGCAGGCAGCTGCAGATTCAGCGGCTGACCGAATTGCTGAATTTGCCGAAATGAAGCTGCAACTTGACGTGGCAGATGCGGACATCACGCTTGTTAACAAGCGGCTTGACGAGGCACAGGGTATGTATATTTGAGTGGTCAGCATATTTTAAGAAGACCATGATGCTAGTATTTATAGTATCCTTTGACTGCAGATGGGGTTGCCGCCGTGGAGACCCTTCGGGTAGAACTTGCCCAAGCCAAGGAGCAAGCCAGGAGAAGTGATGCGGCCGCCCTGAAGGCGGCCGAAGAATTAAAAGTTGAACAGACTGCGCATCGCCAAAGTGAGGATAAAATAGCCAGCATGGCTATTGAGCTAAAAGATGCCGCCAGCCGATATGAGCTTCTCGAAAGAGAAGACCAAGCGAAAACGGCTGACCTGGAGAAGGCCTTGCAAGCAGCAAACGAAACTCACTCTAAAATCAGAGCAGCACGGGAGGATCTTCGGCAAGTTGGTGATATCGCGGCTAGAAAGCCCTTTTTATTGCGAACGAAGTTCGGCAATCCAAAATATGCCCCTCTTGATCAGAGTGCTGCTGATGCATACTTGGATTTAGCAAAAAGTGCTGCTGATGCGACAGAGTATTTCAAGGATCAGAAATTGTGGAGTTCTGCGGACGCATACTTGGATTTAACAAAAAGTGCTGCTGATGCGACGGAGTATTTCAAGGATCAGAAAGATCATGAGGTGGAAAGATTGTTCTGGTCGCAGTTCAGTGGTCCAAAGTGTCTACTGCTGTTGAATGAGCAAATGGCCGATTGGGCCGAGCTCCATAGGTTGTCCGGACTCGCCATGAAGGCTGTCGTGGATCATCTGTGGCCGAAGGAACCGAGCCTAGGTAGTTATTTTGGTTTGGTGCAATGATTTCTTTGTGCTTTGCCGCATATCAACGCTGTCAAGAGGTCGGCGTGCATAGGGTGCGCGGATGGCTCTTGCCCGTGTCAAGACATATTGGCCGAAGATGAAGGCTACCAAAATTGCAACCGGGGGTCGGCCTGGGTGTTAGTACTCGCCCGAGCACTATTTCGAAGAAGTCCTAGAAGGTGCCCGTTCAATAGAGGCTCAATGCTCAAAGAGTACCATGTTCCAGTGACATGTATCTTGATTGTAAAAACAATGCTATTTTGATTATAAAGGCTATATTTATACTTTTGGGCGTAAAGTATTGAGTGCCTCCTATGCGGTCGTTTATGTATGTATGTATATAACCTGAATGTTTGCAGTCGTCGGCTTCAGCCCCCACGCATATAATGCAGGGGTGTTCGGTAAAGCGCGTAATCACACTTGATCCAACGTCTTGGTCCGTTAAGGAGGTGATAGCGCGGTGAACAAGGCAATAAGACTATATAGCTTTAACACTTTCACTTAGCCATAGGAGTTTGACAGTGGGGCTACAATATAGCCCCTGGTACATCCGCATTCATCCGAATACGGTGTGAGTACATACGTGACCGGGAAACCGGTCCTTCGTTTATGCGGAGGAATTGCGAAGATTCCGCTGAGTCATCAAGTGGTTGACCAGTCTCTCACTTTATCATGACAATCATTTTTCGGCTTTCCCTACTCAGGTGCTCATCCAGATGAACCAGGGCACAATCGCAGTAGTTCTCTCGGTTCCACCTTAGCCCATAGAGTGGAACGTAAGGTAGCAAAACACGGGAGCCGAGCAAACCCAATTATTGACCAAAGACATGATTCGGAGCTGATGCATATAAGGCCAAACTCGCCATGCCGAACACTCCCTAAGGTATTCGGACTTTACAAAATATACTGGGCCGAGTACCGCCCTCGAGAATGAGCCTTGAATTTCCAAGTACATGCATTAATCTGGCATAATGGAAAAAACTTGCCAATAATGCCAATATTCCTCTCGGTTGTTTTAAGTGCCCGGAGGGTGTGAAGCAACAAGAGACAATAAAAAGGTTTACACAGGGTCTTAATCTAAAAAGAAACCTTTGAATGGGGCCCTGCTGCACGTCTGCGCCTTTGTCTCCATTGTGCCGTATCCTAGAAGGGTGTAGCACGATGATCATTTGTAAATAAGAAGAACCCAGGTGAAAGAATCTGGTGTGATCGTGCGAAAAGTTGGTTATTCGTAATGAACCATGAGAGTTCTGTCGGGGACGGAGGGGAGAGACCCGCCCGCCGCGAGCACCTATGGGGCGGGGCCCTTAAATCTGTCTTGATGAGGCGGAGGAGGCCTGAGAGCAGATCGAGGCGATGCACGCGGCGGATTTTACCCGGCAGACGCGATGGGACGCGTAAAACCCTCTGCTGCTTTGTGTTTGTATTTGATCTTGCTCAAGAATGCGGCGTATGGTGGTGTTGTGTTGAGTGAATCGAACCAGCGAACCCCTTCTCGTTGTGCATGGGCCTCCTTTTATAGTGCAAGGGTCACCGATGTGTCAGCGTAGGAGAAAGGGGTAAAAATGTAAAAGAGGTGGTAGTTGGAGCAGTGCGGGAACGGTGGGGCTCGATTAGCGAGCAGTGGTTTCTACCTACTTTGTGATGGGGACAAAGGCATTTAATGCCCGTCGCCGTCGACCCCAAAAGCTCCCGCCCTTGCGTCTCCGTGCGCCGCGGCGATGGATCCACCACCGTGGAGTGCCACCGCACCCCAGGCTGCCTGACCATCCGCCAGCGTCTCTGAAGAGGGCTCAAGGCGGCGCGTGGGCGGATGAGCTGGAGTCGCGGCACACAGCGCAGCTCTCCGGCAAGTACCTTGCGGGTCTTAATCTTGCGGACCGGGAGCTTGTCGGGCTTTGTAACTTGCCGCTCCCGGGCCCTCGCCGAGACAGCGTATAAGCGCGGCGTGTCTTCTCGATGTAATCTTCTAGTCTCCCGGCGAGCTCCTCTCGCCGGGGCCTGCGTGAGTGATGTAATCTTGAGCACAGGGCAGCCTTCGGCAAGCTCCTCTTGCGGGGTCTCGATCTTCTATCTTGTATACTTTGTTCTTGAATGGCTCGATATGGAGCAGAATGGTCTCCGGCAAGCACATAGTAAACTCTGCGAGGGAGCTGCATTGCCCGTGCACAAGTTGAAGTCTTGAGGTACCCCTACCTTAGTACACCGATAGGAGCCCGGGCTGGGCCACACAGTGCGAGCGCTGTTGGGCCAGGCCCAAAAAGTCTGCAGGCACACGCGCCCTGGCGTGCCGACTCCACTGCATCCGCCGCCTCCCCGTAATGGCACGCGTCGATTGCAGCGTCGTGGGAGGCGTGGGCGGCGCATGCGATCTTTAAAGCATCCACCCGTGATCGTGGTGCAGGCGAGTCGCCTCACCCGTCGCTCGGCTCCGCTTTTCGCCACGCTGCCCTCATGCCTGGGGTCGTGGCGGCGAAGGTGGGAGACCGAGCCGTCCGCAGGCGGAGGAGGCGAGTCGGCCCGCTCCTCTGGCCTCCTCGCTTCCCGATTGGCGGCAGGCGGTTGAGCCCCACCTCGCCCCTTTAAAAAGGCGGAAGGGGAGCACAATGGCCACACTCATCCTCTTCTCCTTCGTCTTCATCTTACATTCTTCTTTCCGCCATGGAAGGAGAATCCAGTTCTTCGACAGTGGCAGCGAGGGTCGCCTCAGCAGCGCACCTCCCCTATCCGCACCCGTGGCGGCGGAGCCGCCACGAGGGGAGAGGTAGGGGCGAGGCGCCGGCGAGGCGAGGGCGTGGCGAGGCGGTCGGGAGAGGCGGTCGTGGCGATCGCCTCCCGTCTCCCCGGCGTCTCCTATCCACGAGGCGGTCCATCTTGGAGCGATCACAGGAGTTCTTCATCAAGCTGCGCCCGGCGCCTCGTCGGCGCCTCGGCTGCCGGCCCGTTTGCGGTAGCGATGGAACGGATCCGCCGAGATGATGGAGTTGCGCATGAGGGGCTGCGGGATCAGCGGCACTTTCGAGTGAGTGTCGTGTCCCCAGCCCGGCGTGATGTTCTTCGACCGAGGGTGGAAGGCGTTTGCCGGATCCACAGCTTGCGGCGGGGTTTACCCTCCATTTCAAGTTAATGGAGGCGACCTTCGCCGTCAAGGTCTTGGGACTACGGGACCGGGTGAGATGCTGTGTGGACAGCTCCTCCGGCAGCGAAGGTCCCTCCTCGGCGAGTGGCGAGGAGGGAGGCAGCGGCGGCGAGGGGATGGCGGGTCCGACTAGGCGTCGGACACCGCTGCCTCAAGGCCACCGGTGACCCGTAATCCGGGTCGCCGACCTTCAACTCCGGGCCGTCTCCTTGGGCGGTTGGCGTAGGGATCTGCGGAAGAGGAAGAGGGGGTGGCGGCAAGGCCGTCATGTCGAATCTGAGGCGAGGTGCCCTTGTCGGCGTCTTGGACGTCCCACCACCCCGTCTTCAAGCTCTGCCTCCGACGCCTTCGTCTCCGCCAAGCTCCTGGCCGGCCCCCGGGAAGTTCTCTTGGTGTCTTCTGGCGCCCGTAGCTCTCCGGGGGCGCGCTCCTCCATGCCCGTCACCTTGCGCAGCTCCTGAGGGCACGCCACCCGCAGGCCGCAGTGGGCGCCCTCCGCCACGTTCTCCTAGGCGTCCCTTTTGCCCTTCCCCGACAAGCTTTTCTTGCCGGGGCCTCCTTCCCCGGCAAGCTTCTCTTGCCGGGGGCTCCTTGACCTACCTCCTGAACAGGGAAACAGGAGAAGGATTACGGGCATCTTATCTTTTAATTTGTAAGCCTTCGGGCCTTGGCTGTATTTTAAATATGTAATCCTCTCTATCATGTTCTTCATCCTCTATGGACTTGTACTAAACTAGGATGTTTTTAATGAAAAGAGGGGAAAGCTTGCCGGACTGAGTCTTTTACTTGACTTCGTGCCTTGTATGTTCCTACCCTACGCTCTCGGGGAGCTTGCCGGCGCGAACACGCTTGCTGAGTGCGGGACATCAGCAGCCCGCTGGCTGGTGTTGCCTCCGGCAAGCAACCTTGCCGGGCCAGTTGCAGCGCACTTGTGTTTGTTGAGCGTACTCGAAAACGTAACAAGGGCGCGAAACTTGTCGCAGCTCACTTAAATCGTTGAGTGTGCTCGGAAACAAACCAAGGGCGCAACTGGGCCACGACTTGGCTCCTCCTGCGCACGGGTTTTACAAGGCACGCTCGTTCAAAGACGCAGCCCCGCCTTCCCCGGTCCATAAGAGGATGCATGACGAGGGATGAGAAACTTATCTGATATAGCAGCCCCCAGCAACTCTAGCTTGCCGGAGACGAATCTTAGTATTTGCAGCCCCCAGCAACGCTGGCTTGCTGGGAAGGAATCTTGGCACTCGCAGCCCCCGGCAACCCTGGCTTGCCGGGGCCCAGGTGCTGGTGCGCTCTTCTGGTTTCTCCTTGTTGCTGCAATTTCAGCCATGAAAACAGCTGAGATAGATCTGCAACAGCTTCCTCATGTACACGTATATGTATATAAATCTTTCTGTGTGACTTTGCAATACGATGCCGCGCTTTGCCCTTCGTATGTTTGCACTCTCGTTCTCGGGAGCTTGCGGTCGCGAACACGCTTCTTTGAGTCGCGGAACATCAGCAGCCCGCTGGCTGGTGTTGCTTCGACAAGCAACCTTGCCGAGCCAGCTGCGGTAGCGCTTGTGTTTGCCGAGCGGACTCGGAAACAAGGCAAAGGCGCAGCTGGACCACGACTTGGCTCCTCTCGCGACAAGTCTCTCATCGAAGGACATCTTACGGCAAGGCTTGCCACGTTACACCCTCTACTTTACACCCTTTGTGCGCTTTTACCCTCGCTTCTAGGGAACTTGCCGGTGATTAACACACTTGCTGAGTGCGGAACATCAGCAGCCCGCTGGCTGGTGTTGCTTCCGGCAAGCAACCTTGCCGTGTCTAGTCGCGACGCACTTAGCTTGCTGAACAGACTCGAAAACGAAACAAGGGCACGAAGCTTGTCGCGGCTCACTTTTAACTCGTTGAGTGTGCTCGAAGCAAGGTAAGGGTGCGGCTATCCTGAGCGAGCTCCTCCGCGCCTGGTTTTTCGCACAAAGGACGAACATACGAGGATATAACATAAAAGGCATGGAATTAAGGGCGCTCTGCACAAAGGCTCGAACAACTTAGCTTTTCTATTTCTTGTTCCCCGCACTTGCGGTGGAGCTCGATGGTGCTTCCTCGGCAACGCAGCACTCGGGAGATGTGTTTGCGGAGCGAGCACGAGCTGTCCTTGCGGTTTCGGGCGCTCAGGAGCTGCGCTTGTCGGAGTGAGCACGAGCTGTCCTTGCCGGACTTGAAGCTCGATGGCGCGTCCTCGGCGACAGCGTGGCGCTCGTGGAGACGCGCTTGCTAGAGTGGAGGCGAGGCGAGTGGCGCGAGAATGGGATATGCTCGGACTCCTATCGGCGATAGGAGGAGCGAGATCTGTCTGGCACTTCGCTTTGCTCATGCACGGACGGTGGTCGGAGCATCCCGCGAGCCTCGGCTTGTTCTTGCTCCAGCGGCGGATACCACCTCCGTGGTATGGCGCTGCTGGGTTGTTGTCTTGAGATGGACACGCGCGCGTCCACGGAGACCGGCGCGGTCATCCGTCTGTCCACGATCTGGTGGCGCGCGAATGCCCTCGCGGTGTCCACCCTTCCGCTGGCGTCTTCTCCGCCTACCGTTGGTTCGGTGGCGGCGGGTGAGATGCTGACGGGTCGCAACCCTCAAGCCCTCGTCTTGAGGCCATGGCGCGATCGTCGATGAAGTTCTTGATGAAGTCGGAGAGGTTGATGAAGAACGCGCCGCGCGAACGCCGGATCAGTCCGCACAACCTCGGCGCCCCTACGGGCGCGCCAAAGATGTCGGGGCGGAGGAGAGACCCGCCGCCGCGAGCACCTATGGGGCCGGGGCCCCTTCGTCTGTCTTGATGCGAGGCGGAGGAGGCCACAGAAGCGAGATGGAGGCGATGCAGCGGCGGATTTTACCCGGCCGGGCGCGATGGGCGCGTAAACCCTCTGCTGCTTTGTGTTTGTATTTGATCTTGCTCAAGAATGCGGCGTATGGTGGTGTTGTGTTGAGTGAATCAAACCAGCGAACCCCTTCTCGTTGTGCATGGGCCTCCTTTTATAGTGCAAGGGGTCACCGGCGGTGTCAGCGAGGAGAAAGGGGTAAAAATGTAAAAGAGGTGGTAGTTGGAGCAGTCTTGAGGAGCGGTGGGGCTCTGATTAGCGAGCGATGGTTTCTACCTACTTTGACGATGGGGGACAAAGGCATTTAATGCCGTCGCCGTCGACCCCAAAAGCTCCGCCCTTGCGTCTCCGTCGCCGCGGCGATGGATCCACCACCGTGGAGTGCCACCGCACCCCCAGGCTGCCTGACCATCCGCCACGCGTCTCTGGAGAGGGCTCAAGGCGGCGTGGGCGGATGAGCTGGAGTGCGGGCACACTGCGCAGCTCTCCGGCAAGTACCTTGCGGGTCTTGATCTTGCGGACCGGGAGCTTGTCGGGCTTTGTAACTTGCCGCTCCCCGGGCCCTCGCCGGGACGCGTATAGCGCCGAGGCGTGTCTTCTACGATGTAATCTTCTAGTCTCCCCGGCGAGCTCCTCTCGCCGGGGCCTTGCGTGAGTGATGTAATCTTGAGCCTGGAACGGCCTTCCCGGCAAGCTCCTCTTGCCGGGGTCTCGATCTTCTATCTTGTATACTTTGTTCTTGAATGGCTCGATATGGAGCAGGAATGGTCTCCGGCAAGCACATGGTAAACTCTGCCGCGGGGAGCTGCGACTGCCGGTGCACAAGTTGGGGTACTGAGGTACCCCTACCTTAGTACACCGACAAATTCAATCTATTATTTTATTAATATGGTCGAGCCGAACTATGGACCCTTTTTGCATGCAGGCAGCCCCTAGCACCACATATGGTGGTGTATCCGTCGACCCAAGCTTAGGTTTACCTAGGCTGCTACAACTAGAGGTGCGTCGGACACCTCTAGCCATGTCCGTGGTCTCGACGACCGATCAGCTGTTGTTGAGGAGACTGAGGCTCCTGCCTGGCAAACTTCCCCAGGTACTCTACTTGCTCATTCTTTGCTTCTTCCTTCTTTCTTTTCTGATTTCTATTTCCTCGTTGTCCCCTCTCTCCCTTTTTCTCTAGAACGCCAAGCCGCAGAGCACGAGTCGTTGGAGGTGGCAGTCGACATAGGCAAGGGTGCCGCAGAGGAGGCCACGGACATTGCTACCGCGAAGGGGCAGGATCTGGTTGCCGAGGATGCGCAGGGGTCCCTGATAGTGATGGAGCGCCCTCCGGAGATTGTCCCGGCAAAGGCAGCGGCCGGAGAGGTGAGGATTCCTCTCCATACCATGGGCCCACTCCCCGCCGCTAGGTCCATCATTGAGATCCCGCCGTCCTCCTCCAGCACGCTAGCCATGGTGCTTTCGCCGCCCGGGGCTGGAGCCCCCAGCCCGTCCTTGGCAACGGACGCCGAGCTTGCTGAAGAGCTTCAACGCATCCTGGCTCCACTTTACCAATAGGCTGGGGAGGCTAACGAGTCGATCACCGTTGCCATGGACTTGTCCTTTAGGGAATCCATGGCGGCAGGCCTCAAACAGATGCAGGCCCCGCACAATCACAAGTGGTTGGAGCTCAAGGAGCGGCTTGAATCTGTCGACATGATGGTCTAGAAGATGAAGGACAAGGGCTTGGAGCTACGCGAATGGCATGACAAGCAATTCAAGGTGCTCTTGAGGCAGCAAGAGACGCTCCAGGTGATGCGGGAGGATGTCATGGCCTATGAGGCATGACTGGCGGACCACAAGGCTTCCCTGGATGCCAAAGAGCGAGAGATTTCTCTCCGGGAGGAGAAGCTTGCGGCCACTCTTCACCCAAAGGACGATGAATTGGAGGCTCTCGTCTGTCAGCGTAGCAAGGACTTGGAGGATAAGCAGGAGGCGGCTCTGAATGTTGTCGTCGCTAATTCTACTGCTCGACTGAAGAAGCTCGCTGATGATCTAGATGTCGTGTCTGTTGCCAAGGCTGATCTTGACCGGTAGGTGTCTGAGCGGGTGGAAGATCTCACCAAGAGAGCCAAGGAGTTGGACGCCCTCAAAGAGGAAGCACGGAAGGCGGAGACCCTCTTAGCCGATGCTCAATCACATCTCTCTTCCAAGGCTCAGAGCCTCGAAACTGCCAATGGCGAAATCTCATATCTTAAGGCGAGAATTGGCACATTGCAGAGGTCAATGGAGTCACTTGAGTCGAGCCAACAGTTGCTGACCAGGGATTTGGACAATGCTAATCGTCTCCAACAATAGTTGTGGACAAGCTGAAGAACCAGGTCGACCTAAGCACCCTGTGGATCAAGATACTGATCGACATAGCTGAAAGCCTGGGCAAGCGGGCCGCAGAGATGGGCATGGACGGCCCAGTTTTCTCACTCAACCAGCACAACATTCCAAGTGCCAAATTGGAGGTCTTCTTCAATGAGTTGAGCGAGAAGCTGGGGGCGCAAGAAGCAGAGAGGGCCCAGCACTTCATGACAGAGTCCCGGAAGCTGGCTCGCAACGCCTTCTTCATGGTCCTGCGCAACATTGCCTGCCGCCACCCAGATCCTGACATCAACGATGGATTCTAGAAGCCCCTGGCATGCGCCAACATCGCAGCTGCCAAAGAGAAGGCTGCATCACGGGCCAACGGGGTCGTCCTGGTCTGAATTGCTCTGCCTGGCCCACAAGCCAAGTATTGGGTCGCTGTTGCCCTGTAATGGAACATGTCGCATTTTTTGTGTTTAGTCATCGCATCTATGACATTTGTGTGAAACTAATATTCTGGGTCGAATCTTAGTTGTGCGTTTATCCCTCTGTGCCCCGTATGCTCGCATCCATATGATCTATTTCCATGTATGTTTTAGGTGTATGCCGGTATCATATTGCCTCTATTGTCGTAAGGGTCCGGCCCTTAACAGTCATCTTGGCGTGGATGCGTCCCGTTAGGTTTTCCTCGGGTAGTTCTCGGTGCAGCCTCTCGTCTTGAGAGGAGGGCTCTATGCAGGAGGATGGAGCAACGAAAGAAGTTGTCCAATGTTCCATCACATAAGGATTTTCACAATACGAACGCTCACTAGGTTTATGGGATAAACGACCACAAAGAACTCTAAAGTACCAATCGAGAAATGATAACAAGAACTTAGCTTTCGTTTTAGGTTTCCTTCTCTTCCATTGGGTTGTGAATGTGGAGTGTGTTCGCGGCGCCCAGTAGAGCAAAAGCCAATCAGGTGGTCTCTTCGCCCCCGGCAGGGGCCGATATGCACTTTGTTTGGTTGGCGGTCCCCCTCCCTCTTTCTCTTCTCCTTTCGGGTCAATCGAGCGACAGCTAATGCGCGGATCATGCTGATGCAAGCAGCCTTGCCGAAATATGCTTGCCGGGGCGCTAGTCGGCGGACTCATACCAACGTTTAGATCATGATTGCTCTAATAGGGCGAATACTAGACCGAGCGTTGCATGGTAGTCGTCGACGCCGATGTTGCTGGGGCTGAAGCAATTCGACTGCTGACGAAGGGAAGAGACGGTGAGGAGGAAGCTCACGCCTGGAGGTTTATGTCCTCTCTCTGAGCGGCTCCTGAACGGTGGATGCACCATGTAGGCCGCCGAGACGGGTCCCCTGGCTCTAGCGGGGATCATCGCGGTGATCGTGACCGCGGCGAGGTTTGGAGACCAGTGATGTGGTGCAGGTACGGCCCCGCTCTGCTTCTGCGTCCTCGCGGGCGCCATGGTCGATGGCGTCACCAAGGACGTAGGCGGTGAAGACGGCGACACGCTGCTTGCGTATTTAGGTTTGCGCAATCGACGGCCCCTACCTGTCACGCCAAAGATATAGTAGGAAACCACGGCCATGTATGGGACCAGGACGGCCCCTTGCTGGTTCGGTGGGGGGAGTCGTGTTGCACAAAGAGCAGACCAATGCAAGACAACACGACATGGATCGCAGAACAGTTTTACCCTGGTTCGGCCCGCCGTGAGGCGTAAAACCCTACTCTTGCTTTGGTAGATTGGTGGTGGAAAAGGTGGTGGTGGTGCGTGGTACACTTGCCCGGTAGGGGTTGCCTCAGGGTGGTATGAACTACGCGTGCATGGGGGTGCGAGTGGTCTAGCTGGCCAAGCTTGTGAACCGAGGGAACCGAACCCCTTCTATGGTTGCCATGGGCCTAACTTTATAGAACAAGGGGTCACCACAGTGGCATATTAGTCATTAGACACTGATATGATAACAAATAGTGTTATGATACCTAACTCTGCAGGCTGTCAGTGTGCATTTAATGCACTGCTTAGTGTCATGTCATTGGTTGCCCGACAAGGCTTAATTCGCCAGCTCCATGCCTGCTTGCTTGACACGTCACTGGACGAGTGTCATCTGTGGGTTCACTTGGTTGGAAGTGGCCGCCATGTGGCGAATGGCTGCCACTTAATCATCCTGTGGGTTGACACCGCACTGACTGGTGATGTGGGTTGCAGTGGAGTAGTTAGTGAGGTAATCCGATCTCTGCGAGTCCCAGCAGGCCCTACCGAGACACCTTGGTCCTCTCCTTTGGGGATAGCCTAGACCCTTGCTTGGCTCGCCTGCCCGGCAAGGGAGGCTTCTATCTTGATAATATCTGGCTCCTCTGTCTTGGCCTTGGTTCCTTCTGATATGTTAGTTGGCACCTTGAATCTCTTGGTCTCTTGTCCACCTTGTTCTTGGCTGGTCCATGCACAAGTCAGTGGAAAATATGTACTCCTATATATTTTCCCCGACACCTATATGCATAATCATTGCCTTGGATATCATCATAACGTTGTGCTTTTCTATCAATTGTTCGACAGTAATTTGTTCACCCACCATATTATATGCCTTCACGAGTGAAGCCTCTTGTGAATCCTATGGCCCCTGGGTCTATTTTCCAGCATATATTTTCAGATCTATAAACTGAAAACCAAAAAATGCCTTGCTGCAATTTATTTAGTTTTATTTTGTTTTACGTTTTAGTAATCTTTTATATCTATCTCTATCAGATCTCACCTTTGTCATTGACCGTGAAGGGACTGACACCCCCTTTATCACGTTGGGTGCAAGAGTTTGATTGTTTGTGCAGGTGCATAGATTGGAGACTTGCTTGTACCTCATACTAGCTTGATACCTTGGTTCTCTAACTGAGGGAAATACTTATCTCTACTTTGGCATCACCCTTTCCTCTTCAAGGGAAAAAGCAACGCAAGCTCAAGAAGTAGCACACGGGTGTGTACCGTGCCCACGGGACCCCCGTGTCCATGGGAGTCACAGACCCCATGCACACAGGCTAAGTTTGTTAGGTAGCTGTAGACCCCGTGTGCACGGGCTCCACTCACCCCTTGCACACGGGCCCCCTGTGTGTGCTGTGGGCTTAGCCCATGTAATGTCCATTTCGCACCTGCTTACCCCTTCGTACCCTAGGGCTATATATACTCCTCCAGCTCCTCCAATTAGAGTTAGCTAAGAATAGATCTAGACATTAGAGCTAAGCTCATGTATTTGTCCTTGTGGGATTCCGAGAGAGAGAGAGAGAGAGAGAGAGAGAGAGAGACTCCATTGGAGTTCAAGTCCTCTATTGGAGAAGATCCATAGGGATTCAAGACCTCTACGTGGGAAGGATCTATCTAGATCATCAAGACCTCATCTCCTTTGGATTTGGGCTGAACTTTATCTTGTGCTACTTTCCTTTGTTGTTCATGTACCTTGTGGATACATGTGTTGCTAGTCTAGTGGATGTGTGATTGGAAATGTTCTTGAGTGTTCCTTGCTACTTCTTGAGCTTGTGTTGCTTTTTCCCTTGAAGAGGAAAGGGTGATGCAGCAAAGTAGAGATAAGTATTTCCCCCAGTTAAGAACCAAGGTATCAATCCAATAAGAGGCACCAGCAAGTCTCCAATATATGCACCTGCACAAACTAACAAACACTTGCACACAACGCGAAGAAGGGGTTGTCAATCCCTTCACGGTCACAAACAAGAGGGAGATCTAATAGAGATAGGTATAAAAGATAAAAAAATACCAAACTAAAGTAAATATAAATAAACTGCAGCAAGGTATTTTTGTGTTTTTTGGTTTATAGATTTGAAAATATATGATGGAAAATAGACCCGGGGGCCATAGGTTTCATTAGAGGCTTCTCTTTTGAAAGAAAACATATGATGGGTAAACAAATTACTGTTGACCAATTGATAGAAAAGCGCAAAGTTATGACAATGTCTAAGGAAATGATCATGAATATAGGCATCATGTCTCTGACAAGTAGACCAACTCCTACCTGCATCTACTACTATTACTCCACACATCGACCGCTATCTAGCATGCATCTAGAGTATTAAGTTCATAAGAATGGAGTAACGCCTTAAGTAAGATCACATGATGTAGAGGGATAAACTCAAGCAATATGATGTAAACCCCATCTTTTTGTCCATGATGGTAACAATACAATACGTGCCTTGCTACTCCTACTATGTCACAAGGTGAGGACACCGCAAGATTGAACCCAAAACTTAGCACCTCTCCCATTGCAAGAAAAACCAATCTAGTTGGCCAAACACAACTAATAATTCAAAGAGAAATACAAAGATATCTTAAACCAGCAAAAAAGAGTTCAGAGAAGACTCAAATAATATTCATAGATAATCTGATCATGAATCCACAATTCATCGGATCTCAACAAACGCACCGCAAAAGAGTATTACATAGGATAGAACTCCAAGAACATCGAGGAGAACATTGTATTGAAGAACAAAGAGAGAGAAGGAGCCATCTAGCTACTAGCTGTGGACCCGTAGGTCTGTGTTAAACTACTCACGCTTCATCGGAAGGGCATCAAGGTTGATGTAGAGGCCCTCCGTGATCAAATCCCCCTCCGGTAGGGTGTCAGAAAAGGCCCCTAGATGGGCTCTTGTGGGAACAGAGGCTTGTGGCGGCGGAAAAGTATTTTGGTGGATGCTTCTGATGTTTTTGAATATTTGAGAATATATTGAAGTCGAATTAGGGTTGGATGACTCCCAAGGGGCCCACAAACCCTCAGGCGACCCCCTAGGGCGCGCCCTAGAGGCTTGTGGCCTCCTTGGGGCTCTTCTGGCCCTCTCTCCAAGTCAGGTAGGTGTCTTCTGGTCCAAGAAAAATCATCGTAAAGTTTTATTCCTTTTGGACTCCGTGTGATATTCCTTTTCTATAAAAGTCAAAAACAAGGAAAAAATAGACACTGGCACTTGGCCCTAGGTTAGTCCCAAAAATAATATAAAATAGCATATTAATGCATATAAAACATCCAAAATAGATAATACAATAGCATGGAACAGTAAAAAATTATAGGTATGTTGGAGACGTATCAAGCATCCTCAAGCTTAATTCCTGCTCGTCCTCGAGGAGGTAAATGATAAAAACATAATTTTTTATGTGGAATGCAACCTAACATATTTATCAATGCAATCTTCTTTATTGTGGCAAGAATATTCACATCCATAAGATTCAAAACAAAAGTTTAATATTGACATAAAAACAATAATACTTCAAGCATACTAATAAAGCAACCACGTCTTCCCAAAATAACATGGCCAAAGAAAGTAATCATAGTCTAGCTATGCTCCATCTTCATCACACAAAGCAATCATAGTCTGGCTATGCTCCATCTTCATCACACAAAGTATTTCATCCTGCAAAACCCCGATGACAAGCCAAGCAATTGTTTCATACTTTTTATGTTCATAAACTTTTTCAACTTTCATGCAATACACGAGCGTGAGCCATGGATATCGCACTATAGGTGGAATAGAACACGGTGGTTGTGGAGAAGACAAAAAGAGGGAGAAAGTCTCACATCAACTAGGCAAATTAATGGGCTATGGAGATGCCCATCAATCGATATTGTCATGGGAAACCACGACCACCTATGGAGCCATGAGCCTCTTTTGGTTCGGCGGCGGTATGGACATGTTGCAAAAAGAGCGGAGAAGTGTAGCACAGCACGACAGAGATCACACGGCACTACAAAAAAATACACTTCCGTGATGATACGTGTTTGTCACAGTAGGTCGCGTTTTTTGTCATGCATGTACATCCATGACAAATTTATGACATAATCAAGATAGTCATACCTGTGCTGTCGTAGAAGTGTTCCATGACATTACCAAAATTATCATCACGGAAGTGTCCACTTCCATGAAGATAAATCGCGCGTCACAAAAGTTCTTTTGTCAAGGGTGGCCGACACGTGCCATCCACCGTTACGTAACGCCGTTAAGCTATTGGGTCGGGTTTTGGATCCGATAACCCGTTAACAGCCCCGACCAATGGGGATTTTCCACGTGTAAAATCATCATTGGCTGGAGGAGACACGTGTCAGGTCCGCATTGGCACAGGTGTCACTCATCCAATGGGCGAGACGCGCCTATGATATGTTGACACGTGGACCGGCCCATCAAGTTTAAATGGGTCGGCCCAGCTAAAGACCCACAAGATTTTGCGGACCATAATGGGCCGGCCCAGCCACGAGATTTTGCAGACCATAATGGGCTGGCCCAGCTAAAGGCCCACAAGATTTTGCAGGACATAATGGGCCGGCCCAGGTAAAGGCCCACAAGATTTTTGTGTGCCATAATGGGCCAGCCCAGGTAAAGGCCCACAAGATTCTTGCGGATCATAATGGGTCGGCCTAGCTAAAGGCCCATGAGATTTCGCCGACATTAATGGGTCGGCCCAGCTGTAGGCCCACAAGATTTTGAGGACCCTAGTAGGCCGGCCCATTAACTGGCTGCCATGTTTTGGGCCAAATGCCGACCCATATTTGATCCGGTCCATTAATGGCCTGCCACGCTCCGGGCCTAATAGTGGCCCATATGAGATCCGGCCCGTTAAAAGCCTACCACGATTTGGGCCAAATTACAGCCCAGATCAGGTCCGACACTTTAAGAGGCTTTGGGCTCAATTATTCCCCATATTGGATTCGGCCCGTCAACTGGACACTAAGGGAAATAATTATCTCTACTTTGCTACATCACCCTTTTCACTTCAAGGGAAAAACCAACTACGCCATCCAAGTGGGAAACCTGGAAGCAAAGAAGGAACCGTCAAAGAACATGGCAAGAGGTCCGAGGCAACCCCGTGCGCACGGGCCTCCCAGGCTGCACGGTCCTAAAGACTCCGTGCGCACGGTGATACGTCTCCAACGTATCTATAATTTTTGATTGTTCCATGCTGTTATATTATCTATTCTGGATGTTTTGTATGCATCAATGATATTTTATATAATTTTTTGGACTAACTTATTAACCCAAAGCCCTGTGCCAGTTTCTGTTTTCCTTGTTTTTGAGTTTCACATAAAAGGAATATCAAAACAGTGTCCAAAGGGAATAAAACACATGTAGGACATGGAAACCAAGTCAGAGGAGTCCCGAGGAAATAGCAAGGGTGCAGGGCACATCCCAGGTGGGCTCCCCTGCCTTGTGGGTCCTCAGAGCTCTACTAACCCTATTCTTCGTCCTATAAATTCCCAAATATTTCCAAAACATGAGAAGCATCCACGAAAATAATTTTCCGCTGCAGCAACTTTCTGTTCCCGTGAGATCCCATCTTGGTTCCTTTTCTGGCGATCTGCCAGAGAGTGACTCGATCACGGAAGGCATCTACATCAACCCTATTACCCTTCCTATGAAGCATGAGTAGTTTTAGACCTACTGGTCCATAGCTAGTAGCTAGATGGCTTCTTCTCTCTGTCTTTGCTCCTCAATACCATGTTCTCCTTGTTGTTCTTGGAGATCTATCTAATGTAATATTCTTTTGCGGTGTGTTTGTCGAGATCTGATGAATTGTGGATTCATGATCAGATTATCTATGAATATTATTTGAATCTCCTCTTAATTCTTATATGCATGATTTGATATCTTTGTATTTCTCTTCAAATTATCAGTTTGGTTAGGCCAACTAGATTGGTATTTCTTGCAATGGGGGAGGTGCTTAAATTTTGGGTTCAATCTTGTGGTGTCCTCACCTAGTGACATAGTAGGGGTAGGAGGCATGTATTGTATTGTTTCCATCAAGGTTAAAAAGATGGGGTTTTCAACATATTGCTTGAGTTTATCCCTCTACATCATGTCGTCTTAGTTAATGTGTTACTCTGCTCTCTTGAACTTTATACTCTAGATGCAAGCAGAAGTCGGTTGATGTATGGAATTATAGTAGTAGATGCAAAATCATTTCGGTCTACTTGACACGGACGTGATGCCTATATGCATAATCATTGCCTTGGATATCTTCATAACTTTGCGCTTTTCTATTAATTGCTCGATGGTAATTTTCACCCACCGTATTATTTGCCTTCAAGAGTGAAGCCTCTAGTGAAACCTATGCCCCCCGGGTCTATTTTCCATCATATATTTTTAGATCTATAAACCAAAAAACCCAAAAATACCTTGATGCAATTTATTTAATGTTATTTTGTTTTATTTTTAATAATCTTTTATATCTATCTCTATCAGATCTCATCATTGCAATTGACTGTGAAGGGATTGACAACCCCTTTATCGCGTTGGGTGCAAGAGTTTGATTGTTTGTGCAGGTGCATGATTAGAGACTTGCTTGTACATCCTACTGGATTGATACCAGTGTTCTCTAACTAAGGGAAATAATTATCTCTACTTTGCTGCATCACCCTTTCCTCTTCAAGGGAAAAACCAACGCAAGCTCAAGAAGTAGCAAGAAGATTTTCTGGTGCCATTGTGAGGGATGTCTACATCGAACCTACCAAGTACCCACCATAAACTCTCATATCTTGTATTACATTATTTGCCATTTGCCTCTCGTTTTCCTCTTCCCCACTTCTAAAATGATTTTCAGAAAAACACAAAAAGATTTGCATTTTTATTTGCCCTTCTTTCATTCGTTTTTTCATTTGCTTTTAGACTGCTCGTGTGATAGGTTACTTTCTTTGGCATGATGACTCAAGAGAATACCAAGTTGTGTGTCTTTTCGAATACTAATAATAATGATATTATTAGTAGTCTGATTGCTCCCACCACTAGTGCGGAATCATATGAAATTAATGCTGCTTTGTTGAATCTTGTTATCAAAAAACAATCTTTCAGCCTTCCTAGTGAAGATGTCGCATCCCATCTAAATATTTTTGTTGAGTTGTGTGATATGCCAAAGAAGAAAGATGTGGATAATGATATTGTTAAATTTAAGCTATTTCTGTTCTCACTACGAGATCATGCTAAAACTTGGTTTTCATCATTGCCTAAAATAGTATTGATTCATGGAACAAGTGTAAAGATGCTTTTATTTCTAATTATATTCCTCCTGCTAAGATCATCTCCCTTAGGAACGGTATGTGAATTTTAAGCAACCTGATCATGAACATGTTGCACAATCTTGGGAGAGGATGAAATAGATGATAAGAAATTGCCCTACTCATGGTTTAATTTTATGGATGATCATACAAAAAATTATGCCGGATTGAATTTTGCATCTAGAAATCTTTTAGATTCGGCCGCGGGATGTGCTTTTATGGAAATCACATTAGGAGAAGCTACTAAACTCCTAGATAATATTATCGCTAATTACTCTCAATGGCACAACGAAATATCCTCTACTAGTAAAAAAGTGCATGCGATTGAAGAAATTAATGTTTTGAGTGGAAAGATGGATGAACTTATGAAATGTTTGATAGTAAGAGTTCTCCTATTAATCTTAATTATATGCCTTTGACCACTTTTATTGAGAATAATTATGAATCTATGGCTGTGAATTTTGTAGGTAGGAACAATTTTGGTAATAACGTGTATAGAGGTAAATTCAACCCTTGGTCGTTTCCTAGTACTTCCTCTAATAATTATGTTAATTCCTACAACAATTATTCTGGAAATTATAATAATATGCCCTATGATCTTGATAACAATATTACAGAATTTTTTATTTCTCAAAATAATTTCAATGCTATGGTTGAAGAAAAATAGCTTAAGATTGATGATTTGGCAAGGAACGTGGATAGAATTTCTCTTGAGATTGATTCGTTGAAAATTAGATCTACTCCACCCAAGCATGATATTAATGAGTCTCTAAGAGCTATGAGAATTTCTGTTGATGAATGTAAAGGAAGAACCGCTAGGGTGTGTGCTAAGCGAGAATGGTTTGTAAAAGCGTGTTCTTTGATTTCTCGTGAAAATAATGATGAAGATCTTAAAGTGATTGATGTGACTCCTATTGAATCTTTGTTTTCCAATATAAATCTTGATAAAGATGGGACTATATATAAGTCAACTTTAGCTATAAGGCGTCCCAATTATTCGGAGTTTATAGATCTTGATGCAAAAATTGATAAAAGTGGGATTGGAGAGGTCAAAACTTTAAGTAGCAATGAACCCACTCTTTTGGATTTCAAGGACTTTAAGTATGATAATTGTTCTTTGATAGATTGTATTTCCTTGTTGCAATCCATGTTGAATTATCCTCATCTTATAATCAAAATAACGCTTTTATTAAACATATTGTTGACGCTATGATGAAATCTTTTGAAGAAAAACTTGAGTTGGAAGTTTCTATCCCTAGAAAGCTTTATGATGAGTGGGAACCTACTATTAATATTAAAATTAAAGATTACGAGTGCCATGCTTTATGTGATGTGGGTGCTAGCGTTTCCACGATTATGAAAACTTTATGTGATGTGCTAGGTTTCCATGAATTTGATGATTGTTCTTTAAATTTGCATCTAGTAAATTCCACTATTAAAAAACCTATGGGGAGGATTCATGATGTTCTTATTGGTGCGAATAGGAATTATGTACCCGCAGATTTCATTATTCTTGATATGGATTGCAATCCTTCATGTCTTATTATTCTTGGTAGACCTTTCCTCAGAATGATTTGTGCAATTACTGGATTTTAATTTCCGTGGTGGAAAGGTATGGAAAACTTTCCAAGAAAGAAAATTAAGTTGCCATATGAATCTATTATGAGGTCCACTTATGGATTGCATACCAAAGATGACAATACCTAGATCTATTTCAATATGCCTAGCTAGGGGCGTTAAACAATAGCGCTTGTCGGGAGGCAACCCAATATGTTTGTGTTTCTTTTTTAGCTATTGTTCTTGAATAAAATACACATTATTACCTCTGTAGTCATTGTGTTTTGGTGTTCTTAATTAGTGTTTGTGAAGGAAATATGCCCTAGAGGCAATAATAAAGTTATTATTTATTTCCTTATTTCATGATAAATGTTTATTATTCATGCTAGAATTGTATTAACCGGAAACATAATACATGTGTGAATACATAGACAAACATAGTGTCACTAGTATGCCTCTACTTGACTAGCTCGTTTATCAGAGATGGTTATGTTTCCTAGCCATGGACAAAAGAGTTGTCATTTGATTAACGAGATCACATCATTAGGAGAATGATGTGATTGACTTGACCCATTCCGTTAGCTTAGCACTTGATCGTTTAGTATGTTGCTATTGCTTTCTTCATGACTTATACATGTTCCTGTATCTATGAGATTATGCAACTCCGTTTACGGAGGAACACTTTGGGTACTACCAAACGTCACAGCGAATCGGGTGATTATAAAGGAGTACTACAGGTGTCTCCAAAGGTACATGTTGAGTTGGCGTATTCGAGATTAGGTTTTGTCACTCCGATTGTCGGAGAGGTATCTCTAGGCCCTCTCGGTAATGCACATCATTATAAGCCTTGCAAGCAATGTGACCAATGAGTTGGTTACGGGATGATGCATTCTGAGCGAGTAAAGAGACTTGCGGTGGCGAGATTGAACTAGGTATTGGATACCGACGATCGAATCTCGGGCAAGTAACATACCGATGACAAAGGAACAACGTATATTGTTATGCGGTTTGACCGATAAAGATCTTCGTAGAATATGTAGGAGCCAATATGGGCATCCAGGTCCGCTATTGGTTATTGACCGAGAATAGTTCTAGGTCATGTCTACATAGTTCTCGAACCCGTAGGGTCCGCACGCTTAAGGTTTCGATGGCGGTTATATTATGAGTTTATGAGTTTTGATGTACGAAGGAGTTGAGTCCGGATGAGATCGGGGACATGACGAGGAGTCTCGAAATGGTCGAGACGTAAAGATCAATATATTGGACGACTATATTCGGAGTTCGGAAAGGTTCCGAGTGATTCGGTATTTTTGAGTCTGGGAGAGTTACGGAATTCGCCGGGAGAAGTATTGGGCCTTATTGGGCCTGCAGGGAAAGAGAGAGGGCTGCCTAGGGCAGGCGCGCGCCCCATGGCCTAGTCCGGGTGGACTAGGGAGGCCGCACCCCTCCTTCCTTCCTTCTCTCTTCCCTTCCTTGTCTCCTACTCCTAATACATGGAAGGACTCCTAGTTGGACTAGGAAAGGGGGAATCCTACTCCCGGTGGGAGTAGGACTCCCCTTGGCGCGCCCCTTCTAGGCCGGCCGCCTCCTCCCCCCTTGCTCCTTTATATACGGGGGTAGGGGGCTCCCCATGGACACACAAGTTGATCTACGGATCGTTCCTTAGCCGTGTGCGGTGCCCCCTTCCACCATATTCCACCTCGGTCATATCGTCGCGGAGTTTAGGCGAAGCCCTGCGCTGGTAGAACATCATCATCGTCACCACGCCGTCGTGCTGACGGAACTCATCTCCGGAGCTCGGCTGGATCGGAGGCCGGAGATCGTCATCGAGCTGAATGTGTGCTGAACTCGGAGGCTCCGTACGTTCGGTGCTTGGATCGGTCGGATCGTGAAGACGTACGACTACATCAACCGCGTTGTGCTAACGCTTCCGCTTACGGTCTACGAGGGTACGTGGACGAACACTCTCCCCTCTCGTTGCTATACATCACCATGATCTTGCGTGTGCGTAGGAAATTTTTTGAAATTACTACATTCCCCAACAGTGGCATCCGAGCCTAGGTTTTATGATTTGATGTTATATGCACGAGTAGAACACAAGTGAGTTGTGGACGATATAAGTCATACTTCCTACCAGCATGTCATACTTTGGTTCAGCGGTATTGTTGGATGAAGCGGCCCGGACCGACATTACGCGTACGCTTACGCGAGACTGGTTCTACCGACGTGCTTTGCACACAGGTGGCTGGCGGGTGTCAGTTTCTCCAACTTTAGTTGAACCGAGTGTGGCTACGCCCGGTCCTTGCGAAGGTTAAAACGGAGTCTATTTGACAAACTATCGTTGTGGTTTTGATGCATAGGTAAGAACGGTTCTTGCTCAGCCCGTAGCAGCCACGTAAAACTTGCAACAACAAACTAGAGGACGTCTAACTTGTTTTTGCAGGGCATGTTGTGATGTGATATGGACAAGACGTGATGAGATATAAGTTATTGTATGAGATGATCATGTTTTGTAACCGAAGTTATCGGCAACTGGCAGGAACCATATGGTTGTCGCTTTATTGTATGAAATGCAAACGCCCTGTAATTGCTTTACTTTATCACTAAGCGGTAGCGATAGTCGTAGAAGCAATAGATGGCGTAAAACGACAACGATGCTACGATGGAGATCAAGTTGTCGCGCCGGTGACGATGGTGATCACGACGGTGCTTCGGAGATGGAGATCACAAGCACAAGATGATGATGGCCATATCATATCACTTATATTGATTGCATGTGATGTTTATCCTTTATGCATCTTATCTTGCTTTGATTGACGGTAGCATTTTAAGATGATCTCTCACTAATTATCAAGAAGTGTTCTCCCGAGTATGCACCGTTGCGAAAGTTCTTCATCTTTGAGACACCATGTAATGATCGGTGTGATAGGCTCTATGTTCAAATACAACGGGTGCAAAACAGTTGCACACGCGAATACTCAAGTTATACTTGACGAGCCTAGCATATCAGATATGGCCTCGGAACACGGAGACCGAAAGGTCGAGCGTGAATCATATAGTAGATATGATCAACATAGAGATGTTCACCATTGAAACTACTCCATCTCACGTGATGATCGGTCATGGTTTAGTTTATTTGGATCATGTGATCACTTAGATGACTAGAGAGATGTCTGTCTAAGTGGGAGTTCTTAAGTAATATGATTAATTGAACTTTAATTTATCAAGAACTTAGTCCTAGTAGTATTTTGCAAATTATGTTGTAGATCAATAGCTCGCGTTGTTGCTTTCATATGTTTATTTTGATATGTTCCTAGAGAAAACTGTGTTGAAAATTGTTAGTAGCAATGTTGCGGATTTGATCCGTGATCTGAGGTTAATCCTCATTGCTGCACAGAAGAATTATGTCCTTGATGCACTGCTAGGTGACAGACCTATTGCAAGAGCAGATGTAGACATTATGAACGTTGGCTAGCTCAATATGATGACTACTTGATAGTTTAGTGCACCATGCTTAACGGCTTAGAATCGGGACTTCAAAGACGTTTTGAACGTCATGGACCATATGAGATGTTCCAGGAATTGAAGTTAATATTTCAAGCAAATACCCGACTTGAGAGATATGAAGTCTCCAACAAGTTCTATAGCTAAAAGATGGAGGAGAATCGCTCAACTAGTGAGCATGTGCTCAGATTGTCTGGGTACTTCAATCGCTTGAATCAAGTGGGAGTTCCAGATAAGATAGTGATTGACAAAATTCTCTAGTCACCATCACTAAGTTACTAGAACTTCGTGATGAACTATAGTATGCAAGGGATGATGAAAACGATTCCCAAGCTCTTCGTGATGCTGAAATCAACGAAGGTAGAAATCAAGAAAGAGCATCAAGTGTTGATGGTTAACAAGATCACTAGTTTCAAGAAAAGGGCAAAGGGAAAGAAAGGGAACTTCAAGTAGAATGACAAGCAAGTTGTCACTCCGTGAAGAAGACCAAAGCTGGACCAAAGCCTGAAACCGAGTGCTTAATCGCAAAGGAAATGGTCACTGGAAGCGGAAATGCCCTGAATTTTTGGTGGGTAAGAAGGATGGCAAAATGAACAAGTGTATATTTGATATACAGGTTATTGATGTGTGCCTTGCTAGTGTTTATATTAGCCCCTTGTTCGGTTGCTAAGATTAGTAACTCGAAACAGGAGTTACAGAATAAACAGAGACTAGTTGAAGGGGAAGTGACGACGAGTGTTGGAAGTAGTTCCAAGATTGATATGATCATCTTCGCACACTCCCTATACTTTCAGGATTAGTGTTAAACCTAAATAAATGTTATTTGGCGTTTACGTTGAGCATGAATATGATTTGATCATGTTTATTGCAATACGGTTATTCATTTAAAATCAGAGAATAATTGTTGTTCTATTTACATGAATAAAACCTTCAATGGTCATACACCCAATGAAAATAGTTTGTTGGATCTCGATTGTGATGATACACATATTCATAATATTGATGCCAAAAGATGCAAAGATAATAATGATAGTGCAACTTATTTGTGGCACTGCTGTTTGGGTCATATCGGTGTAAAGCGCATGAAGAAGCTCCATAAAGATGGATTTTTGGAATCACTTGGTTATGAATCATTTGATGCTTGCGAACCGTGCCTTTTGGGCAAGATGACTAAAACTCCGTTCTCCGGAACAATGGAACGAGCTACTAACTTGTTGGAAATAATACATACAGATGTATGCGATCAAATGAGTATTGATGCTCGTGGCAACTATCGTTATTTTTTGACCTTCACAAGATGATTTGAGCAGATATGGGTATATCTACTTGATGAAACATAAGTCTGCAATAGTTGAAAGGTTCAAAGAATTTCAGAGTGAAGTGGAAAAATCATCATAACAAGAGAATAAAGTTTCTGCGATTTGATCGCGGAGACAGATATTTGAGTTACGAGTTTGGTCTTCAATTAAACAATGTGGAATAGTTTCACAGCTCACGCCACCTGGAACACCACAACGTTATGGTGTGTCCGAACGTCGTAACCGCACTTTATTGGATATGGTGCGATTTATGATGTTTCTTATTGATTTACCATTATCGTTTTGGGGTTATGCATTAGAGACAGCTGCATTCACGATTAAAAGGGCACCATCTAAATCCGTTGAGACGACACTATATGAACTGTGGTTTAGCAAGAAACCCAAGTTGTCGTTTCTTAAAGTTTGGGGCTGCGATGCTTATGTGAAAAAGGTTTCATCCTGATAAGGTCGAACCCAAATCGGAGAAGTGCGTCTTCATAGAATACCCAAAGGAAATAGATGGGTACACCTTCTATCACAGATCCGAAGGCAAGATATTCGTTGCTAAAAATGGATCCTTTCTAGAGAAGGAGTTTCTCTCGAAAGAAGTGAGTGGGAGGAAAGTAGAACTTGATGAGGTAACTGTACCTGTTCCCTTATTGGAAAGTAGTTTATTACAGAAATCAGTTCCTGTGACAAATACACCAATTAGTGAGGAAGCTAATGATATTGATCATGAAACTTCAGATCAAGTTACTACAAAACCTCGTAGGTCTTCCAGAGTAAGATCCGCACCAGAGTGGTGTAGTAATCATGTTCTGGAAGTCATGTTACTAGACCATGATGAACCTACGAACTATGAGGAAGCGATGATGAGCCCAGATTCCGCGAAATGGCTCGAGGCCATAAAATCTGAGATATGATCCATGTATGAGAACAAAGTATGGACTTTGATTGACTTTCTCGATGATCAGCAAGCCATGTTAAATAAATGGATCTTCAAGAGGAAGACGGACACTGATAGTAGTATTGCTATCTACCAAGCCTGACTTGTTGTGAAAAGTTTTCAACAAGTTTAAGGTGTTGAATACGATGAGATTTCTCACTCGTATCGATGCTTAAGTCTGTCTGAATCATGTTAGCAATTACCACATTTTATGAAATTTGGCAAATGGATATCAAAACTGTATTCCTTAATGGATTTATTAAAGAAGAGTTGTATATGATGCAACCAGAAGGTTTTGTCAATCCTAAAGGTGCTAACAAAATGTGCAAGCTCCAGCGATCCATCTATGGACTGGTGCAAGCATCTCGGAGTTGGAATATACGCTTTGATAAGTTGATCAAAGCATATAGTTTTATATGGACTTATGATGAAGCTTGTATTTACAATAAAGTGAGTGGGAGCACTACAGCCTTTCTGATTAGTATATGTGAGTGATATATTGTTGATCAGAAATGATGTAGAATTTTTTCTGCAAAGCATAAAGGAGTGTTTTAAAGGAGTTCTTTAAAAGGAAAAAGGCCTCAGTAAAAGCTACTTACATATTGAGCATCAAGATCTATTGAGATAGATCAAGACGCTTGATAAGATTTTCAATGAGTACATACCTTGGCAAGATTTTGAAATAGTTCAAAATGGAACATTCAAAGAAAGAGTTCTTGCCTGTGTTGCAAAGGTATGAAATTGAGTAAGACTCAAATCCTGACCACAGCAGAAAATAGAAAGAGAATGAAAAGTCATTCCCTATGCCTCGGTCATAGGTTCTATAAAGTATGCTATGCTATGTACTGCACCTATTGTATACCTTGCTCTGAATTTGACAAGGAGTACAATAGTGATCTAGGAGTAGATCCATGGACATTGGTCAAGAATATCCTTAGTAAGGACTAAGGAGATGTTTCTCGATTATGGAGGTGATAAAAGAGTTTGTTGTAAAAGTTACATCAGTGCAAACTTTTACACTGATCCAGATGACTCTAAGTCTCAACCTGGATACATATTGAAAGTGGGAGCAATTAGCTAGAGTAGCTCCGTGCAAAGCATTGTGGACATAAAATATTTGCAAAATACATACGGATCTGAATGTGACAGACCCATTGACTAAGCTTCTCTCACGAGCAAAACATGATCACACCTTAGTACTCTTTGGGTGTTAATCACATAGCGATGTGAACTAGATTATTGACTCTAGTAAACCCTTTGGGTGTTGGTCACATGATGATGTGAACTATGGGTGTTAATCATATACAGATATGAATATTGGTGTTAAATCACATGACGATGTGAACTAGATTATTGACTCTAGTGCAAGTGGGAGACTGAAGGAAATATGCCCCAGAGGCAATAATAAAGTTATTATTTATTTCCTTATTTCATGATAAACGTTCATTATTCATGCTAGAATTGTATTAACCGGAAACATAATACATGTGTGAATACATAGACAAACATAGTGTCACTAGTATGCCTCTACTTGACTAGCTCGTTTATCACAGATGGTTATGTTTCCTAGCCATGGACAAAAGAGTTGTCATTTGATTAACGAGATCACATCATTAGGAGAATGATGTGATTGACTTGAGCCATTCCGTTAGCTTAGCACTTGATCGTTTAGTATGTTGCTATTGCTTTCTTCATGACTTATACATGTTCTCGTAACTATGAGATTATGCAACTCCGTTTACGGAGGAACACTTTGGGTACTACCAAACGTCAGCGAATCGGGTGATTATAAAGGAGTACTACAGGTGTCTCCAAAGGTACATGTTGAGTTGGCGTATTTGAGATTAGGTTTTGTCACTCCGATTGTCGGAGAGGTATCTCTGGGCCCTCTCGGTAATGCACATCATTATAAGCCTTGCAAGCAATGTGACCAATGAGTTGGTTACAGGATGATGCATTCTGAGCGAGTAAAGAGACTTGCGGTGACGAGATTGAACTAGGTATTGGATACCGACGATCGAATCTCGGGCAAGTAACATACCGATGACAAAGGAACAACGATATTGTTATGCGGTTTGACCGATAAAGATCTTCAGTAGAATATGTAGGAGCCAATATGGGCATCCAGGTCCCGCTATTGGTTATTGACCGAGAATAGTTCTAGGTCATGTCTACATAGTTCTCGAACCCGTAGGGTCCGCACGCTTAAGGTTTCGATGATGGTTATATTATGAGTTTATGAGTTTTGATGTACCGAAGGAGTTCGGAGTCCGGATGAGATCGGGGACATGACGAGGAGTCTTGAAATGGTCGAGACGTAAAGATCGATATATTGGACGACTATATTCGGAGTTCGGAAAGGTTCCGAGTGATTCGGTATTTTTTTCTGGGAGAGTTACGGAATTCGCCGGGAGAAGTATTGGGCCTTATTGGGCCTGGGAAAGAGAGAGGGATGCCTAGGGCAGGCCGCGCGCCCCATGGCCTAGTCCGAATTGGACTAGGGAGGCCACACCCCTCCTTCCTTCCCTTCTCTCTTCCCCTTCCTTGTCTCCTACTCCTAATACATGGAAGGACTCCTAGTTGGACTAGGAAAGGGGGAATCCTACTCCCGGTGGGAGTAGGACTCCCCTTGGCGCGCCCCTTCTAGGCCGGCCGCCTTCTCCCCCCTTGCTCCTTTATATACGGGGGTAGGGGGCACCCCATGGACACACAAGTTGATCTACGGATCGTTCCTTAGCCGTGTGCGGTGCCCCCTTCCACCATATTCCACCTCGGTCATATCGTCGCGGAGTTTAGGCGAAGCCCTGCGCAGGTAGAACATCATCATCGTCACGACGCCGTCGTGCTGACGGAACTCATCTCCGGAGCTCGGCTTGATCGGAGCCCGGCGATCGTCATCGAGCTGAACGTGTGCTGAACTCGGAGGCTCCGTACGTTCGGTGCTTGGATCGGTCGGATCGTGAAGACGTACGACTACATCAACCGCGTTGTGCTAACGCTTCCTCTTACGGTCTACGAGGGTACGTGGACGAACACTCTCCCCTCTCGTTGCTATACCATCACCATGATCTTGCGTGTGCGTAGGAAATTTTTTGAAATTACTACGTTCCCCAACAGTTTGTGCCAAGCAAAGCCTTTGGGATACTTTGGTATATCGTTCATTTGATCTTGCTGAAAAACAGAAACTTTTGCACCTAGTGAAATAATATTCATGAGTCACAGAAGCACGATAAAATACTGATTATTTTTGCACAAGATTAATATACAAGTTTCCTCAGTTGTCCTAATTTTTAAGAATTTTAGAGTTACATAAGTATTTGATGTTTACAGATTACTACAACTTGTTCCGTTTTAACAAATTTTGTTTTCCATGTGTTGTTTGCTTATTTTGATGAATCTATGGGTAGTATCGGGGGGTATGAACCATGGAGAAGTTGGAATACAATAGATATTACACCAATATAAATAAAGAATGAGTTCACAACAATACGAAAAGTGGTGATTTTATTTTCCTATACAAATAGATCTCATGAGTTTTCTCTTGAGTTTTGTGTTGTGAAGTTTTCAAGTTTTGGGTAAAGATTTGATGGACTATGGAATAAGGATTGTCATGAGACTAAGCTTGGGGATTCCCAAGGCACCCCAAGGTAATATTCAAGGACAACCAAGATCCTAAGCTTGGGGATTCCCCGGAAGGCATCCCCTCTTTCGTCTTCAATCCATCGGTAAATTTACTTAAGGCTATATTTTTTATTCACCACATGATATGTTTTTTGCTTGGAGCGTCTTGTATGATATGCGTCTTTGCTTTTTAGTTTTCCACAATCATCCTTGTTGTACACACCTTTTGAGAGGGACACACATGGATCGTGAGTTTATTAGAATACTCTTTGTGCTTCACTTATATCTTTTGAGCTAGGCAACATGCTCTAGTGCTTCACTTATATCTTTTCAGAGCACGATGGTGGTTTTATTTTATAGAAATTGTTGAACTCTATTGCTTCACTTATATTATTTTGAGAGTCTATAAACAGTATGGTAATTTTCTTAGGTTATGAATTTAGTCCTAATATGATGGGCATCCAAGAGGGATATAATAAAAACTTTTATATTAAGTGCATTGAATACTAGGAGAACTTTGATTCCTTATGATTGTTTTGAGATATAAACATGGTGATATTAGAGTCATACTGGTGAGTAATTGTGGATTGGTAGAAATACTTGAGTTAAAGTTTGTGATTCCTGTAGCATGCACGTATGGTGAACCGTTATGTGATGAAGTCGGAGCATGATTTATTTATTGATTGTCTTCCTTATGAGTGGCGGTAGGGGACGGGCGATGGTCTTTTCCTACCAATCTATCCCCCTAGGACCATGCGTGTAGTACTTTGTTTCAATATCTAATAGACTTTTGCAATAAGTATGTGAGTTCTTTATGAATAATGTTGAGTCCATGGATTACACACACTCTCACCTTCCACCATTGCTAGCCTCTCTAGTACAGCGCAACTTTCGCCTGTGCATTACACCCACCATATACCTTCTTCAAGACAGCCACCACACCCACCTATCACTACTGGAATCTGGCAGTTTGCCATCTGCAATGGCAGATGGCAAAGGCATGATCGGCGGATGGCAAAGGCTTTGCCATCTGCCAGCAGATGGCAAACCTGTCGTCCGAAACCCTGCCGGTAAAGGCTTCTTTGCCATCTGGCCGGCGGATGGCAAAACTGCAACCTTGCCATCTGCCGGGTGATGGCAAGACTCAGGGCTTTGCCATCTGTTGGCAGATGGCAAAGCCTCTTAACGGTGTTAGCCCGTTAGAAGGCTAACGGCATACTTTGCCATCCGCCAAACAGATGGCAAAGGCTGCGACTTTTGCCATCCGCCGCCAGATGGCAAAAGGCTATAAACTCTTGCCATCCGCCAACAGATGGCAAAGAGCCCAAATAAACTAGCCCAAATGGAGCAGGTAGATGACCGTGGCCTCTTTGCCATCTGCGCCAATAGATGGCAAAGCTCTTTGCCATCTGCCAAATAGATGGCAAAGTGACTATATTGCCCCATTTAATTCTTTTTTTCGATATCAATTCATTTTCACGAAATCAAGCGAAATATATTTATATGACCAATATAGCATATTCAACACATATTACCAATAGTCATGAACACATATGTATCCAACACATATTACCAATAGTCATGAACACATATGTATCCAACACATATTACCAATAGTCATGAACACATATGTATCCAACACATGTTACCAATAGTAGCAAATTTCATCCGTACATATACATAGTTTCATCAATATTACACAGTTTCATCCATAGGTAGCAAGTTTCACAAGGTCAAAACAAAAACTAAATACAAGCACTCCATCAACCCAAGCTTCCGTGATCAATTAAGCAAATCTGTAAAATAGGAAAGAAGAAAGTTAGAAGAAGAAGACTAGAAGAAGAAGATTATTATGAACAAAATGAGGATAAATCACCAAAAAATGATGATGATCGTTGATATACATTTTTCCATACCAACTAGTTCTTCCAAAAAAAAACATCATAAATTTCACAGATCAGTATACATGGATAATGTAATAGTACATGATCAGCAGCAATTGAATTCATGATGTTTTTAGTACTGACAAGCACATCCTGATGTTATTAATTTGTAATTTTGCACTGGTTAATTGCAAAGCCACTGAATCTTTGAAAGTAGGAAAAGAAATAGTACATGATCAGCAGCCACTGATAACATAATTATTAGCACAGATTGTAGAATAGACAACAATGGAATTCAACTTTTTGGGCACGGTCCATATGAACAAATGTGAAATCACAGCAATATCCTCGACATACAAGCAAAATTGATATTATGACAATTGACAAGTAATGATCAGAAAACTATAATCTGAAGGGCAACAATCAGCAATTGGTCCACTAAACCGTAACATCAAATGCACTCGTGGAGACATTTTGGTTGCTTCACTAAAGTGCACACTTCAAGTGTACTCAAAAGAAACATTTGCACTACTTTTATAAGTAAAATTTCGGATCTGATATGAAAAGAGTGCACCAATACAAATTGTTGGAGCTAAATCTGAGTTGCATAAAGAAAGAATGCACAAAACAAAATTAAAGAGCAAGGATAAAGAAAGAATGCACAAAACAAAATTAAAGAGCAGGGAGAGGATTGGACAGCAAACTTCTTAGAGGTAACAATCACATCCTAAAAAATAAGCAGAGGAGGTTCATCAAAGCAATCAAATAAACACACACAAAAAAACCATGGAAAATTCTGGGACGAAGCCCTCGGGCGTCGTGGCTCCCTGCCACTGATGTTGAGTACTTCTAGCCCCGTTGATGGCAACCTCCACCAGGCACCAGTGAGGAATGAACTGCACCTCAGATCTAGAGCGGAAGAATTCATCGACCTCTCCATGCCGCCCCCCGAATCGTCCCTCCCGATGGATCTACACCTTTATGGTTACAAGTCAGGCCTCGGCAGCGCCAGAACGAGACCTTGTGGCTGTCGGAGTGCATGGCTGTGACACGACCGCAGGTGGTGGTGATGTCGATGGAGACAGGGAAGAGGGCGAACCAGCGATAGTACAGGAGCGCCGGTGGCACATGATGTTTTCTACGGTGATATAGCCAACTCAGCCTCGGCCCTCAGCCCAGGTAAAAACACGGGAAAGATGGGCCAGCCATATACGAGCGCACTGTTCAAAACCCATGTATGGAGAAACATATTGAGCAGAAATAAATGCTGGCCCATATCTCAATGGAGGAGCGTACGATCAAGATAACGAGCTCCCTGTAGCTCGAGCACCAAAACGCCTCACTCATTATGATGCAACTTATATCTGTAAAATAGGTCATTTTGGAGCTAATTAAGCTTATTAACTAATTTTGGAGGAAAAGATTCTAAGTATAGGTCATTTTGAAGCTACCTAAGCATATTAAGTCATTTTGGAAGAAAAAATGCTAAGTATAGGTCATTTTAGAGCTATCCTAGGTTAAATAGGTCATTTTTGAGCGAATTAAGCTTATTATGTAATTTTTGAGCTAGCTAAGCATATTAAGTCATTTTGGAGGAAAAAATGCTAAGTACAGGTCATTTTAGAGATATCCTAGGTTGAATAGGTCATTTTGAAGCTAAGTAAGGTTATTATGTCATTTTTGAGCTAGCTAAGCATATTAAGTCATTTTGGAGGAAAAAATGCTAAGTACAGGTCATTTTAGAGCTAGCCTAGGTTGAATAGGTCATTTTGAAGCTAAGTAAGGTTATTATGTCATTTTGGAGCTAGCTAAGCATATGAAGTCATTTTGGAGGAAAAAATGCTAAGTATATGATTATGTCGCTAGTATCCATATGGCAGAGAACCCGGGCCGACATGACTAGTCATAGAACCAAGGTGGCACAAACGTACAAGGACATGCATACATGACCCAGCAATGCACGTGTCGGTCATCGTGAGTGCAACCAAGTCGTAACAAGCTACAAGGACTTGGTGATACACGCGTGACATTTCCCGAGGGACGGCACACGAGGAGCAAAGAAGGACACATGCCGGTCAATCCATGTGTTCCGGAGCAGTAGCGAACTACCATGGCTTAGTGGAAGCACTAGGAGGCATTTCCCTGTATGGAAGGCTACCAAAGGCACACGACTAGGTGTCGAATCCCACACATACAATGCATTTCAAACATACACACATTATGCACGATATGTGTAGATACAACATGGCATCACAACAAAACTCTATTAAGCAAAACACTTGGGAAACTTACCGTCATCACAGAGGTGTAGGTGTAGGTGTAGGTGTAGGACCGGTCGCGCCAGTGGCAGACGGAGAAGGATTGGTTGATGCTTGTCGGGAGTTACGCTGCACCAAAGATTATTTTCAATGTATCGTTAGCATGATGCACTCAAATGTGAAGACTAGTAACTAATGACCGTTCAAATGAAACTCACCGTGCCCCGGAGCAATGGTAGCATCGGCGGAGAAGTGCCGCCGTTCTTCTCGCACATGGACTGCACATTTGGTTTTGATGAGTCGGTCATATTAGTTACTAATGAAAGGAACATTGCGTGCATGATTTAGCTAATATGCGAAGAAACTTACCACGAAGAGCTCGTACATGGCCCGGTTAGCCAAGTCATTCCGGTTCCTCTCCTCCTCCAACAGCCTAGCCGTCCTCTCCTCATTCTCCCTGTCCCTCTCCGCCGCCTGTCGGTCCCTCTCCGCCAACTGTCGGTCCCTCTCCTCAAAAGCAGCCTGGGTCTTCACTCTCTCTGCCTCAATAGCAGCCTGCAACACCACTCGTTAGCATTGTAATCATCGACGGCCGCAAACACAATGTAATGGAGGAAAGGCTACTGAGTCCGTATAACAAACCTGGAATTCGATTTCCCTTTCGTGAACGAGGCGGTATCTCGGGATCGAGCTGGTGCAGCACTTCTTGATCTGCGGGAGAGTGCTACTACAACGTGTCGATCCATTACCAAAGGCTAACACGCCATGGGGCCTCCGCCACCAGATATCATCATCAGCTTTGGATCAAGAGGCGGCTCGGGTTGAAGTCCGGCCCTTTCCTCGCCTTCCCGCTTAACGTCTTGCACCATCTTGTGGTGGGAGGCCACGTTCTGAAGTTCTCTGCATTTTCGAGGTCGACTCAGAGAATAACTTGGCCTTCTTATGCGGTGCAATATTGGACATGCCATAGAGGTCGAACAGCTCGCACTTTGGAGCCTTGTTGTGTCTTGACTAAAAGAGAGGAACAGAGTATTAGTTAAGGACTCAAGCTAGCACAAAGAATGAATTTGCATGAATCATGAAGCAAACCACACATACCCAGTTTTCCCGTACCCATGTAGGTCGACGCTGCCTAGATGGTGTGGCACACCTTTCATTTTGAAACGCTTCTCCTTTGCTTTGTTGTGGGCGACGCGCCATTGGGGAGAGCACCACTCATCCACCAACACCTCCCAAAGAGTCCATCTTGTCCAAGACACCATCTTGGAGGCACCTAAGTTAAGCAAGAGAAATTTGGCGCTTCGCCTCTGAATCAAATCAAGGAAACTAAGTACAAGGCCTTAAGAATAGGTAATTACCTTCATGTACTTCTCCTTACTCGAGATACTTGTCCGGCACTTCTCTTTTCTCCTCCTAATACCGATCAGGCGAAGTAGTCTCGAACAGACTGCGCCCGAGCCTCGTCTTGAAAGTTTCCAAGTAGGCGCTTTGCACTCGGCGTCGATAACCCGAGCCATGGCCTCCTCCCGTCCCTCGGGACACCTGTAGAAGGTCTGCAATCAAACAAGAAAACACGGATTAGAAGGTCTGCAATCAAACAAGAAAACACATGTAGAAGGTATGCAATCAAAGAAGAAAACACAACGTAAATGGCAAAGGAGAAATTACCCAAAACGTGGCGATCACAATGTCGGCCACCGTGCCGCACTCGACATCGCCGACCCTATGCTCCGGCGGGGCTGGGGCAGCCAAGTAGTGCTCCCAGGTCATTCCTAGCTCTGGAACCCGGCCCTCACCGGGCAACGTGACCCACCCCGGGAAGCACTGGCGACAAATCACACCAAGGACAGTGTTGGGCCTGCGGACACCATCTCCGTGTGTCCAAGAACTGCAGTATGACAAGGCCAACGCATTAGATATTCAAAGAAACGACAAGGCAAAATGTTAAAAAAAAGTAAATGCACTTACTTCTCCCCGTTAGGCGCAATCAACCACCTCTGGTCGGGGGTCGCCGGGGTGGGCGGAGCTTTGTGCGACCACGTTGGTAGACTTTGCGCCCCTCAACCAACTCACCCTCGCTATAGCTATCAGGACTATAGTCTCCACCCTGAACACAACTACGGGCACTCGACTCCGTCCAGTCCTCCCATGGGCTCGGCTCCGACTCAGCGTGACCCCGTCTGAGCTCCGGAGTCTCGTGGGGCGAAGACTCGGCAGCCCGAGGCTCGGCGGCCCGAGGCTCGTCGTCGGCCCGAGGCTCGTCGGTCGTAGGCGCGTCTGCCATAGGCTCGTCGGCCGGAGGCTCGTGGAGTGGAGTCCGAGACGGGTCCACCTCAGATGGCTCGATCTCAGACGGAGCAGCCCTATGGTCGGGTGACTCAGCTGGGGGTGGCGGCGAGGAAGGCGTAGCAGCCTTCCTACCTCTCCCGACGCCACGTCCACCTCTAGCAGCCTTCTCCTTCTTACCCCCCCGACCTCTCCCGGCCGAAGAAGAAGCCAGCGTCGCTGGACTCTGCAAACCGAGATCTAGCGCTCTCCGGAGGCTATGGGGGGGAATGGAACTACCCCTCCCACCACGCGCCGAGGTAGGAGCACCGGAGCGCTCTCGACCCGCGCCCACCATCTGTCAACACCTGGAATGACAAAGAGTAAACGAAATTAGTACAACATAAAAAAATGAATACCTGACATGAATAATAATATGTATATAAATTCATTTTAGAGGAATAAATGCTAAGTATAGCTCATTTTAGAGCTATCCTAGGTTTTAAAGTCATTTTTGAGCTAATTAAGGTTGTTATGTCATTTTTGAGCTAGCTAAGCATACAAATTCATTTTGGAGGAATAAATGCTAAGTATAGCTCATTTTAGAGCTATCCTAGGTTTTAAAGTCATTTTTGAGCTAATTAAGGTTGTTATGTCATTTTTGAGCTAGCTAAGCATACAAATTCATTTTGGAGGAATAAATGCTAAGTATAGCTCATTTTAGAGCTAGCTAGGTTAAAACTTGAACTAATTAATAATATATATGTATATAATAATAATGGAATACCTGACATGAACTATAATATTAATCTTCATCGTCATCATTAATAAATGCATCATCATCGTCTATATATGCTTCGTGGTCAATAAATGCATCATCCTCATCACTATCAAGTATGAGCGTGCTCATCATCATCATCAATAAATTCATCAACATCTGGAAGGCCTCCTGCTTGTAATCGGTCAAGCATTGATAGGTCATCCGTAGCAGTAACCTCTTCTTGTTCAGGCTCTTCTCGTTCCTGCTCAGGCTCGGATTCACTGTCGCTGTCTACTTGAATGTTATGAGGTGGCGGTTCTTGAAACGTTTTTGGAAAGGCGTGTTTCTTGGAACAATTCTCCTTCATATGTGTGCGGATTAACGTGAGGTTCATAATCCTCTTCATTGGGGGAGGTTGTCTAACATGTGGCGGCACTTCATAAGCGACATCCCAACCTTCGAGATTTGGATCACTTTGGCGGGCCCACGGTAGATAGAAAACTTGGGTTGCTGTTGAGCCGTAATATAGACATCGGGAACATCCAAATGGGTGCTTTGTTTGATTTCAACTATCCCTAGATGTTCATGAGTCCTTCTAGTCTCTTTAATTTGGAACCAATGACATTTGAAGACTACGACGTTCGTGGGTTTGCACCATAGAATAGAAGTTCATAAATTGCTTCAACTCTTCCATAATACTCGGTATCTCCTTCGCCAATAGCAGAGACACAACAATTTGTAGACTTTCGGTCGGCCATAGATAGCTCTTTGCCATAGGTACGAAAGCGATACCCGTTGATGTCGTATTTGTCAAATGAATGGACCTTATAGTCAAAACCATTAGCGACTTGTCTCAGTTCGGCGTCCATAGACTCTGAACTAGCCTACAAGTTTAATACGAAAAGATTGTTGCATTAGCCAGAAATTAGAAGAAATGAAATGGTCTAATGGAAATTACTGTTTGTTTGAACCGAGAGATGAAACCAGGATAGCCGCCTCCATGCTTTGCCAGAAGCTCATACTCTTCGATGGAATCCTTTTGGATAACCGCTCCATACGAGAATTTGGCGACGTATCGACTGTATCAAATATCCAGGAATAAGAGCAGTTCAAATGAAGTAGAGGTTGCGAAATAATGTACCGAGAACTTAATCGATGTACGGCCGCTTCATTAGATTGTTCAAGATATACAACGTAATGGTCCGCCATTCGTCGTTATCCAACAATAAGGAGTATAAGCACCGGTGGTGCGAGCTTCCCTTTGAATAGGCTGAGGTTGGATCCACCCTTTTAGGGTCGCCAACATTGTACCGAGGCTTCGGATTATGCAAATGACGATTTTTGGCTTTGTAGTGTGCTGTCACGAAGTTTGCCGCCTCCTCAGTAATGAATGCCTCGGCCATAGATGCTTCAATTCGACGTTTATTTTTACATTTTGCTCGAAGCGTCTTCTGCATCCTCTCGAGCGTAGAGCACCAACGATTCTGCACGGGCCCCCAATCGTGCCTCCGCGGAGATGCAAAATCAAATGCTGCATTGGATTAAAGAAGCCGGTGGAAAGATCTTCTCCAACTTGCGAGATCAACTCCGCGCCAACTCTTCCATTTCTTCTAGCAAGCCAGGCGATAATTCTTTCGCACATAGAACACGGAAGAAATAGCTCAGCTCTGCCAGTACTAGCCATTTATCCTCGGGGATAAAGCCACGCAACATCACCGGCATTACCGCTCAAGCCATATGTGCCAATCATGACTCTTGAGACCAAATATTTTCAATTTTTCAAGGCTCGCTCCCCTCTTTAGATTCGATGCATACCCATCGGGGAACATCAACTCCTTTTTCACCCACAGGAGTATTTCCCTCATAACGGCCTTCCAAGATTGAACCATGCCTTTGGCCGCCCGATTCTTCTTTCCTTTTGGTTGTTTCATGTTTTGTAGCGGTCTATCACATAGAGCCTCTGATCGACTCGGCCTTAGGATTATCCTTCGTTTTCCCTCTATGCGAACAATGTACCAAAGAGGGCCTCGCCGACATTCTTTTCAGTGTGCATCACGTCGATGTTGTGTGGGCAAAGGAGGTCTTTAATCTGGCAGATCCCACAAGCATATCTTGTGGGTCGAGCGTGTTCAGTATATACCCTTGAAATACCTCGGGCGATTTGGATCCGGCTCGAGGCGTTTAAGCGATCCGAGGTGCATTGGCTTTGTCAATGGAGGTGGTGCGAGTTTTGACATCTCTACCTTTGATGAAGTTCTTCTTGTCTTTTACGAACTTATGGTGAGGATCCAGAACTGTCTATGCATGTCGAAGCAAGAAAACTTGCCACCCGCTGCAGCCGATAAAACTCAAGAGCTGCCTTGCATGTGGGCACGGAACCTTCCATGCACACACCAGCCAACGAATAAGCGCATCGCCGCAAGTCATGCATTGAGTACATGTACCACACACGCATTAGGAAGTTTTTTTTGTAGCGGCGTCGTATGTCTTGATCCCATTATCCCAAGCTTCTTGCAGTTCATCCTTAAGCGGCTGCATGTACACATTCATATTCTTCCCCGGATAGTTGGGCCCCGGAATTATCAACGTCAGGAAAATGTTCTTTCTTTGCCTAATCTGTCCGGGGGGGAGATTGAGTGGAATGACAAATACAGCCAACAAGCTGTATTGGGCTGCCATCATACCAAACACATTGAACCCATCCGTCCGACGGCTACTCGAGATTCCTTGGATCTGCCGCTTTTCACCATGCAATGCATCGAAGTGTTTCCATGCAGCACCATCCGATGTGTGTACCATCATCGATTCCCATCGCATCCCGTTCGGTTCTTTTGCCCAATTTGTGCCATGTCATCTGTCTCGGCCGTCTCTTCGACCATGAATAGGCGTTGAAGTCTTGGTAAGACGGCATATACCAAGAACGTTAATGGGGATTTTGGTGCGACTCTTCTCACCCATACCGTTGTCTACCTCAACATACCTAGAAGACTTGCAAATGGGACAATAGTTCAAGTCCCATCTTGGAGCCTAAATAAGGCACATCCATTCTCACAGCATCTATCTTCTCATAGGGCATCTTAAGTACACGGAGGATTTTGTCCGGTGGTACAGGTTTGCGAGCATTATATGGCCTTTAGGTAGAAAGCGCCCAAATAGTGTCACTATCGCGTCATAGCATTCTCTGCCCAAGTTGAATTGGGCCTTGAGCCATTACTTGTGCGATGGCATCCGGTGACAAAGCTCGGTGTGCTCATGGAAGGGCGCTGAAGACTCCAACATATCATTGAAGGCCTTTGCAGATTCCTCCATCTCATCGTCCGAATCCCGAGCATCATCAAAGTCTTGCACCATGTCTTCCATCCGGTACCATGCTCATCGGTGCGACAGCGGCCCTCCTCGGCTCTGGAGCGTTGGGCGACTCACCATGAAATGTCCACATCGTATAACCGGGCGTAAACCCCACTTCTGCAGTGTTTGATCATTTCAAACTCTGTCATCTTACAATGGTTGTCGCTTTTCGACACGTGGGCACCAGTTGTTTTTCGCCCATTTGCAAATGCGGCTCGATAAACCCTTGGTTTTTGTCATCCATTCAGGGTCATGTCTTTCGACTAGGGTGACGGTGTACATCCACGCACGATCACTCATCTTGCCTAGCTCTTGGACACACAAGAAATACATACATAACTCAGCAAACCATATTCATCGTTAATAGAGTTTCTCGGTTTTATTACGTCCATGCAACCTAGGCGCTAATAGGTAAAGATAGGTCCTAATCACCCAGTATGTGTAGATTGGGTTCGTTTTCCCATGCTCTGCTCGGATCCGACACAAAATTTGGCAGCACCTCGCTGTTCTCTCGATACGTCTCGGCAATAGCGAGAGGATGTGTACCGGAGAACAACAGAGAGGAGCGCGAAATTCTGCATCGGATCCGGAGCAGAGCATATGGGAAAACGAACCCAATCTACACATACGGGCTGTCCATGGATAACGTTGGACAATTGAAGAATTACGGTTATAAATATGCAAATGAATGCATATTTATAGATGTAACCCTTTCGAGCGGGAGACGATAGTGGTCACGCATATCGATGATTGAATACACCTATAGCTAGCAAGTTTCATCGGCACGAAGACCGAACAGAGCAAATGAAGGGGAGAGGAGGAGATGTCATTTGTGCTCACCCACGAACGCAGGGGCGGAGCTCGTCGAACGCACGGGGAGGTCGTTGAACACCAGACCCTCACAGCGATGAAACAACTGCACATTTAAATACACCCGATCAACGCAAATATATATGATGTTTTTCATGCCTACAGGTTCGGTTCTTATAAATCTAGAAAACTGAAAATTATCTTCTTGATTGGTTTCTAGAACTGTGTCTGAGAGGCTGAAGCTTGCTACGATCTGGCTAGCTCCTATTACATCTAAATATGGAGGAAAAGAGGGCAATGATATGGCTATAAAACTTTTCCTGTAAACTGAATATGCGTACAAATTTAGTAAAATCAATATAGGAGAAATCACTGTGTTAAATGACAAGTAAACTGGTAATAACAAGAGAAACATGCTTTAGCATCTCTTTATTTTGACCAATACATTATTTTTAGTCATCCAACAAGTTACTAAGTTGTTGTTGAAAATTTGTTCCAAAACTGAACATATTGTGTGGTGTTGAATTGGAATTATATGCATGCCATGTTTTTCTACAGATTGCTCTTTCAATCATTTCGCAAAGGTAGGAGACATCCAAGGCAGGGTCATATATGCGCCCTCAAAGCCACCTGCAACCTGTTTCAATCCCCTCTCTGTACAACGTTCTCCCTGATTCCTCCATTTTCCAATATTCATGAACCATGTTTCTTTGGTTTTAGATTACTACCGTGCACTTGACATCGTTTTTGCCTTGCTTTCCTTCAGTATGTTCAGAGGGTCAATGTTCATATTATGAATCCCATCTCCAGCCTATATACTAACTTAAACTACGAAACATCTTCAGGCATCTCAAAGCGAGAACTTATTGTCCCTTCTAGGTTCCAGCCACAGAATTATTGAGAGGTTTGTTTTCAGACTTTAATTCAAAGTTGCAGTTCTGTTTTAATAAATACCTCAACTATTTCTAATGAACACTACTTTATAGTCCAACTATCCTTAGGCAAGGGATCTCACAAGATAATAAAACACCAGTTCGTGTAGCTGCTTCCAATGGTAGAGAAAAATTTGAAACAAGGTACTGCTCATAGATATGCATATTTATTTAATTCCTCGACCAATGTTTTAACAAAAAAAAATTCTTTCACAGAAACTTCGGTACAAAAGGAAACAACCGACATTACTGAAGATGCTAGCAACAAATTCCGACGGTTTAATAAACTCCCCCTACAGTGTTTTAAAAGGGAAGACCATTGTTAGCTATTGCTGTAAGACATGTACCACAATTTTCTGTCTTTTTGCAGCACTACAAACCACACGAATGTGACACATTTCAGGACAGGCATATTACTGCCTCAAGGAAAATAATATCTATCAAGGTATTATGCATTACATAAATCTAATAATCTAATAATGCTACAAATTTTACAGCATGTAGGGCAACATCAAGCTTTGCTACAATGAAGATGCATGCTTCAGTTCCCAACACGCCATGTATAGTATCAATAATCGCTACCTTTGATCGCGGCCTATTATAAGCGAGAAGATTCTCATACTTCCAGATGTTTTTCAGCTGTACAAGACTACAAATATATCATCATGCCGAGTACATGTATACGTGTCAATTATTGATATCGATATAGTATGTGCATTTTATGCAAACCTCCTTTGTGAGGCATGTGTTGGCCTATTGCCCTTACATGAATGTAGATTGCTAGCTCTAAAGAATGTGCAAGTCAACTGTACGGTTTTGTTGTGATTTGAGTAATTTAAGAGTTTACCCGCCAAAAAAGAAAAGAAAAAACTCTACGGTTTTGTTATTTCAATGTGGATCCTGACTTTTCTCAAAAAGATCCCGCAGCAACGCGCGGGGCATCATCTAGTTGAAGATATCCTTTAGTACAAAGTCTATGTGGAATGATGTATATTTTTGTGGGCATGCTTTTGATTTGAGGAGCCTATAAACTTCCTTCGTCAGATCCTGGGAACAAGTATAATTTTTTGTTACTATAGTGACACTAGAAACGTCTCTTTCAATTAATAATAATGCATCTGCTTTTTGTATACCTCCTAATATAACACCACAGTGCGACACTTGAATATCCTAAGGTATGTTCTTAGTAGCTTTGTTTGGCCCGAGAGCTTGACAAGTGGTCAGTTTTTAGTCCAGATTCATTGTAGTTTCGTTATCACGATCTGATTGGTATTGACCTTTTGCAATCACTTTTGGTACATCTATGACCTCTACTCTTTTTGTTTGGTCTAGGAAACATCTATTCTCTATGATGCTACACAATAAACTGAAGCACTGCTTGTGCCTTCGGTAGCATATGGTTCAGTGTTCAAGGTCTCGCATGAGAATCACATAACAAGGATCTGGATAGGAAGGAAAGGGGATGCCGCGCTCACCGAGCCGGCGAAGCTTCTTGCGCGTGTCCTGGTCGGCGTTGGCCCACGTGTGGAGGGCTCCGGCGCCGGAGATCCGGTCGGCCTCGAGCTCGAGCTCGGAGGGAGGAGGCTCGCCCACTGCCTCCACGAGGCGCTGAGGCGGCCACATCGTCGCGACGACGGCGCGAGATGGTCGGGAAGCGGGACGTCGCGGGCCTTGCGGAGGACCTCGCCGAGTCGTCGGCGTCGAGCCCGGCTGTGGCGGCGTCGAGGGCGCTGAGCGCGACGGCCTCTTGCGCGCAGCGTGAGGAGGTGTCTTGAGACGGGCAGGAGGGAGGCGAGCAGGCGGCGAAGAGGGAGTGGGGGGCGGCGGTTGCGGGCGCATTTAACTCGAGCAGGCGGAAGGCGTCGGCGGCGCACTGGGGTCGTGGGCGGGTGCGATGGGGTCGTGGGCGGTGCGGTAAATCTGGGCCTGTTTTTTTTTTTACACAAGTGGTGGGTGGGTGAGGTGGGGAGAGAGAGAGGGGTGGGGCCGGGCTGGAAGAGAGAGAGAGGGGAGGGGCCGGGCTGGGAGAGATGGGCCCTCTCTTTGCCATCTGCTGGCTGATGGCAAAGATATGGGCCTTTGCCATCCGCTGGCAGATGGCAAAGAGGTGGGAACTCTTGGGCGTTCTATGCCGTTACCCATTGGACCCACCCACTTCTTTGCCATCAGCCAACAGATGGAAAAGATTCTTTGCCATCTGCTGGCAGATGGCAAAGAGGTGGGTTGACAGGCCGTTACACTACTCGACCCTGCCCACCTCTTTGCCATCTGCTGGCAGATGGCAAAGATTATTTGCCATCTGCTGGCAGATGGCAAAGATTATTTGCCATCTGCCAGCAGATGGCAAAGAATTGGCTGATGGCAACCATGTACTTTGCCGTCTGTCAGTTCTTTGCCATCTGTTTTTTATAAGCAGATGGCAAAGACGTTCTTTGCCATCAGCTGGCAGATGGCAAAGAGTTGGCTGATGGCAAATTCCCAGTTTCCAGTAGTGTATTATTGCATTTGCATAGCCATTCCGAGATATATTGCCATGCAACTTCCACTGTTCCGTTTATTATGACAGGCTTCATCATTGCCATATTGCTTTGCATGATCATGTAGTTGACATCGTATTTGCGGCAAAACCACCATTCATATTTTTTATACATATCGCTCTTGAGTCATTGTACATCCCGGTACACCGTCGGCGGCATTCATATAGAGGCATATATTAGTTCTAGTATTGCGTTGTAATTCGTGAGTTGTAAAGTAGATAAAAGTGCGATGATCATCGCTATTAGAGCATTGTACCATGTGAGGAAAGGATGTTGGAGACTATGATTCCCCCACAAGTCGGGACGAGACTCCAGATGTAAAATAAAAAAATAAAAAAAAGAGGCCAAAGAGCCCAAAATAAAAAAACTGAGACAAAAGAGTGAACAATGCTACTATCCTTTTTCCACACTTGTGCTTCAAAGTATCACCATCATCTTCATGATAGAGAGTCTCTTATTTTGTCATTTTCATATAATAGTGGGAATTTTTCATTATAGAACTTGGCTTGTATATTCCAATGATGAGCTTCCTCAAATCTACCTAGGTCTTTGTGAGCAAGCGAGTTCGATGCACACCCACTTAGTTTCTTTTTGAACTTTCATACACTTATAGCTCCAGTGCATCCGTTGCATGGCAATCGCTACCCACTTTCATTGATATCTATTGATGGGCATCTCCATAGCCCATTTATACGCCTAGTTGATGTGAGACTATCTCCTTCTTTTCGTCTTCTCCACAACCACCATATTCTATTCCACCTATAGTGTTATATCCATGGTCACACTCATGTATTGCGTGAAAGTTTCTCGGTGCAACAAACCTTGGGTCTGTTGCCCTGACTGTGCACAGGCACGTGATCATGATTGAAGCACCAACCCAAGACTATGTACAAGAAACCAAGCAATTTGAAGGACCAACGAGGATATTAGAGGGACCATGACCAAGCAAGAGAAGCAAGATATCATCGATAGAAAGGCATCCTTTGCCGGGCAGGCGAGCCGACAAAGGGCGAGGCCACCCCTAGAAGAAGATGACCAAGGCGTCCTGGAAGGACCTGCCGGGACTTGCTAAGGCTAAAACACCTCACCAAGCACGTCACCACGACTCACTTCCTCGATCAGTGCATTGTCAAGCTGCAAAGTGATTAAGTGGAAGCCATTCACCACATGGCATCCCCTTTCTACTCAAAAACCTACAGGCAACACCCGTCCTATGACGTGTCAGACGAGCAGGCATGGAGCTGGCAAGATAGCCCGGCAAGCCTTGACGGGCAACCAATGATGGGACATTAAGCAGCACAATGCGCACTGTCAGCCTACAGAGTTAGGTATGATAGCACTGTTTGCTATCTTATTAGTATCTAATGACTGATTTGCCACTGTGGTGACCCCTTAACCTATAAAAGGAGGCCCATGGCAGTGATAGAAGGGGTTAGAACGTTGGGTAACTCACACCCCATACGCGCGTAGTCACTGCAGCCCTAAGGCAACCCTTGTTGGGCAAGTGTACTATGCTCCACCATCACATTTACACCATCAATCCACCAAAGCAGGAGTTGGGCTTTATGCCTCGCTGTCGGTGTCAAAACCGGCGGATCTCGGGTAGGGGGTCCTGAACTATGCGTCTAGGGCTAATGGTAACAGGAGGCGGGGGACACAATTTTTACCCAGGTTTGGGCCCTCTCTATGGAGGTAATACCCTACTTCCTGCTTGATTGATCTTGATGATATGAGTATTATAAGAGTTGATCAACCACGAGATCGTAGAGGCTAAACCCTAGAAGCTAGCCTATGGTTATGATTGTTCTTGTCCTACGGACCAAACCCTCCGGTTTATATAGACACCGGAGGGGGCTAGGGTTACATAGAGTCAACTACAGAGAAGGAAATCTACATATCCGAATTGCCAAGCTTGCCTTCCACGCAAGGGAGAGTCCCACCCAGACACGGGACGAAGTCTTCAATCTTGTATCTTCATAGTCCAGCAGTCCGGCATAAGTATATAGTCCGGCTGTCTGAGGACCCCTAATCTAGGACTCCCTCAGTAGCCCCTAAACCAGGCTTCAATGATGATGAGTCCGGCGCGCAGATTGTCTTCAGCATTGCAAGGCGGGTTCCTTCTCTGAATACTCCATAGAAGATTTTGAACAACAGGATCGTGGCCGGCTCTGTAAAACAATTTCCGCAAACCACCGTAGAGAGCACAATGTTCCACAAATCTAATATGCTGACAACTTTTCACAGCGTGACATCACGCCACGCCCCGGTTATTATACGAACCGTTTTTCTCAACCTGCCACTGCACGTCCTGCGAGGCGGTTTTATTGGCACGTCTTGTCGAGGCATATATTGTGTTCCCCTTATAATGGGATTCTCATCAATACGGGCGTGGGTAACCCAACCGTGCTATTAGTATGACTCCTCGACTTTAGGCAAGTTCCAAATGGTCACGTGGAGGACGCTTGATATTCACCCTCTTTATAAAGAGGCCAGGACATGTCCTTTTCTTTCCACGCCCGATCCTTCCCTTCCCCTACCTCGAGTTCCAACACCCAAGGTTCATGTTTAAGCGCTCCGGACCTTCAATCATGTCCGGATCCAACCTTCAAGGCCGGTGGATGGCCTCTTCTGTCACAGAGGAGGACATCAAGAAGCTTAGGGAGGCTAGGTATCTGACCGTCGAAATCCCCCACAGGCTACCTCCTCAAGGGCACTTATCCCCACTCCCAAACCCAACGAGAGTGTGGTATTCGTTTCCCGCTTCCTCCGAGGGCTAGGCTTTAGTCTTGATCCCTTCATAAGAGGGCTCATGTTATATTACGGGCTAGATTTCCATGATTGGCCCCAGGTTACTTCCTTCACATCTCGTCGTTTATCATCGTGTGTGAGGCCTTCCTCTGCATTACCCCACACTTCAGCTTATGGCTCAATACCTTCAATGTGAAGCCGAAGGTGATCGATGGTTGACACACGGAGTGTGGAGGCGCTATAATAAGCCAAGGTGCCGACTCCCTATGGCCAAAGGGCTCCTTCCCGAAGGTGTCCGACCTATGGCAACGGGAGGGGTTTTACATCACAGCTCCCCGAGGTTCAAAGCGGGCAGCCGCCCCAGCCTTCCGCTCTGCCCCTCTGCACCAACTGGGGTCATGGGTCAACAAAGGGCTAGACTGGGGGCCAGCTAATAACGTGCTGACATTGCTAACCCGCATCCGAGATCTCCTCAAGAGGGACATCAGAATCGTCAAAGTAATTCAAGTAATGTTAGTTCGTCGGGTCCTGCCATGCCAACGTCGATCTCTCCGTATATGGGGGTTCAACCCCGAAGGACCGCGAACCATTCAAAACTTCTTCGGCATGACGCCCGAAGGAATGTATCGACAATTCTTCAGATCACAAATAAAGTGTCCGGACACCACCGAGGATACGGGTCTCAACTGCAACCGTCCAGTTACCCAAGTAAGTAACTCCGCAACCGAACATGCTATCATTATGTTTGTTACAACATTACTCTGAAAAACTACCCTTTGCTAGGACTAGATAAGAAAGGGGGAGAGGATCAGGTGTTCGGCCCCTCTTCCCGAAGGCTTGCCGGATCCTGTACTAACCAGGATGCTGGCTCACGCATCGTATCAAGTCCCATCAAGAGAAGACGAGGGGAGGAATAGGGAAGCCAAAAGCAGGCTTCATACATTACACATCCAAACTGGGGGAATTAGTGCCTCCACGAAGAAGGATGATCGGGCAGGTGAATCTAGAATCCCCTCTCCCCAGGGGAAGAAAAGGGCCGCCCCTGAGGACTTGGAAACTGAGGTTTCCAAACGAGCAAAGCAACCTTTACTAGGTGGACCTACCCTGGAGGGCATCCTGAGTGCACAGCGCCCACAAGGGGGGCCAGCCGTCAACCAAACCATAAGTAATCAAAGGCACATTAGTAAATATGCCCTGCTCTTTTCCTGAGAATAACGACCGAGACATATGTTTTGCAGTCCGGCTCATAGCCCTTCTCCCCAATGTTCGTCTTCGGGGGATCTTCTTCCGGAGATGATGGAAAGCGAAACGCCTCCTCCTGCATCCCCACCTCATGAGACGGACGACCCTAAAGTGTCATCATGGAGGATTTCTCCTGATCCGCAAAGGCCAGAAGGTAATTCTTTGGCCGCCCGAAGTCCGGAGTTCCCGGTTCCTAAGGAGACCAACAGAAAGAGCCCGGAATTGTCCGGTGCCCAACCGGACACATTGATGGGTCTTTTGGAGCAAGCCGCTATCTCAAAGGCTCATCGTACCTTAATGGGTATGGTGGTTGAGAGGATTTCATCCGCAAAAAGCAGGTTGAATGAGGCTTTTATGATCCTACTGAGAGGCTCTGAGGTACGGAAAGTGATGTATATATTTCTGACTGTACCACACACACGAGGTGTACTTCGTATAGGTAGTTGCCCCTGAGACTCTGGTTGCCGTCCAGACAAGGCAAGCAGAGGATCATAATCTCAGGTAATGATAGCACTGCTTTTGTGCGCGGACAACTACAGATCCGGGGGCTGACCGAATTGCTGAATTTGCTGAAATGAAGCGGCAACTTGACGTGGCGCATGCGGACATCTCGCTTGTTAACAAGCGGCTTGACGAGGCACAGGGTATGTATATTCGGGTGGTCAGTAAAATTTAAGAAGAGCATGATGCTAGTATTTATAGTATGCTTTGACTGCAGATGGGGTTGCCGCCGTGGAGACCCTTCGGGCAGAACTTGCCCAAGCCAAGGAGCAAGCCAGGAGATGTGATGCGGCGCCCTGAAGGCGGCCGAAGAACTAAAAGCCGAACAGATTGCGCATCGCCAAAGTGAGGATAAAATAGCCAGCATGGCTATTGAGCTAAAAGATGCCGCCAGCCGATATGAGCTTCTCGAAAGAGAAGACCAAGCGAAAACGGTTGACCTGGAGAAGGCCTTGCAAGCAGCAAAGGAAACTAGCTCTGAAATTAGAGCGGCACGGGAGGAGCTTCGGCAAGCTGGTGATATCGTGACTAGAAAGCCCTTTTTATTGCGAACGAAGTTCGGCGATCCGAAATATGCCCCTCTTGATCAATTGTGGAATTCTGCGGACGCATACTTGGATTTAGCAAAAAGTGCTGCTGATGCGACGGAGTATTTCAAGGATCGGAAAGATCATGAGGTGGAAATATTGTTCTTGTTGCAATTCAGTGCTCCAAAGCATCTGCTGCTATTGAATGAGCAAATGGCCGAGTGGGCCGAGCTCCATAGGTTGTCCGGACTCGCAATGAAGGCTGTCGTGGATCATCTGCGGCCGAAGGATCCGAGCCCAGGTAGTAATTTTGGTTTGGTGCAATGATTTCTTCGTGCTTTGCCACAAATCGACGTTGTCAAGAGATCAGTGTGCATAGGGTAAGCGGATGGCTCTTGCCCGTGTCAAGACATATTGGCCGAAGATGGAGGCCACCGAAATTGCAACCGGGGTTGGCCTGGGTGTTAGTACTCGCCCGAGCACTATTTTGAAGAAGTCCTAGAAGTTGCCAGTTCAATAGAGGCTCAGTGCTCAAAGAGTACCATGTTCCAGTGACATGTATCTTGATTGTACGAACAATGCTATTTTTATTATAAAGGCTATATTTATACTTTTCGCCATAAAGTATTGAGTGCCTCCTGTTCGGCCGTTTATGTATGTATGTATATAACCTGAAAGTTTGTAGTCGTCGGCTTCAGCCCCCACGCATATAATGCGGGGGTGTTCGGTAAAGCGAGTAATCACACTTGATCCAACGTCTTGGTCCCTTAAGAAGGTGATAGCGTGGCGAACAAGGCAATCGGACTATATAGCTTTAACACTTTCACTTAGCCATAGGAGTTTTACGGTGGGGCTACTATATAGCCCCTGGTACATCCGCATTCATCCGAATACGGTGTGAGTACATACGTGACAATCAGTTTCCGCTGAGTCATCGAGTGGTTGACCAGTCTCTCGCTTTATCATGACAATCAATTTTCGGCTTTCTCTACTCAGGTGCTCATCCAGATGAACCAGGGCACAATCGCAGTAGTTCTCCCGGTTCCACCTTAGCCCATAGAGCAAAACATAAAGGTAGCAAAACACGGGAGCCGAGCAAACCCAATTATTGACCAAAGACATGATTCGGAGCTGATGTATATAAGGCCAAAGTCGCAACGCCGAACACTCCCTAAGGTGTTCGGACTTTACAAAATATACGGGGCCGAGTACCGCCCTCGATAATGAGCCCTGAATTTCCAGGTACATGCATTAATCTGGCGTGACGAAAAAAAGTTGCCAATAATGCCAATATCCCTCTCAATTGTTTTAAGTGCCCGGAGGGTGTGAAGCAACAAGAGACAATAAAAAGGTTTTCACAGGGTCTTAACCTAAAAAGAAACCTTTGAATGGGGCCCTGCTGCACGTCTGCGCCTTTATCTCCATTGTGTCGTATCCTGGAAGGGTGTAGCACGATGATTAAGAAGAACCCAGGTGAAAGAATCTGGTGTGATTGTGCGAAAAGTTGGTTATTCTTAATGAACCATGAGAATTCAATCTATTATTGTATTAATATGGTCTAGCTGAACTATGGACCCTTTTTGCATGCAGGCAGCCCCTGGCACCACATATGGTGGTGTATCCGTCGACCCAAGCTCAGGTTTATCTGGGCTGCTACAACTAGAGGTGCGTCGGACACGTCTAGACGTGTCCGTGGTCTCAATGACCGATCAACTGTTGTTGGGGAGACTGAGGCTCCTGCCTGGCAAACTTCCCCAGGTACTTTACTTGCTCATTCTTTGTTTCCTCCTTGTTTTTTCTGATTTCTACTTCCTCGTTCTCCCCTCTCTCCCTTTTTTACTAGAACGCCAAGCCGCAGAGCAGGAGTCGTTGGAGGTGGCACTCGACATAGGCAAGGCTGCCGCGGAGGAGGCCACAGACATTGCTGCCACGGAGGGGCAGGATCTGGTTGCCGAGGATGCGCAGGGGTCCCTGACGGGGATGGAGCGCGCTCCAGAGATTGTCCCGGCAAAGTGAGCGGCCGTAGAGGTGAGGATTCCTCTCCATACCATGGGCCCACTCCCCGCCGCTGGGTCCGTCATTCAGATCCCGCCGTCCTCCTCCAGCACGCTAGCCATGGTTATGTCACCGCCCGGGGCTAGAGACCCCATCCCGACCTTGGCAACGGACGCCGAGCTTGCTGAAGAGCTTCAACGCATCCTGGCTCCACTTTATCAACAGGCTGGGGAGGCTGACGACTCGATCGCCGTTGCCATGGACTTGTCCTTTAGAGAATCCATGGCGGCAGGCCTCAAGGAGATGGAGGCCCGGCACAATCACAAGTGATTGGAGCTCAAGGAGCGGCTTGAAACTGTCGACATGATGGTCTAGAAGATGAAGGACAAGGGCTTGGAGCTGCGCAAGTGGCATGACAAGCAATTCAAGGTGCTCTTGAGGCAGCAAGAGACGCTCCAGGTGATGCGGGAGGATGTCATGGACTATGAGGCACGACTGGCGGACCACAAGGCTTCCCTGGATGCCAGAGAGCGAGAGATTTCTCTCCGGGAGGAGAAGCTTGCGGCCACTCTTCACACAAAGGACAATGAATTGGAGGCTCTCGTCTGTCAGCGTAGCAAGGACTTGGAGGATAAGTAGGAGGCGGCTCTGAATGTTATCGCCGCTGATTCTACTGCTCGACTGAAGAAGCTCGCTGATGATCTGGCTGTCATGTCCGTTGCCAAGGCTGATCTTGACCGGCAGGTGTCTGAGTGGGTGGAAGATCTCACCAGGAGAGCCAAGGAGTTGGACGCCCTCAAAGAGGAAGCACGGAAGGCGGAGACCCTCTTAGCCGATGCTCAATCACATCTCTCTTCCAAGGCTCAGAGCCTCGAAACTGCCAATGGCGAAATCTCATATCTTAAGGTGAGAATTGGCACATTGGAGAGCTCGGTGGAGTCACTTGAGTCGAGCCAACAATTGCTGACCAGGGATTTGGACAACGCTAATCGTCTCCAACAAGAGTGTTGGACAACCTGAAGAACCATGTCGACCCGAGCACCCTGTGGATCAAAATACTGATCGACATAGCTGAAAGCCTGGGCTAGCGGGCCGCGGAGATGGGCATGGACGGTCCAGTTTTATCACTCAACCAACACAACGTTCCAAGTGCCAAATTGGAGGTCTTCTTCAATGAGTTGATCGAGAAGATGGGGGCGCAAGAAGCAGAGAGGGCCCAGCGCTTCATGACAGGGTCCCGGAAGCTGGCTCGCAATGCCTTCTTCATGGTCTTGCGCAACATCGCCTGCCGCCACCCAGGTCCTGACGTCGACGATGGATTCTAGAAGCCCCCGGCATGCGCCAACGTCGCAGCTGCCAAAGAGATGGCTGCATCACGGGCTGACGGGGTCCTCCGGGTCTGAATCGCTTCGCCTGGCCGCCAAGCCAAGTATTGGGCCGCTGTTGCCCTGTAATGGAACATATCGCATTTTTTTGTGTTTAGTCATCGTATCTCTGACATTTGTGTGAAACTAATATTCTGGGTCGAATCTTAGTTGTGCGTTTATCCCTCTATGCCCCATATGCTCGCATCCATATGATATATTTCCATGTATGTTTTGGATGTATGCCGGTATCATATTGCCTCGATTGTCGTAAGGGTCCGGCCCTTAACAGTCATCTTGGCGTGGATGCGTCCCAGTAGGTTTTTCCCGGGTAGTTCTCGGTGCAGCCTCTCGCCTTGAGAGGAGGGCTCTGTGCAGGAGGATGGAGCAACGAAAGAAGTTGTCCAAGGTTCCGTCACATAAGGATTTTCCCAATACGAGCGCTCACTAGGTTTAAAGGATAAACGACCGCAAAGAACTCTAAAGTACCAATCGAGAAATAATAACAAGAACTTAGATTTCGTTTTAGGTTTCCTTCTCTTCCATTGGGTTGTGCATGTGGAGTGTGTTCGCCGCGCCCAGCAGAGAAAAAGCCAATCAGGTGGTCTCTTCGCCCCCGGCAGGGGCCGATATGCACTTTATTTGGTTGGCGGTCCCCCTTCCTCTTTCTCTTCTCCTTTCGTGTCAATCCAGCAGCAGCCAATGCGTGGATCATGCCGACGCAGGCAGCCTCGCCGAAATATGCTTGTCGGGGCACTAATCGGTGGACTCATACCAACGTTTCGCTCATGATTGCTCTAATAGGGCGAATACTAGACTGAGCGTTGTGTGGTAGTCGTCGATGCCGATGTTGCTGCGGCTGAAGCAATTCGACTGCTGACGAAGGCAAGAGCCGGTGAGGAGGAAGCTCACGCCTGCAGGTTCTATGTCCTCTCTCTGAGCGGCTCCTGAATGGTGGATGCACCATGTAGGCCGCCGAGACGGGTCCTCTGGTTCCAGCGGGGATCATCGTCGTGATCGTGACCGCGGCAAGGTTTGGAGACCAGTGATGTGGTGTGGGTATGGCCCCGCTTTGCTTCTGCGTCCTCGCGGGCGCCATGGTCGATGGCGTCGCAAATGACGTAGGTGGTGAAGACGGCGACGCGCTGCTTGCATCTTTAGGTTTGCGCAAGCGATGGCCCCTACCTGGCACGCCAAAGATATAGCAGGAAACCACGGCCACGTATGGGACCAGGACGGCCCATTGCTGGTTTGGTGAGGGGAGTCGCGTTGCACAAAGAGCAGACCAATGCAAGACAACACGACAGGGATCGCACAACAGTTTTACCCTGGTTCGGGCTGCCGTGAGGCGTAAAACCCTACTCCTGCTTTGGTAGATTGGTGGTGGTGCGTAGTACACTTGCCCGGTAGGGGTTGCCTCAGGGTGGTAGCAACTACGCGTGCATGGGGGTGCGAGTGGTCTAGCTGGTCAAGCTTGTGAACCGGGGGAACCGAACCCCTTCTATGGTTGCCATGGGCCTCCTTTTATAGAACAAGGGATCACCACAGTGGCAAATTAGTCATTAGACACTGATATGATAACATATAGTGTTATGATACCTAACTCTGCAGGCTGTCAGTGTGCATTTAATGCATCGCTTAGTGTCATGTCGTTGGTTGCCCAGCAAGGCTTAATTCGCCAGCTCCACGCCTGCTTGCTTGACACGTCACTGGACGAGTGTCATCTGTGGGTTCACTTGATTGGAAGTGGCCGCTATATGGCGAATGGCTGCCACTTAATCATTCTGCGGGTTGACACCGCACTGACTGGCAATGTGGGTTGCGGTGGAGTAGTTGGTGAGGTAATCTGATCTCTGCGAGTCCCAGCAGGCCCTGCCGGGACGCCTTGGTCCTCTCCTTTGGGGGATAGCCTAGCCCCTTGCTTGGCTCGCCTGCCCGGCAAGGGAGGCTTCTGTCTTGATAATATCTGGCTCCTCTGTCTTGGCCTTGGTTCCTTATGATCTGTTAGTTGGCACCTTGAATCTCTTGGTCTCTTGTTCACCTTGTTCTTGGCTTGTCCGCGCACAAGTCAGGGGGAAATATGTACCCTGTATATTTTCCCCGACACCTATATGCATAATAATTGCCTTGGTATCATCATAACTGAGGGAGTCCTGGACTAGGGGGTGTCCGGACAGCCGGACTATCATCGTCCGCCGGACTCCAAGACTACGAATATACAAGATTGAAGACTCCGTCCCGTGTCCGGATGGGACTTTCCTTGGCGTGGAAGGCAAGCTTGGCGATACGGATATGTAGATCTCCTACCATTGTAACCGACTCTGTGTAACCCTAGCCCTCTCCGGTATCTATATAAACCGGATGGCTTTAGTCTGTAGGACAACATCCGTTACAACAATCATACCATAGGCTAGCTTCTAGGGTTTAGCCTCCTTGATCTCGTGGTAGATCCACTCTTGTAATACACATCATCAATATTAATCAAGCAGGATGTAGGGTTTTACCTCCATCAAGAGGGCCCGAACCTGGGTAAATCATCGTGTCCCTCGTCTCCTGTTACCATCCGCCTAGACGCACAGTTCGGGACCCCCTACCCGAGATCTGCCGGTTTTGACACCGACATTGGTGATTTCATTGAGAGTTCCTCTGTGTCGTCACTGATAGGCTTGATGGCTTCTCCAATCAACAACGCCGTCCAGGGTGAGACTTTTCTCCCCGGACAGATCTTCATATTCGATGGCTTCGCACTGCGGGCCGATTCACTTGGCCATCTGGAGCAGATCAAAAGCTACGCCCCTGGCCGTCAGGTCAGATTTGGAAGCTTAAACTTCACGGCGGATATCCACGGAGACTTGATCTTCGATGGATCCGAGCCACAGCCGTGCGTGTCGCACTGTCACGATGCGCATTATCTAACTCTGCCGCCGGACAGCGCCTCGGAGGCCGCACATGAATCTGCTCCGACCCATAGTTCGGAGCCCATCGCACAGATCGAGGACGAGTGGCTGGACACCGCCTCGGGAGCTGCAACATCTGCGGCGATGGAGCCGAACACTGACCTTGTCCCCTATAAGACTCGTGACTCTGAGGCGCCGGACTCCCTGCCGGACTCCGAACCTCCTGCACCCCTGCCAATCGAATCCGATTGGGCGCCGATCATGGAGTTCACCGCCGCTGACATCTTTCAGCACTCACCCTTTGGCGACATCTTAAATTCGCTAAAGCATCTCTCGCTATCCGGAGAGCCCTGGCCGGATTATGGCCAGGATGGTTGGGATGCGGACGACGAAGAAATTCAAAGCCCACCAACCACCCACTTTGTAGCCACTGTCGATGATCTAACCGACATGCTAGATTATGACTCCGAAGACATTGACGGTATTCACCAAATGGATAGCGAGAGGTACTTATTGGTCATGGTGGACAAATTCACCAAATGGATAGAGGCCAAGCCAGTTAAAACGGCAGAGTCCGGACCAGTGATAGACTTTATCTCCGGGGTAGTACACCGTTTTGGTGTCCCCCACAGCATCATCACCGATAACGACACAAATTTCACGGCCGACGAGGTTAAATCATGGTGCAAAAACATGGGCATTAAGCTCGATTATGCTTCAGTCTATCATCCTCAAACCAACGGTCAAGTGGAACGAGCAAATGGTCTAATAATGAGCGGCATCAAACCCAGACTAGTGCGGTCACTTACGAAATCTGACACACACTGGGTAGAGGAGCTCAACTCCGTACTCTGGGGGCTGCGGACGACGCCCAACCATACTACCGGATTCACACCATTTTTTATGGTATACGGCGCAGAGGCAGTTCTGCCCTGCGACATCATTCATGACTCACCTCGAGTGCGCATGTACAAAGAAAGAGAAGCCGAGCTGGATCGGCAGGACAGCTTGGATGCATTGGAGGAAGAACGCGACGTCGCCAAGGCTCGTTCCGCATTCTACCCGGCAGAAGCAGGCTCAAGATATCAAAGCAGAGAAGTACGGGCCAAGACCTACAATGTTGGCGAACTAGTTCTCGCTGCACGGACAAGAAAAAGGACAAGCTCAAGCCCAAATGGGAGGGCCCTTCATTATCGATCAAGTCCTCGACCGGCGGAGCGTATCGTTCATTTAAATGCGTCGGACAACCGACTCAAGCCGAACCCATGGAACGCAGCCCGCCTCCGAAGATTCTATGCCTAGCGCCGGACTAAGAGTTCGTCCCCTTCCCCCGTTCAAATTTTTACACTTCAGCTGTCTTTCATTTCTCTTTCTTCTCTTAACCCTTTTACTAAAAATCCCTTAAAGGCCTACTTGTGCATTGTTCGCATACACTTGATGTTCCATCCGCACTCATTATTCCTGGGGGCTTCTTTACCAGAAGCTTAATTATAAGGGCTTCATGCCCAGCACATGTGTCAAGCTTCCACATGTACCTTTTATTCACCATTATATGCATCGATATGACTTAAGTTTTGGCCAAGCTGGGTTGCCTGGCTCCTGTGCTTACCCCTACGTTCCCGATTGTTTGGCTAGGAGGTAAAGGGAGCACCTCTGCGATTGTTACGCTGTGTCATTTGGATGTGTACCTCGACCGGTGAAGCCAAAGCTAGCGTTTTAAGGGAATATTGGTCGGTGACTTGAAAGATGATTTTTACCCACTTATTTATCTCGCCCCGGATGTTTTCCTGCTCTTTTCACAGTCCGGACATGCACTTTAGGGCATGCCTCCTGAGAAAGGAACACTTAACGGAACTATTCTCCCGGAAGATGTTTCTTACTAACCATGTAATATAACATAACTAGTTGGGCACTTGTCTGATAAAGCACTAATGACCCCTATGCTTGGTCTCCATGCATGCCCCGGTTGTTTTTTAACCGAGAAGGTATTCAGACACACTCCGGACTTTAGGGTCCCGAGGCTAAAGCGAAAAGGTCGGCAAAGACAAACGATCTACAATCCGGCTAGAAGGCATTTTACATGTCATTTTAAATTACATTGTCACATTGACTGACTATATTCATCCTCAATCCCGTCTAACAGGCTGTCCAATTTACAATCCCGTTGGGAAAATTTAGCGGCCAACTCTACTTGGCCGTATACTAAACTCACTGGGATCTCCTTCCCGTCGGGCCCCATAGGTCCAACCTCTGCCATATGGTTGGGATCTGCCTTCTTGTACCGCATCTTTACCATGGCCCAGGCCTTCCAGGCACCCTGGCAGCAAGCCAAAATCTTCCATAAACGGAAGCGCTGCCGCACTCCCTGAAGCTTCTCCGCAAGCTCCCCAAGGCCTTCGGGTAGCGAGAGGGCTGGCCATAAAGCCTGGAAGACGCCGCTCATTGCCTGCCGAACTCGTTCGAGCAGCTGCAACAGCTCGGGAAGTTGATCACCCGTCGATACGGGCATATCCTCCGCAGGACGACCTGTGAGTATACCTACAGACATATCTTGTCAATTGACTTCCTCGCCGAACTCTTCTTTTCAAAGGAGTTCGCTCAAGCACTTACTATAAATGCCGTGATGAAGCCGCTTATTCTCCTTAACGGAGCCGGACAGCTTCGCCCGAACGCCTTTCAGCTCTTCACCAAGCTGGGCATGGGCATCTTGGAGCCTGTTCCGTTCTTGCTGCACTCTATTCAGCACCCTCTCGCCAGCCTTCAGCTGGCGCAGTAGTTCTTGCCTATCCGGATCTTGTCCGGCAGCACCTGCAATGTCATTATTAGACTTGCGCACACGCCGCACAACGCTTACATTTTAAAAAAAAAATAATGTGTTACCAGGAGGGGTCTCTGTGTTTCCTCCTGGGGCAGCAAGTGCGGCCTCAAGTTGGGCCTTGCACTCTTGCAGCTCCTGAGACAGTTGGGTATTCTTCTCGGTAAGATCCTGCGTTTCAAATGATCCTTAAATCAGTTAATATAACTACTTTAAGTCTCGGGGCTCTTGGCATATATAACTATTAAATTCTCTTACCAGTATGTCTTTTACATACCGCTCGGGCTCGTAAAACCATCTTGAGCAGCACGGAGGTGCGCGCCCCAGCGTTAAAGGCATTCAACGCCTCGGGGAGAAGCAGCGTCACGAAAATCTGTCCGTGGCGCTTTGTGGTTCATGGCGCTCTCCACCTCAGACATGGTGGCGGACAGTCTGTCGGCATCCTCCGTTGGAGGAGTATCCGGCTCGCGCCTTGCGCTCGCCTCCCCCTCCAGACCAGGTGCTGGAGCCTAGCTAGTAGAGGTTGGATTGGCAACCTCTACGCCTGCAGTCCGGCGGGCGCTTCTTCTCCTACAAAAGTCATGAGCACTTAAACGTTTCCTAGGAATGTTGCTCCAAATAATTAACTGCGAGCTATACCTTTGCGGCGACGTTTCAGTCCGCGCCGCGCTCCTCTTCCGCCTACTAGTCCGGACTGGCCTTTGTTGGTCAGCCGCCGCGGGCTCGGCCTCCCGCCTTGAAGGCGCTTCCTACAAAACACCATCGTACGCGAACGTCAGAAATGAGAAAGGAAGAGATAATGGTGTCGGGGCTTCCGTCGCAATCACCTGGGAAGCCAGATATAGTCCGAGGTAGTCAGCCGTAATAGCGACTAAGGCATTGTCCATGCTGAGCTGGTGGAACACACCGTCGATTAGCTCCACCTGTATGTCCGGATCCTCTTCGGAGGCCGGACCTTGGGATCTCTCTGGATCCTCGGGTTGTGGAGCTGGACTTATCATGTCCTCCACAATCCGACGCAGCTCCTGCGTCGAAGACATAATATAAGAAGCTTAAACTTTGAAAGCATGGGTCGGGCCCTTAAAGTGTTCGCTTACCCAACGCCGAGGGTTATTCATGGAGAACCCGTTCAACGGGTTCATCTGGAGAAAGTCCTCCTTCTCCCCCTTGTACAGGCCGGACAGGATCTTCACCAGATCCTCGGCCGAATCCGGTCCTTTGCGGCCATGACGGGTGGCATCATCTTCCCCGTTGAAATCCCACATGGGGTGGCCCCTGCATTGCAATGGCTGCACCCCCCGCGTAATGCATGTTGCCATGACTCCAATCATGGTCAACCCGGAGTGGGCCAGTAACCTTATCCGGTCCACCAAATAATGGACGCTCCTGTCTTCCTCCAGTTGGGGGCTCTGCGGACGCCAACTGAGGCATTTCTTCAGAGGAACAGAACTGAACTCCAGGAGGCCGATCCAACAGGTCCGCAGCGAGCGCCTTCTATGTAAACCATTCAAGGCCGTCTTGGACGCCTTCTTAGGGGTTCCGGATGGATATCCGGTCCCGGCAATGCGCCATATTTCGGCGCCGCCCACTTGATATATGGACCCCTCATGAGAACGAGGTACGAGGCAGAACAACCTCTTCCACAGTGCAAAATGGGGCTCGATTCCCAGAAATAGCTCACAAAGAGCTATGTAACCCGCGATATGCAGGATAGAGGCGGGCGTAAGGTGATGGAGCTGGAGTCCGTAGAACTCCAGGAGTCCGCGGAGGAACGGATGTATAGGAAATCTGAGTCCCCTTATCAGATAGGGGACGAAGCATACCGCGCCCCTTTGTTAGGACTCGGGGTAGCCTCCGCTTGCTTCCCACCTTGGTAGGTGGCCAACCTGCTCGAACCGACCTTGAAGGCCGGAGGAGATATCCCTTGCTTGAAGCGCCACCGGCTCACAGTCGGGAGAACATCTCCGCCAGCCTCTGGCAAAGGAGCTGGGAGCGCGAGAGGAGGAGTCGCATCGACGGTCCATGATGGAATGGATTTTTCGGTCAGAGGCGCTCCGATGAGTCCTCGCGGAAAGAAGATGGTGTGATTTGGATCTGGATTCTTGCCTCTCTTATAGGCAGATTATTTTCACAGCTAGAGGGTAAAACATAAAAGATACCCTGGCTTTTCGCATTCGTGTGACGCGTGGAAGATGGCCATTATTGGGCGTGGAAGCCAAGAAGCGCAACATTGATAAAAAAGCCGGACACTGTTTGGCAAACGCACGGAATTTGGAGGAGAACCCGCCTTGCAACGCCGAAGACTACATACGCGCCGGACTTATCGCCATTGAAGCCTGGTTCGGGGCTACCGAGGAGTCTCGACTAGGGGAGTCCGGACAGCCGACTATCATCGTCACTGGACTCCAAGACTACGTAAGATACAAGATTGAAGACTCCGTCCGTGTCCGGATGGGACTTTCCTTGGCGTGGAAGGCAAGCTTGGCGATACGGATATGTAGATCTCCTACCATTGTAACCGACTCTGGTAACCCTAGCCCTCTCCGGTATGTATATAAACCGGATGGCTTTAGTCTGTAGGACAACATCCATTACAACAATCATACCATAGGCTAGCTTCTAGGGTTTAGCCTCCTTGATCTCGTGGTAGATCCACTCTTGTAATACACATCTTCAATATTAATCAAGCAGGACGTAGGGTTTTACCTCCATCAAGAGGGATCGAACCTGGGTAAAACATCGTGTCCCTCGTCTCCTGTTACCATCCGCCTAGACGCACAGTTCGGGACCCCCTACCCGAGATCTGCCGGTTTTGACACCGACAATAACGTGGTGCTTTTCTATCAATTGTTCGACAGTAATTTGTTCACCCACCGTATTATTTGCCTTCAAGAGTGAAGCCTCTTGTGAATCCTATGGCCCCTGGGTCTATTTTCCAGCATATATTTTTAGATCTATAACTGAAAACCAAAAAATGCCAAGCTGCAACTTGCTTGTACCTCGTACTGGACTGATACCTTGGTTCTCTAACTGAGGGAAATACTTATCTCTACTCTGGCATCTCCCTTTCCTCTTCAAGGGAAAAAGCAATGCAAGCTCAAGAAGTAGCACACGGGTGTGTACCGTGCCCACGGGACCCCCGTGTCCATGGGAGTCACAGACCCCATGCACACAGGCTAAGTTTGTTAGGTAGTTGTAGACCCCGTGTGCATGGGTTCCACTCACCCCGTGCACACGGCCCCCCTGTGTGTACCTGTGGGCTTAGCCCATGTAATGTCCATTTCGCACCTGCTTACCCCTTCGTACCCTAGGGCTATATATACTCCTCCATCTCTTCCAATTAGAGATAGCTAAGAATAGATCTAGACATTAGAGCTAAGCTCGTGTATCTGCCCTTGTGGGATTCCAAGAGAGAGAGAGAGAGAGAGAGAGAGGGAGAGAAAAAGAGAGAGAGAGACTCCATTGGAGTTCAAGGCCTCTATTGGAGAAGATCCATAGGGATTCAAGACCTCTACGTGGGAAGGATCTATCTAGATCATCAAGACCTCATCTCCTTTGGATTTGGGCTGAAATTTATCTTGTGCTACTTTCCTTTGCTGTTCATGTACCTTGTAGATACATGTGTTGCTAGTCTAGTGGATGTGTGATTGGAGATGTTCTTGAGTGTTCCTTGCTACTTCTTGAGCTTGTGTTGCTTTTTCCATTGAAGAGGAAAGGGTGATGCAGCAAAGTAGAGATAAGTATTTCCCCCAGTAAAGAACCAAGGTATCAATCCAATAGGAGGCACAAGCAAGTCTCCAATATATGCACCTGCACAAACTAACAAACACTTGCACACAACACGAAGAAGGGGTTGTCAATCCCTTCACGGTCACAAACAAGAGGGAGATCTAATAGAGATAGGTATAAAAGATAAAAAAATACAAAACTAAAGTAAATATAAATAAACTGCAGCAAGGTATTATTGTGTTTTTTGGTTTATAGATTTGAAAATATATGATGGAAAATAGACCCGGGGGCCATAGGTTTCACTAGAGGCTTCTCTCTTGAAAGAAAACATACGATGGGTAAACAAATTACTGTTGACCAATTGATAGAAAAGCGCACAGTTACAACAATATCTAAGGAAATGATCATGAATATAGGCATCATGTCTCTGACAAGTAGACCGACTCCTACCTACATCTACTACTATTACTCCACACATCGACCGCTATCCAGCATGCATCTAGAGTATTAAGTTCATAAGAATGGAGTAACGCCTTAAGTAAGATGACATGATGTAGAGGGATAAACTCAAGCAATATGATGTAAACCCCATCCTTTTGTCCATGATGGTAACAATACAATACGTGCCTTGCTACTCCTACTATGTCACTAGGTGAGGACACCGCAAGATTGAACCCAAAACTTAGCACCTCTCCCATTGCAAGAAAAACCAATCTAGTTGGCCAAACAAAACTGATAATTCAAAGAGAAATACAAAGATATCTTAAACCAGCAAAAAAGAGTTCAGAGAAGACTCAAATAATATTCATAGATAATCTGATCATGAATCCACAATTCATCGGATCTCAACAAACGCGCCGCAAAAGAGTATTACATAGGATAGAACTCCAAGAACATCGAGGAGAACATTGTATTGAAGAACAAAGAGAGAGAAGGAGCCATCTAGCTACTAGCTATGGACCCGCAGGTCTGTGCTAAACTACTCACGCTTCATTGGAAGGGCATCAAGGTTGATGTAGAGGCCCTCCGTGATTGAATCCCCCTCTGGTAGGGTGCCAGAAAAGGCCCCAAGATGGGCTCTCATGGGAACAGAGGCTTGTGGCGGCGAAAAAGTATTTTGGTGGACGCTTATGATGTTTTGGAATTTTTGAGAATATATTGAAGTCGAATTAGGGTTGGATGACTCCCAAGGAGCCCACAAGCTCTCAGGCGACCCCCTAGGGCGCGCCCTAGAGGCTTGTGGCCTCCTCGGGGCTCTTCTGGCCCTCTCTCCAAGTCAGGTAGGTGTCTTCTGGTCCAAGAAAAATCATCGTAAAGTTTTATTCCTTTTGGACTCCGTGTGATATTCCTTTTCTGTAAAAGTCAAAAACAAGGAAAAATAGAAACTGGCACTTGGCCCTAGGTTAGTCCCAAAAATAATATAAAATAGCATATTAATGCATATAAAACATCCAAAACAGATAATACAATAGCATGGAACAGTAAAAAATTATAGATATTGTCGGTGTACTAAGGTAGGGGTACCTCAGTACCCCAACTTGTGCACGGGCAGTTGCAGCTCCCCGCAGCTAGATCTACCACATGCTTGCCGGAGACCATTCCTGCTCCATATCAAGCCATTCAAGAACAAAGTGTACAAGACAGAAGATCAAGACCCCGGCAAGAGGAGCTTGCCGGGAGGGCCGTCCCAGGCTCAAGGTTACCTCGCTCACGCAAGGCCCTGGCGAGAGGAGCTCGCCGGGAGACTAGAAGATTACATCGAGAAGACACGCCTCGGCGCTTATACGCGCCCGGCGAGGGCCCGGGAGCGGCAAGTTACAAAGCCCGACAAGCTTCCGGTCCTGCAAGATCAAGACCCGGCAAGGTACTTGCCGGAGAGCTGCGCTGCGTGCAAGACTCCAGCTCATCCGCCCACGCCGCCTTAAGCTCTCTCCAGAGACGTGGCGGATGGTCAGTGCACTGGGGTGCGGTGGCACTCCACGGTGGTGGATCCATCACCGTGGCATTTGAGACGCAAGGGCGGAGCTTTTGGGGTCGACGGCGACGGGCATTAAATGCCTTTGTCCCCACTATCAAAGTAGGTAGAAACCACTGCTCAAGCTAATCGTAGCTACACTGCTCCCCGACTGCTCCAACTACCACCTCTTTTACATTTTTACCCTTTCTCCCACGCTGACACCTGTTGGTGACCCTTGGCACTATAAAAGGAGGCCCATGCACAACGAGGGGAGGTTCAATCTTTGCGACTCCCACGCCGGTGTAGCTGCATCGTAGCTCTTCAAGCTCCCGAGCACAATACAACACAAAGCAGCAAGAGGGTTTACGCGCCCATCGCGTCCGGCCGGGTAAAATCTGCCAGCGTGCATCGCCGATCCGCTCTCGTGCCTCCTCCGCCTCGCATCAAGACTTCACGAAGGGGCCCCGCCCCATAGGTGCTCGCGGGCGGCGGGTCTCCTCCGCCCCGCCCCGACATCTTTGGCGCGCTGTAGGGGCGTCGAGGTTGTGCGGACCTGATCAGCGTTCGCGGGCGCGTTCTTCATCAAGAACTTCATCGACGATCGCGCTTATGGCCTCAAGACGAGGGCTTCGAGGGTCGCAGAACCGCTCAGATCTCACCCGCCGCCACCGGAGCCAACGGTAGGCGGAGAAGACGCCACGGAAGGGTGGACACCGGCGAGGGCACTCGCAGCGCCACCAGATCCAGAGACAGACGGATGACGCGCTCGGTCTCCGTGGATCCACGCCCATCTCAGCAAGACGACAACCCAGCAGCGCCATACCACGGGAGGTGGTATCCGCCGCTGGAGCAAGAAACGCCGGAGGTTTCATGGATGCTCGGACTACCGTCTGCATAGGCAAAGCGAAGTGCGTGGCAGGACCTGCTCCTCCTATCGCTACTAGGAGTCCGAGCATATCCTCTCGCTCGCGCCGCCGCCTCGCTCCCCTCCACTCCGCAAGTGCATCTCCTCGAGCGTTACGCTGCCGACGAGGACCCGCCATCGAGCTCCAAGTCCGCTAGGACAGCTCGTGCTCACTCCGACAAGCGCCGCCTCCTCGGAGCGCTCTAAGCCCGGCGAGGGCAGCTCTGGTGCTCGTTCCGGCAAGCGCACCTCCCCGGAGTGCTGCACTGCCGTCGAGGACGCGCCATCGAGCTCCACCCGCAAGTGCAAGGAAACGAGAAAAAGAAAAGCTAAGTCGTTCGAGCTTTTGTGCAGAAGCACTCTTTAGTTCCATGCTTTTTTATGTTATATCCCTCGTGCGTTCGTCCTTTGTACTCAAAACCTGTGCGCGGAGGAGCCCGCCTGTGAATAGCCGCACCCTTATCTTGCTTCGAGCACACTCAACGAGTTAAAAGTGAGCTGCCACCAGCTTCGCGCCCTTGTTTCGCTTTTCGAGTCCGCCAAGAAAGTTAAGCGCGCCGCGACCGACACGGCAAGGTTGCTTGCGGAAGCAACACCAGCCGGCGGGCTGCTGATGTTCCGTGACTCAAGCAAGTGTGTTAGCACCGCAAGTTCCCCTAGAAGCGAGGGTAAAGGCGCACAAAGGATGTAAGGTAGAGGGTGTAACGTGGCGAGCCCCGCCGTGAGATGTCCTTCGATGAGAGACTTCAGCGCGAGAGGAGCCAAGTCGTGGTCCAGCTGCGCCCTTGCCTTGTTTCCGAGTCCGCTCGGCAAACACAAGCGCTGCAGCTGGCCCTGCAAGGTTGCTTGTCGGAAGCAACACCAGCCAGCGGCTGCTGATGTTCCGTGACTCAAGAAGCGTGTTCGCGACCGCAGGCTCCCCGAACGAGAGTGCAAACATACGAAGGGCAAGGCACGCATCGACAGCAAAGTCAAGATTTGTATACATATACATGTACATGATGAAGATGTTGCAGATCTATCTCAGCTGTTGTCATGGCCGAAATTGCAGCAACAAGGAGAAACCGGAAGAGAGCGCCAAGACTGGCCCCGCAAGCCAGGGTTCTTTGGGCGACAAGCGCCAAGATTCGCTCTCCGCGAGCCAGCGTCGCTGGGCTGCGAGCGCTAAGATTCGCCTCCGGCAAGCCGAGTTCTTTGGGGCTGCGTATCGATAAGTTTTTATCCTCGTCATGCATCCTCTCATGGACCGGGAAAGCGGGCTGCGTCTTTGAACGAGCATGACTTGTACAACCCATATGCGAGGAGCCAAGTCGCGCCCGCATGCGCCCTTGGTTTGTTTCGAGCACGCCAAACGGTTAAAGTGAGCGCGACAAGTCTCGCGCCTTGTTACGCTTTTCGAGTACGCCAAGAAACACAAGTGCGGCCTGAATCGCCCGACAAGGTTGCTTGTCGGGAACAACACCAGCCAGCTGGCTGCTCGATGTCCCTGACTCAAGAAGCATGTTCGACCGCAAGCTCCCGAGAGCGTGGGATAGGAACATACAAGGCACAAAGTCAAGATTCGGCCCGCAAGCTTTCCCTCTTTTTCATTAAAACATCCTAGTTTGATACAAGTCCATAGAGGATGAAAAACATGATAGAGAGGATTACAAGTTTTTAACATAGCTAAGGCCCGAGGGCCTACAAATTAAAAAGATAAGGTGCCGTGATCCCTCTCTGTTTCTCTGCTCAGAGTTCAGGAGGTAGGTCAGGAGCCCCTGCAAGAGAAGCTTGCCGGGAGGGCGAAGGAGCGCCTAGGAGAGCGTGGCGGTGAGCGCCATCGCGGCTGCGGGTGGCGATCTTTCAGAGCTGCGCAAGGTGACGGGCATGGGGCGCACTTCTCCCGGAGAGCTACGGCGCCAGAAGACACCAAGAGAACACCCGGGGCCGCCAGGCTTGGCGGAGACGGAGGCGCCGGAGGCAGAGCTTGAAGACGGGTGGCGGGACGCCAAGACGCTGCCGAGGGCACCTCGCCTCAGATTCGGCATGACGGCCTTGCCGCCATCCCCTCTTCCTCTTCCGCAGCCTCCTACGCCAGCCGCCCAAGGAGACGGCCCGGAGTTCGAAGGCCGGGCGACCGGATTACGGGTCGCCGGTGGCGCGAGGCAGCGGTGTCCGACGCCTAATCGGACCCGCCATCCTCGCGTCGCCGCTGCCGCCCTCCTCGTCACTCTCGCCGAGGAGGGATCTTCGCATCGGAGGAGCTGTCCACACAAGATCTCACCCGGGTCCCGTAGTCCTCAAGACCTTGACGGCGAGAAGGTCGCCTCCATTAACTTAAAATGGAGGGTAAACCCGCCGCCAAGCTATGGATCCGCGAACGCCTTCCACCCTCGGTCGAAGAACATCACGCCGGGCTGGGGACACGACACTCACACGAAAGTGCCGCTGATCCCACAGCCCCTCATGCGCAACTCCATCACTCGGGCGGATCCGTCCCATCGCGTCCGCGAACGGGCCGGCAGCCGAGTCGGCGACGAGGCGCCGGGCGGCTTGATGAAGAACTCCTGTGGGTCATCTCCGCAGTGGACCGTGATCGTGGATAGGAGACGCGGGGAGACGGGAGGCGATCACCACGACCGCCTCTCCCGACCGCCTCGGCCACGCCTGCCTGCTCATGTCAAGGCGCCTCCCTCTCCCTTCAAGCGGCGGCTCCGCCACGGGAGCAAGATGGGGAGAGGTGCGCTGCCTCGAGGCGACTCGCTGCCACCGTCAAGAACTGGATTCCTCCTTCCATGGCGGAAAGAAGAACGGAAGATGAAGACGAGGGGAAGAGGATGAGGTGGCCATTGTGCTCCCCTTCCGCCCTTTTAAAAGGGCGAGGTAGGGACTCAACCGCCTGGCCACCAATCGGGAAGCGAGGAGGCCGAGGAGCGGGCCGACCGCTTTCTCCGCCTGCGGACGGCTCGGTCTCCCACCTTCACCGCCCACGCACCCGTGGCATGAGGGCTGCGTGGCGAAAAGCGAGCCGAGCGACGGGTGAAGCGACCTCGCCTGCACCACGATCACGGAGTGGATGTTTTAAAGATCGTGACACGCCGCCCACGCCTCCCACGACGCCGCAATCGACGCGGCTGCCACGGGAGGCGGCGGATGCTGGCGGATTCGACGCGCCATGGGCCTCGTGTGCCTGCAGACTGCTTTTGGGCCTGGCCCAACAGCAGCGGCACTGTGTGGAACAGGCCCGGGCTCCTGTCGGTGTAGCTAAGGTAGGGGTACCTCAAGACTTCAACTTGTGCATCGGGCATTGCAGCTCCCGCAGCTAGATCTACCACATGCTTGCCGGAGACCATTCCTGCTCCATATCAAGCCATTCAAGAACAAAGTGTACAAGACAGAAGATCAAGACCCCAAAGAAGAGGAGCTTGCCGGAGGGCCGCCCCAGCTCAAGGTTACCTCGCACACGCAAGGCCCCGCGAGAGGAGCTCGCCGGGAGACTAGAAGATTACATCGAGAAGACACGCCTCGGCGCTATACGCGCCCGGCGAGGGCCCGGGAGCGGCAAGTTACAAAGCCCGACAAGCTTCCGGGTCCGCAAGATTAAGACCCTGCAAGGTACTTGCCGGAGAGTTGCGCCTGTGGTTCAAGACTCCAGCTCATCCGCCCACGCCGCCTTAAGCTCTTCCAGAGACGCGTGGCGGATGGCTGTGCAGCCTGGGGTGCGGTGGCACTCCACGGTGGTGGATCCATCACCGTGGGCACGGAGACGCAAGGGCGGGAGCTTTTGGGGTCGACGGCGACGGCATTAAATGCCTTTGTCCCCACTATCAAAGTAGGTAGAAACCACTGCTCAAGCAATCGTAGCTACACTGCTCCCAAGACTGCTCCAACTACCACCTCTTTTACATTTTTACCCCTTTCTCCCACGCTGACACCTGTTGGTGACCCCTTGGCACTATAAAAGGAGGCCCATGCACAACGAGGGGAGGTTCAATCTTTGCGACTCCCACGCCGGTGTAGCTGCCATCAGAGCTCTTCAAGCTCCCGAGCACAATACAACACAAAGCAGCAAAGAGGGTTTTACGCGCCCATCGCGCCCAAGCCGGGTAAAATCCGCCCGCTGCATCGCCTCGATCTGCTCTCAGGCCTCCTCCGCCTGCATCAAGACTTCACGAAGGGCCCCTGCCCCATAGGTGCTCGCGGGCGGGCGGGTCTCCTCCGTCCGCCCCGACAGATATGTTGGAGACGATCAAGCATCGCTGCTTAATTCCTGCTCGTCCTCGAGGAGGTAAATGATAAAACATAATTTTTATGTGGAATGCTACCTAACATATTTATCAATGCAATCTTCTTTATTGTGGCAAGAATATTCACATCCATAAGATTCAAAACAAAAGTTTAATATTGACATAAAAAATAATACTTCAAGCATACTAATAAAGCAATCACGTCTTCCCAAAATAACATGGCCAAAGAAAGTAATCATAGTCTAGCTATGCTCCATCTTCATCACACAAAGAAATCATAGTCTGGCTATGCTCCATCTTCATCACACAAAGTATTTCATCCTGCAAAACCCCGATGACAAGCCAAGCAATTGTTTCATACTTTTTATGTTCTCAAACTTTTTCAAATTTCATGCAATACATGAGCATGAGCCATGGATATAGCACTATAGGTGGAATAGAATACGGTGGTTGTGGAGAAGACAAAAAGAGGGAGAAAGTCTTACATCAACTAGGCAAATTAATAGGCTATGGAGATGCCCATCAATCGATATTGTCATGGGAAACCATGGCCACCTATGGAGCCATGAGCCCCTTTTGGTTCGGCGGGGGTATGGGCATGTTGCACAAAGAACGGAGAAGTGTAGCCCAACACGGCAGAGATCACACGGCACTACAAAAAAATACACTTCCGTGATGATACATGTTTGTCACAGTAGGTCGCGTTTTTTGTCATGCATTGACATCCATGACAAATTTATGACAGAATCAAGATAGTCATACCTGTGCTGTCATAGAAGTGTTCCATGACATTACCAAATTTATCATCACAGAAGTGTCCAGTTCCATGAAGATAAATCGTGCGTCACAGAAGTGCTTTCGTCAAGGGTGACTGGCACGTGGAATCCACCGTAACGTAATGCCGTTAAGCTATCAGGTCGGGTTTTCGATCCGATAACCCGTTAACAGCCTCGACCAATGGGGATTTTCCACGTGTGAAATCATCATTGGCTGGAGGAGACATGTGTCAGGTCCGCATTGGGACAGGTGTCACTCATCCAATGGGCGAGACGTGCCTATGATATGTTGACACGTGGACCGTCCCATCAAGTTTAAATGGGCCGGCCCAGCTAAAGACCCACAAGATTTTGCGGATCATAATGGGCCGGCCCAGCTAAAGGCCCACGAGATTTTACGGACCATAATGGGTTGGCCCAGCTAAAGGCCCACAAGATTTTGTGGGACATAATGGGCCCGCCCAGGTAAAGGCCCACAAGATTTTTGTGTGCCATAATGGGCCAGCCTAGGTAAAGGCCCACAAGATTCTTGCGGATCATAATGGGTCAGCCTAGCTAAAGGCCCACAAGATTTCGCTAACATTAATGGGTCGGCCCAGCTGTAGTCCCACAAGATTTTGAGGACCCTAGTAGGCTGGCCCATTAACTGGCTGCCATGTTTTGGTCCAAATGCCGACCCATATTTGATCCGGTCCATTAATGGCCTGCCACGCTCCGGGCCTAATAGTGGCCCATATGACATCCGGCCTGTTAAAAGCCTACCACGTTCTGGGCCAAATTACAGCCCAGATCACGTCCGGCCTTTAAGACGCTTGGGGCTCAATTATGGCCCATATTGGATTCGGCCCGTCAACTGGACACTATGCTTTTGGGCCCACTTGCTAAAGGCCCACTTAGTAATTCGGCCTGATATTAGTTTTGCCCTGTTAAGGGCCCGTTTAACATTTTGGCCCTATATTAATTTCGGCCTGTTAAAAGCCCGTCATATAGTTGGGCCTAACTACGGCCCGGTTTGCATCCAGCCTGCTCGCAGCCGATATCTGATTGGGCCAAACAAGGACCGGGACAATTTTGGCTTGTTAAAAGCCCGTGATTTGATTCGCACAATCATGGGTCGGGGTTCATTTCGGGCTGCTGCCGGCCCGTGAGCTGTTCGGCACGTTTCAGGCCCAACCTACATCGTGATTGCATGACAGCCCTATTATGTACCGTAATTTTACGGTTTGGCCTGTTTACTGTGAAGACAAGATATATATACAGTAAAATAACTGCATCATCGTGAATAAGAAAAAACCAAGACTATACAATAAAGGAATTACGGCATATTACATCCACTGGGCATCAAAGTTCGCCACTATGATAATAAAGCACAAGCAGACAAGAGATTACATACACTGGGCACCACAGATCGCCACTAGTGCAAATAAACACGCCGACAAAATAATATACAAAACCGACAACACTTCAATAGAGTTCAAGAAAGGTTAGCCTCATTGGCGAAGCCGCAGTACAAGCAAATGAGCAAGATGATGAGATCAGGCTTGTTCAACACTTATATCTTCCTCACTCAATGATAAACAAGCAAATGAAGACAGGTTTTGCACATAAAAGTATTAGTGCCGATAATTCATCACATTTCTTATCGATTTAATAAAGTGACACAGCTTTAAAATTGCATTAACACAACATGGTATTGTTCAGGTCAAGACATGGCAGGAAATGACATTGTGAAGGAGTTGGCAGCTTCACGACACCACTGGATTACAGATCAAGAACTCATAAGTATCAATGGTTAGTGTGTTGTCAATTTATACCATTTCAGAGTGGCAAATAAAGAGAAGGTTTAAATAATAGTAGAATGATATGACATTGTTCATTGATAAGACATTGTAGAATATGCCATTGTGCTGTAGTGGGTAGGTTCACCACACCACTGGATTACGGATGAAGAACAGAAGCATACATGCAGTGTAAAAGAAGATCACTTGATGTGTATAGTTTAATTTACATGGTATGAAGAAGGAACTTGGTTGTACAACTGAAAACTTAAATTGAGAAAGGACAAACTTTTGTTTATGAACTACATAATATACTTTAAACAAGCAATTTCATGCAAACACCAAAAATAAACAGCTGTTGCAGTCATGCCTAACCAAATATATACAACAAAGTTTAAAGGCTTGAGATGGACAAACTTACATTATTGGTGAACACAGGCTCTATAAAGGCCTTTAAAAGCATTGCCTTTATCACAGAATCTTCTTCAAAAGCATTGCCTTTATTCTACATTTTGTTAAAAGTAAATATAGATGTGAAAATATATGATAGAATGGAGAATATTTAAGATAAGATGAAGAGTGATCCTACATAACCAAGTAGCTATAAATGTAAGTGCAACGATATAGGCAAAAGGTACAGCCAAGAGCAATGCACAGCCAAACTTCTTCAGTACCAACCTTGATCTGATGTGTAGAAAATGGAGGGCAAAGGAAAAATAAGCTACAGAGTGATGGTACATGAACAACTACCTGTCATTATAAGTACACTGATAAAGGACAGCATGTACTTACAAGAACAATGAAGAGCTAAAAAAACATTGGCATTGGATATATTCTACACTAATGTAACAATTCATACAGATCAGATAATTTGGAGCGAACAGTTCATAAGCAAGCTATCCTGCATACTGCTGTCACATAATGAACCAGGTATGTATGCAAGTACAGTGATACAGGACAACAGGTACTAACAAGAGCAAAGCAGCGGGCAGCATATTTGCGATCTCCTGTCGTTCTTTTCAAACCGGAATTCTTCTTCGAGCAGATTTAATGCAAAAAAATCTGTAAGGCACATGCAGAAAAGTAGAAGTTCAAATTGTCATGTGATTTCATACATAGTACCTCATCCTGGGAACGAGACCAGTGCATAACAAGGTTTTTCCATTCAATGTCTTCTAAATTTAGCGCAGGAGATACACCAGAAATTCGTTTATAGACTTGCCATCAAAGTGTGATTTTCGTATCACCGACATCGCTATAATGCTTCCTTGAAAAGCACAAGCAAGCTTTGCTCGTCATGACTATCCAGATTGACCCTCGCCTAGTTACAACAATGTGATGTAAATCATTGATGTGGTCAATCAGCAGAAAACAGGAAAATAATAACCATGAATAATAGCACTTACACGTAAGTTGGATAGGAAGATGTGAAAATGGTGTTTGTCTTCACAATAATCTTCCCATGATGGGAATATATGCACGTAGTCCCTAACAACATTGAAAGCATTGTCTTTTAAACTGGGAGTAAATGGAATGGGGTTCCAATCTGCAGGAATTGGCCGTCTCTGCAGTTGGGATAGGTCTTCGGTCGGTGGACATGTCGTACTTTTTGCTGGAGTGGGATTTTTCTGTGGTACAGCTGGTGCTATGACAAATGAAATCGGTATACCTTTTGATGGGGTGCAGGTCCTGTGTAGTGGGGCTAGTGGTGTGGCCAGTGAAGTATGGGTACAGTTTGCTGGAGTCGGTCCTACGTTTTGTGTCACTGGTTGTACAGCCAATATAAGTGGGTGTCATTCGATATCTCGGCACCACCACGTTTTTCAAGGACTTTGTTGGTGCTCCTTCAGGTTCGGCAATCACCCTCTTCCTTTTTGATGTCTGATGCAGAAGGACAACATTTGAGTGGAAAAACATGGTATGATGACAGATGGAATATGTATTGATAATGGATGGGCATGGCATCTCGACATATATGATGAGTAAACTTGTCTTACAAACTCCACACACGAAGGGTCAACAAACTCGAGAATTGGCGATGACTAGGTTTGTATACCTTGGCTTATTGGTGGGGTGTTTTGTTGACGATGTAGGCAATTGGGCAGTTTTCCGGCCCAGATAGCTCATCCGCGCGGCTGTGCAGTGCGTCGTGCGCGTGCGCTCTGGGTTTAGTCCAACCTCGCTAGTCGAGGGGGCTCCGGACCTGTTTATAAGCGCAGCCGAGGCTCACCAGTCGAACTCCTCCGAACACTTACCTGAGCGCTTATACACGGCGCTCGCTCTCTCTCTTGACATGTGGGCCCTGGTCGGCGGGTCCTGCATTGTGCGGATTACTAGGGATTCGCCCACGGTCTCGAGTTCAAGTATCTAGCATTGTCAGGGCCTGCGCCTGACATTGGGCGGTCAATTTTTTTGTTTTTTTTGTTTGTTTGAATCTAGTACTTGACTCCACCAGTTACTTAGACTGATACTTTTTGTTCTAGTTCTTATCAGTTTTGTGTGAGTGTAATCTTTTTCATTTGAGTTTTTGCCTTCTTTTTTGTGTTTGTTTTTCTGATTATTGTCAAGTGTCTTCTGGTGTCATTTTCAGAACTATGGTACTTGTGTGTAGATTGAGTTGTACTGATAGTGCATTCATAGTAGCGCTTACGGACTGATGCTTCTTTGTACTTTTTATTGTAGTAAGTATGTACTGTATGATCAAGTGTACTGAGTTGTACTGACATGGAACAACGTTGCGTGATTTGTTGCATCATAACTAGTACTTTAGAGCAACGACAATGTTCCATTCAAAACCTACTTTTCAATTTTGAAATGATGGATTAACAATATAAGAAGCTACCAAACCAAACTTATATAATGAGATAAGCAAAACATTGTACTTGATGACATAACTAAACTTGTTCAAACATGACAAGCACGACATAATCATACTGGTTCAAACCAACAAGAGCAAACTACTAATTTGAAACAACAAGATAAAAGGCAAGCACAAGCGGAAGTAAAACGAAGGCAGGCTCTGATGTATCTTCATCCCGTAAAGGGGCAATAGGGGTGGTCGTAGAAGTTTTCAGCCTCCCACTCTTTCGCATATTCCGAACCATATGTGATGTAATCGATCATGAACCATGACTTGTACGCGGCGTACGCATCTACTCCTGTGTACTCGATGAGGTTGTCTGGCAGCTCGCTGGTCCCCCACAGTTTGTAGTCTTCCTGCGTGTTGATCTTGTTCTTCATGCCTTTGTAGAATGGGTGGATGACGCTGGCTGCAACATTAGTCAAGGAGTCATACTCTTTTCCGGTGTATGGAACTCTCCACTTGCGCTGAATGTCGATGAACTTGTTGGGGTTGATCTCCATACCAGACAGCTTCAGCTTCTCTTTGTCGCTTTCAATGCTGAAACCGGAAAATGTGAACAACTTCTCATGCTGCAGCATCTCGGTCAGGCGCTTGGGCATCGACATTTTGAATATTAGCATTACTTTGATGTTTGAATTACTCATTTTTGTTTTGTTTTACAAGCGATGAATCCATGAAGTAGTTGTTTATGTAGGATAAACAATGGATGAATGTACTTCAAAAACTACTAAAGAAAGTTCTGAAATTAAATTAAGTACATCATGTTATTCTTCTTCTTGGATTATACATAGTTTCTGTCAATGTTGTATGTTCTGCAATTGTACTAGTTTAGTCTACTTTTGTTGAAATGGGATAACACAGAACCAGTGCTTCACCAAGTCCTTAGTTTATTTTCTTATGAAAATAACATTAGATCAAATTCAGAAAATACTTCACTACATCAAGTTCAAAAACATCTTTTTAATACATCGAGTACATAGACTACTCTATTGGATCAACTTCAGAAACTACACTACTCGATCAACTTCAAAATTTAATCTTCCGCAAGATTTTCCAAATAGTAATCTAGTGCATCAGGTTCAAAAATACATTTATAGTATATCTACTTGAGAAAATGCAGTAGTGCATCCACTTTTCACAAACCACACTAGTACATCTAGTTGGGAAACAAGTCTGATGAAATTTTCAGAATACAGTACTAATAAAACAAATAAACCATATGCAGGGCAAATGAGTAGGATTGCTCACCATTTTGTGGCCGCTGTGATGTGGTACACCAAGCAGAGTTCGTCGACGCATAACTGCAGGACTGCTGCCATCTGGGGAGGATCATCTTCGTTGGTGTAGTGCACACCAACGCCAACGATCCTACGAAACCTAGCGCCAAGCTTCATCCAAAACCTGGAGATCACCTCGTCGGCCTTTTCTGGTACGCTGGTGCAGACGATCTCCAGCGTCTTGTTGCCGTGGAGCTCAACCCTTTGAGGGTTGTTGTGTACTCGCGCTTCTCGCCGGGGACATTAATGTCGACGAGGCTGCTGCTCTTGTCCGACGTCTCGGCATGATGACGCTTGGCGGACGGTTCCTCCGCCATTGCCTTCCTCCGGCGACTGTGGGCTTTGGAGAGAGAAGTTTTTGGTTCGTGTGCAATGGAAATGGTAGCGGCAATGGTGGTTTGTGGGAACGAGGGAGAGATGGAAGAGAATTGTATTTTTTGCAGTGCGTGGACGGGGATTTGTGGGAGGCGGTTCGTTCGGGGGCATGTGTGTAGTGGGTGTTGTGGCGTGAGGTCACCGTTTGCAGTCCCTTGTGGCAACCGCTCAGTGAGTGGAGTGGGTGGTGGCGTGGAAGAACTAACTGTCAAAGTTAAATGGTTTTTACTGTGGAACTGACTAGTCTTCTCAAGATGTACTTATGGCCTGCCAAATCCCACTTGCACGTCTCTGCGGTGGTGATGATGCCATTTTACTGTGGCACCGATTCGTATAGTCAAGATGTACTTATCAGCTGCTTATCCCACTTGCACGTGTCAGCGTCGGTGTTGGTGGAGGTCTGAACTCCTCTACTATCGTACTCGGACTGGTGATTGAAGTGTAATTGAACGTACCAAATACCAGTGAGACTATGTGTGTGGTAATGTTTTTTTAAAACAGTTTTCATATTTTTTTAAAGGATTGTTTACATCAAGATAATCTGTGAGTATTTTTTACAGATAAATTAGATTTTCACCAGTACAGGATTTATTATATTCGCATTTTGCTTGAGGTAACTATTTTATGTACTAATTGTCTTTTTGAATTGGGACTGGCAGGAGCAGGCATAGCTTTGTTTTTTCAAAATGATTTTTTTTGTCGTTCACTGGTGTGTTTGTTTTACTATGCCTTTTGTACTGCCGACTGAGAATTATCAGTACTGATGTACTACAAGAGTTTTAAATTTTTCCTTGACATTTTTTTGCTGAGTTACTTGTTGATAGTAGTGTTTTGCGTCAGATATATCCAGATAAGTTTTTTCAAATTTATGTGTGACTGCATTCAAAAGGATTATCAAATGGTTTAAATAATAATGTCACTGCTTCAGCAGGCACAAATGAGAAATTATATCAAGATCGATGTGTACTCGCCTTTGTATCGACGACCGAGAGTTATCAAGATCTTGATGTGCTACAAGAGTTTAAATTTTTCCTTGACATATTTTTTTCCTGAGTTACTGGTTCACAGTAGCGTTTTGTGTTGGATATATCCAGATAAGTTTTTTCAAACGTATTTTGTGACTGCATTCAAAATGATTATCAAATGGTTTAGATAATAATGTCACTGCTCCAGCGGGCACAAATCAGAAACTAAAAAATAACTTTAGTTCTGATCGAGAAATCGATGATAAAGCTAAATAAGTTTTGGTAACAACAGTGTTTTGTGAAATGCTTCCTCATTGTGTGCTGATGCAAGTGAGACTACAAGGTTATTTTTTAGTTGACGCAGCAGGATAACCACTATGTATTGTTCAGTCTTGAGCTTCTCCTAACTATCCACGAATGTTGTGCCTTGCCGGCGCTCTTTCCAGGTTGAGCCTTGGCAGCTTCATCGTCAGTTTCAGTTTCCTCGCCCCCGACACTGTCATCTTCATTGTCTTCGTCTGATTGGCCGTCATTCTCATCAAACTCTTCTTCTTCATCGTCTTCATTTGATTGCTTGGAATACTGTACCTTGCCATATTTATGTTCAGCTCCACTGACCTCCTTGCCCACTTTGCATGTGCGAACATTATGTCCGTCAGTTCCTCCACACTTGTGGCAAGTGTAGCTGTTACGTGTGTTGTCTCCATTGGTAGAAAGCTGGGTGGCTCCAATCTACTTGTTCTTGTTGATAGTGGCATCTGTGCGGAGTGGGCATGTGCGGTAGTTATGGTTGCTCACGACGTTGCAAAATCCGCATGCCCTTATCCCGAGGGGTTTACCGTCCGGGCCAAATTCCACGCGCTTGATGGGGCGTGGTGGCTTTTTGGCTGCTGCTTGCATCTTGCTCTTCCTCCCCTTTGTGTTTGAGAATATTGGGGGTTTAATCACCCTTTCCTACTGCTGCTGGTAGGATGTGCTATTGTCATGTCGTTCGCCTACAGCACCATCAAGCTCATGATCTCGCATGTGAGTTTGTCGGTGCTCTTGAGTGTCCACATGGGCAAGCTCCGGTTGCTGCTGCTCCTCTTCCTCGTTCTCAAACGGGTCAATAGCTCCCAGATGGTTTATCTCGAATAACATTGTAGCAATATCCTGCTCAATGGCTTCATTGTCCGCGACACCTCCATTTTCAGCAGAATGCATGGTGTCGAGTTCTTGTTCTAGGTTGTCCATGACTACCCGCGTCCTTGCCATTTGCTCTTGGCTTCTCAAGCTTTTTCTATGCACCCTCATGTTCAACGTCAGCAGTGAGCTTTCAAGGCAGTATTGGGATGCCTTGTTTGACGATACTGTCCTCAAGTCATTTCTGTCAAATGTTGGCTGGATGTTCGGGCGTTTGGTGTATCTCCTAAGTATGTATTTCTCTGGAATGCTGGCAGCCTTAATTGTCTGCATCATGCATAGGACATGCACGCAGAAAAGACCTGTATATGTTTTTGGAAGAGGTGCATGTTTTTTGTCATTTCATTCGAACAAAAACATTGCAAAAAAAGTAGTACAATATGTAACATCTTTTTTTGTAGTGCTCACCTGTGTGGTCCCATAGCCTGCACTCGCACTCATATGTTTCTCCCACGGGGTCTGCAACCACCTGGAACGCGTGCTGAGCCCACACAAACAGTTTTTGCGGGTGGTTGTAGCGCACTAGGTACTTTGTGGGCTCTTCCATCTCTGTCGTCGTGAAGAGTGTGCTCAGTTTTAGCCTATCTCTAATCTCACTGTACAAAGCTCGTGTGTACAGCTTTGCCATCTGGGTGTCAAACCCGTAGAAGGTCAGCGTGTTTTGTTCCTTCCGCCGATGCAAGAATGATGACCAAATTGTTAGTTTTCTCGCAGGAAAAACTTCTAATAAAGTTTTTACTTTAGTAAGCATGTAATTTTTTGTCTTAGGACAAGTGATAGAGCTATACCCGGTTACCCATTGTCTCCTGGTTCTCTGTCTGCCTCCTGGTTTTGACGCAGGAGTTTGCCTGGCTGAAAAACCAGTCTAGGTTATGTCTCTCATTTACGTAGTTCTTCTTGAGCACATAGTTCATGCTCTCACTTTGCTGTGTGGATGTCATTCTGGCGCAGAAAATTTCTTTTAACTAGGCTGATATCCATTTCTCATGCTCGTTCCACATGCCCACCATTGTGGCATCATCGTGGAGGTTGTACTTATCCATGAGTCTTTTCCAGGCATCCTCAAACTCAGTTGGCATGAGGGGCCAGTTGAAAATTGATGTGAATTCATCCTTAAAGTCCTCGTGCAAGAAATACAGGTACGCGAGGTGTTCCCTGTACTTCTTCATAATGTGCCAGCGGCATAGCTTATGTACTGTGTTCTTGAAAACATCTGCGATCGCCAAAGCCATTGCCGGGCACTGGTATGGTAATGAGAAAATAGACTCGGAGTGGTCAGCAGATGGTTGTGCATATATACCAATAGAACTGACACAACATTTTTTTTGTGTTACTTTCCTTTTCTTTTTTGAAAGGGGGTGGTGGTTGGGGGTGGTTTTAGCGGTTGTACCTGTGAGGATGCATGTAGGAGCCTTCCTTCTCATGCACCTTAAAATTTCTTGAACAGCCACTTGAATGAATCTACATCCTCATCTCTTATCAGGGCAAAACCAAAGAATGTAGTCTGTAAGTGGTTGTTAGTTCCGACAAACACCCCAAGTGGCATATGGTACTTATTAGTCTTATATGTTATCTCAAACGTTACACAGTCCCCAAAGTCCTGATACGCCCCTCGGCAGCTTGCGTTCGCCCAGAATATGTTCTTAACTCTGTCAGACTCATCGAGTTGCATGTCATGTAAGAATTCCTGCTTATAGCTTTCATCACCTCAAGAAGTTGATAGTCTTTAGGACATCGTCCACATCATCAATCCTTGAATTCTTTGCTTTCCGCATATTAAAAGTTCATTGAAAATGCATGTTGAATCAAGGCCAGTCATGCGTTGCGTGATATGTTTGTACTGACAGAGGAAAAAAGACGGAGGCGGTTTATGGGAGGAGAACAAGTTTGTACTTACAGGTTAATCAGGTCTTTGGAATTCATTTCGAGGAAGTAGCTACCAGGGTCATCACCGCCCAGTATGCTCATGATTTGTGCATGTTCAACGCCTTTGAACTGCAGGTACTTGACATACTCCAAGATTGTTTTGGCAAAGTTTTTGTGGGAGTGCAAGAAGACAAGCATTTTGCGGTGAGTCAGTAGCTCTGTGGTTGTGTTCCTGCACTATCTCTTATCGACAAATGTTCCATCATTTTCCTTCTTCAAATTTCATTTTAGCCCATGATGAGTTCTAGCTGTCGCCTTGTTACGCTGTCTATTTGCTTCAGACACCTTTGATTCATAAACTCCATGGCACGTGCAATAAAGGTAGGCTCTGGTATTAAACTTGGGGCCTTCCCTGACAGCAAAACCAGCGTGCTTCGCATATACGTTGTATAAGTTCTTAGTTTCTTTGAAAGTTTCAAACCTCATCTCTAACCTTGGCAGAACATAAGCTTCAATGTCAGGTGGCTGCACACAACAGTGACCAAACAAAAATGTTAGATGGGGTGGTCACAGCACCATGGTATGGACTGTGCTTGTATTTTTTTCTATATGGATACTTACATGTGTATAGCTCTGCGCTGCCTCTGGTGTTTGTTGTTCTCCCTGGTTTATGGGCGCCGGTGGTGTCACCCTTGGCACATGCAGCAATGCATCTCGTGGAGGGAGCAACGTTGACGAAGATCTCCGTCTCTCATTGTACGGCCATCTCCCCTCAGATTCATTGTGAGGTTGATCCTGTCTATATGGCTCATATCTTGTACTTTTGAACCTGCTAGAGTGGCCAAAATTTCTGTCTTTCTGCCCTGGTCTTCCCGTCGCAACTGCTTTTGTAGCACAGATGATTGATGTTGACGGAGCGACTGGTGGAAGCCATCTTGCAACCCATCCACGGCTTCCTGTCCTTGGCTTTTTGCATGCGCTGGGGAAGGAAAAGATTTGTTGTTGGTGATATTGTTGGCCTTGTTGCAACCCAGCGGCAAAGCTTGCATTCCCAGATATTGGTGTTTGCTGTATAGAAGAACCTATCCGTGCTTCTGACGATTGCGGTGTATCTTCAAATCTGCCTGTACTGTTGAAATATCCAGGCGGTATTTCTGGTGTTACCCAACCAGGTGGTGCCCCATATCTGCTCGGCTCATGAAATGCTTGCTGCGTGCGCCGCCTTGCATGCTTCTGCAAACAACATTCAACAGTTTTGGGATTAATCTGGTTTCGTTTTCAGTCGAACTGATGAATGTTCATGTTCAAACACGGATATATTGATGTACTATTTTTCAGCACTATTTTGTAAACTAGACATTGAACTCATGCATGACTTCTCTTTTTGTTCTTCTATAACTTATGCAACTACACTAGAAGTACTCCTAGTTTATGTATCATTGAACTTATTGTGTAACTGTGGCACTCTCTTGTCACTATCTACCTGGACTGACGCATATGTTTAAGGTTTTTTTAACTTGAACTGAAGATAGCATATTAGATGCACTGATAGTAACCTTGACATCCTAATCGTGTATCAATGCATCTACATTACAAGTACTGCTAGCTTATGTATCACTGAACTTACTATGTAGCAATTTTATAAAAAAAATCGGTAACAGTTTTGTTACTCGTTCGAACTGATGCAATTACATGACTTGTACTCTTAGAAATAACAATATACAACTCTCAGTGGTAGCTGAACCTTGTCACTATCTACCTGGACTGACGCATATGTTTAAGGTTTTTTAACTTGAACTGAAGATAGCATATTAGATGCACTAACAGTAACCTCAACATCCTAATCGTGCATCAATGCATCTACATTACAAGTACTGCTAGCTTATGTATCACTAAACTTACTGTGTCACAATTTTATATTTTTTTGGTAACAGTTTTGTTTCTCGTTTGAACTGATGCAATTACATGACTTGTACTCTTAGAAATAACAATATACAACTCTCAGTGGTAGCTGAACCTTGTCACTATCTACCTGGCCTGACACATATGTTTAAGGTTTTTTTAACTTGAACTGAAGATAGCATATTAGATGCACTGACAGTAACCTCGACATCCTAATCGTGCATCAAGTGGCAGGGGTGTCAATGAACTGATGCTAGCATTTGCAATGTACCATCGGGTTCTTCTTCATAGCAGGACTGATGAACTAATGGAGTGACACAAACGTGGGGAGCAGACATTACCTCCAGTGTACTATCTTCTTCTTCTACCTCTCGTGGGCGTCTTACTGGCATGTTCTTGCGAGGCGGCGCCATTGATGCAGCTCCTGCTTGTGGTGGACGTCTGGAGTAGAGGTTCGTTAAGGAAGCACCTTGCGGGGATAACTACCTCAGAGAAGGATACCCAGCGACAGAGGGAGGCAGGAGGCGTGGATGACGGCTCCGTCGATGGAGCCGGCGACGGAGGGAGGCAGGAGGCGGGGATAACGGCCCTGTCGATGGATCCTGCGGTGGAGGGAGACAGGAGGCGGGGATCATGACCCCGACGATGGATCCGGCGACAGAGGGATGCATGAGACGGGGATCACGGACCTGTCGATTAATCCGGTGACGGAGGGAGGCAGGAGGTGGGGATAATGACCCCGACGATGGATCCGATGACAGAAGGAAGGAGGAGGCGGCGGCGGATTTGTCGCCGGCCAATCACGGCGCTGCGGGCTCCCTCGCTCCGGCTGCCGCCGTCGCTCGCTCGCCCATGACGCTAGCCTCCGGCGGAAGAAGGCGCGTTGGGGTCGGGGGGGATCCTACGGTGTTGTGCGCGTAGCGCCTATAAGGGGAGGGGGGTAACAGAATAATATTCTGTTATGGGTAACAGCATAGTATATATATATATATATATAGATAGATATATATATATACACTAGCACAAATGCCCGTGCGTTGCGACGGGAGAAAATATAATCATATCACCCCTTAGTCCAAATGCAGAAATAAATTATTTGCCCAAATAATCGGAAATACAGTCTGCCATTACAATAGTGAAGATATTACGTGAGCAAGATCCCAGCCAAGATGCGGTTCTTTGATCGAACGACCAAGAGCAGCAAGCTTATGGCGGCTCAAACTTACTTAACGAGCCACCTTGTCAACTTCTCTATCTCCTTAGACTAAGGTTGGCTACGCTTTAGGCGCGATCCGTGGCTACATAATTACATGTATAAAGAGCCCAGTCAAGATGCGCACTTATGTGCCGAAAAACAAATATTGTTGATTTTCCGTCACAACAATCTGCAACAATAAACAATAAGCTTTGACAACAAACAATTACAACACAAAATATATAGCAATTTCTATCCATCTCTCACTGTATTTTCTCTCTACAATAATGGCAGCATCACACAAATAGGGGCAGCATCAGTACAAAGCAAAACGAACAAAATTGCTCCAAATATGAATTCCAATATATGAATGTCCCTTGTACAAAGTTAGCACACATAAGAGCATAGAAGGCCACATAGTAACATCACATGAAGTGTCTCTCTCCGTACAAAAGCATCGGCACACAAAGCATATAGCAAATAAAATTGCCTCATATTCCTTCTCTCCGTTCTATCCTCTCACGCATGATACAAAATTGCAGGAGTAGCAATATTATTCTCAGCCGCATTCATCATGTATATCCTCCAATAAATCTGATGCCATCTCGTGGAACCTCGCCATGGACCTAACCAACAGACAACTCTGTCTTGCCTTCTTGGTCGCTCTCCCACATCCACCATGGCAGCTCGCCCCATCGCTCGCCATGGCACCAAGAGCCTCCCAGTATTGGGCAACGACACCGGCAGCCTCCCAAAGACTCTGCCCGCACGCACGAGCTGCCATTACCCCTTGTCTATATCTCGATCTTGATCTCGAAAATAATAGTGAGAAAAGAATTATTTACCTAATACAAAAATATAATTCTCGGTACATTAAAAGAAACTATTGTGGCAATCATTAAACATGCAACATGAGTTTATCGGAACCGCATATAGTCATGGGTAAATCTCAAAGCATGTTTGCTCGATATCCTCTTTATATGATCCACGAGCTGCCATTACCCCTTGTCTATATCTCGATCTTTATCTCGAAAAATAATAGTGAGAAAAGAATTATTTACCGATACAAAAATATAATTCTCGGTACATTAAAAGAAACTATTGTGGCAATCATTAAACATGCAACATGAGTTTATAGGAACCGATATAGTCATGGGTAAATCTCAAAGCATGTTTGCTCGATATCCTCTTTATATGATCTGCCAAAATTAGGTGTGCCATTATGCTTGGAAAACTCAAAATTCACTTGCTATAGTTCCTTCATTACTATATTTGGCAACCTAAAAATAATGTGTAGGGAGGGCATAAGTGTATGTCAAAGGATCATAACCCAAAGTATGTTTAGTAAATTACTACGTAAAAGCACAAACCTGAGTGTGCAAAAGAATTGTTAGCAATTGGGATGGGCATCGATGAAGAACATTTCTGATCTACAATGTTTGATCACCGGGAAACTATCTTTTTAGAAGAAAAAAATGGCCATGAGAAATCACAAATTAGTTCCAGCTCCTCCATGCCTCTTACATAAATACAACCAAAAGCGTTGATAAAACTTCCCCTCGAGGCAAGATGGACAGCTTACCAAATCATTAGTGAAAGACTAACTCCCACGGTTACATGCTTGAGGTGATGCTATCATTTCATCAAGATAATAGTAGAAATCCTCATATCCTCTTGTAATGAGCAGAAATATAATCTGTATGTACATGTTTATGTTTTTCTACCAAGAGAAAACTATTATGGACATGAAACATAATCAAATCAGGTTGATTTCTATTTACGTAAAGAATCCCATTTATATGGTCTATCTGTACAATTATATGGCTAATGGTTAGAACGAATGAATTTATTTTGGGGAACAAGAGAACGGATGATTTGAAGTGTATGTGCTCCACCACTATGGTGAGGACACACATATTGCTTATTGTGCAGGATAATAGAAACAGTAGAATGTCTTGCCTCAGATTTGCAAAGTACTCATCGACCAGATCTTATCAGTTCAAGGAACAAATTGGAGTGGTCTGTGCAGAATACTTTTCTTAAAGAACTTACTTTGCATGTAAACCAATCTCTAACACAAACACATCTTTGAGCCACCCAATAGCTCAGCCGACTTCGATCTAGACCCCAACTGCACCATACAGAAAACAAAGTTGACTAAACCACACAAGAAGAGAGGATTCCAATATGATGAATCCGTGATGGAGCACCTTTTGGTCCCTGCAAAGCAAAGCTAGATGCCACGAGGGAGAGGATATGCCGAGCATCGGTGTCTAGCATGACAATATTCCGGAGGGGTAACGGCGCCGATGGAGATATGTTCTTATAGCCAGCCTCGATTTGAAGTCACTATTATGGAGGATGCAGCTCGAGAACAACAATGTTAGCAATGACAAGATAACGAGAAAACAATTTGTTTCATGTCAAATCTTAATTCTAGAAGGTCCCTAAAAAGGTGCGGACGGCCAATACGTGTAATTCAATTCATTAATCAATCCTAAGAGCATTTGTGATCTTGACTTTTCCAGATTGAATCAACACATGGAAAAATCACGTTGCTTACCCGAGAATCGCTGAAACTGTTTAGGATGACAGCTCCGACCAATGCTACGATGATGGCTGCACAAATTAGACATGGATGGCACAAGCGCCTTCTTGCAATTAATGGAGCCACGGAGCCAAAAACATATATGATGCGGTGGAGAGGTCATGTGAGGTAGAAGTGGACCCTCCACTATGCTCTGCTGATTAAGCAAAAGATGTTCGAAAGCCATAGTCCGTAACAAAACTTGATAGCAATGATAATACATGTAAAGTTGAAAAGGATTTTGCAAGTTTCGATGACCAACCTCTCAGTAGCTCTAGCTTTCCATCAAATTCAGATTCCACCTTTTCTTGAGAGTACAATTCATTTCCGTCATCTCAAGAATTTTCGTTGGACACTAAAAACTAAAAGCAGTTGGATTCGGGGCAAGCCTACACGATCCTTTAATTCTCCACAAAACAAGAAATTGCAAACATAGAAAAACCATACAGCTTTACATGTTTGGCCTTTTTTTCTCAAGATGGAAATCATAATAGAGAAGGAGATAGGCCAAAAGATTGACTAAATGAATAATGAGCAGCTCCTCTCTCTTTTTCGAACCACTACACTTTTTTTCTCGACCTCTGCAAGGGACAACAGACAAGCGTGTGGATTCTCCACTACTACCCATGCAACTTGCAAGTACAATTTTGGCATATTTATGCAGGTTTATATGAGGCACCAAGCCATGACTGAGTCGTGTGCTGGCCATGATCTCATGGTGTGCACACAACAAGAAGTATTCTAGCAACATCAATTACTTGAAGACAGAGTATACATTGATGTAACTTACAAGATTACTTGAATCAATTACTTGAAGACAGTGGACATTGATAGAGTTTCATCCTCCAGTGGCGGAGCTTGGCGGGCGGCGCGCTGGGAGGTGCAGCCCATGGGGTAGGTGAGGGACGGCCAGATCATGGTCTTGGCGATTTAACGACGAACGCTAGCCTCCCGTGGAAGAAGGCGCGTTGGGGTCGGGGATCTCACGGTGTTGTCTTGGCGTAAGCGCCTAAGGGAGGGGCAGAATAATATTCTATTATGGGTAACAACATAGTCCAGCCCTATATATATATATATATATATATATATATATATATATAGGGTGGGTCTATTATGATAACACCCTCTAGAGTCTTATTCTGCTAACACATGGGCTTATTCTGCTAACAGTTGTGGACTACAGAAACGCACCGAATGAGCCATCCACCCTACACTGACCGAAACACAGTCAAGCAAAAAAAACACCCCACGCCCCCGCCTTCTTCTCCCCGTCTCATTCCCCACCATCACCCCACGTGAGAAACCCCCACCAACTACCACCTCCCTCTACCTACCTCAGGCGCTGCCACCGGCCACCGACCCATCCATTGGCGCTGCTGGAGCTCATATAGGGCCCGGATCCATGACCTCCTGCGCGTGGTGTTCAGATGCGAGGGCCGGCGAGGTCCATGCCGTGCTGGGCTCCTCCTCCGGCGCCCAGATCCACCTTCTTCACCTCCGGCCGCCCTACCTCCAAGAGCCGCCCATCCTCCCAGCGCCTTGCCACTGCCTCGGTCTCTCTTCCCGCAATGCATCCTCCCCCACCCCACCTCACCCCCACTGGACCGCATCTCCACTTACCTCGGCACCTCCCGGCGCACCTCCTTCCCCTCCTCAATCCCCTCGCAGGCCCCGGATCCAGGTGAGGTAGAGGAGCGCCATCGCACCTCCTTCCCCTTCCTCGGGGCTCGCCGAGCCTCCCCTCGCCTCGATCTGCAACGACGTGGACGACCGGCAGTAGGGCACGCCACCCTTCCCCTCCCCTCGAATTTTTGGGGCGCCGACGACCCAGCGCGGTATCCGGCGGTTGGGCTTGGGGGTGGAGGTTGCCGCCGATCCCCTGCTGGATCTCTTTCCACCAATATTCGACGACCTCCCCCTCGATCTGGCGTCCCATCGGCAACGCCTTTGTTGTCCCACGTTGCCACCTCGACCGAGCCGCCGTCCACACATCTGATTGGTCCTAGTGGACGTCGGCCACCACGGCATCTAGACGGACCCCCTCCTCTCCTCACTCTTCTCCATGGACGGTTGTGCACAGTCACCATCTCCAACGCGCGATTTCAGTAGAAGGAGTCCGGGGAGTGCCTCTCTCTCACCACTGTGGCGTTCCCGACATAAGGGCTTGCTGTTTACAGAACATTTTTTGTGTATTTTTCCAGATTATTGCTGTTGATTTGAGTGAATTCAGTTTCTAATGAAGTTTGTTAATTCTCTCAGTGTTGTTCGGCCGGCGCCGGCATGAGTTCACATCTACATGGTAGCTTGGACGCCTTGGCGTTGCACGTCGTCATTTGTTGTTGTGCCATGCGGGTGTGTGCAGCGTGCAGCTCGGAGCAAGCAGGCATGCAGTTTAGACCGTTGTTTGTGGATTTTTTTGTCTGTCAAATGTATCCGGTTGGGATATGATGTATTGTGTGTAAAAACTATTTGTTGAGAAGTTTATTTCAACAAGCATTAAATAGTTCATTTTCGAGAGAAAAATGTGTTGATGCAGCCCACTTCGAGGAGTCTTGTGGTTCATTGCATTCAACGAGGAGTCTTGTTGTCTCATGCAGTTTGCTATAAAACTGATAGATGTGGCTTTGAAGCTCACTTTGTTGTCGCATGCAGTTTGCTATAAAACTCTTCGTGGTTCACTTGTCCCACTTGTAAAACAGGGAAAAATAATATCTCAAAGAAGCTCGCTTCTATATTGGATGTAGTTTACTCGCTCAGTCCCTGTGGTCCACTTGCTTGATCAATGCACATAAAAAATTAGTAAGTATGAAAAAAGACAACAAAAACTCATGAGGTTCGCTTTTGGTGGTATTGCGGTTCACTTTCGGGAGTGTTGCGGTCCACTCTTGTTCAAAAAAATGTTGAAAAAAAGACAACAAAAACTTGTGCGAGAAAGTTTACGTCCGACAAAAAGAAATCATGATGTTCACCCGACTGTCTGCTGCAGTGCGGTTTTCAGTTTGAAGCAGTGCTTTCTTCTGTCCGACGACGATTTTGGTGTCGCGAAAAAACAGAGTGTTAGCTTTTCGCTAATTTTAAAACTGATCTTAAACAGTAAGGAATTAGAGATTGTGTTCTACATGAAAAAGTTGCGTCTCGTCGATATCTTTCCAACGGCATATCATTTGAATCATTTCGACAACCGGTTTGTAAATTTTTTGCGAAAAACGGCCGCTGCCACTCGTCGTCCGCCGCACAATTTTCAAAATTAACTTAAACCCGTAAGGAATCTTAAAACCATTTCTACATATGAAAGTTGCGCCTTGTCCATAGCTTTCCAACGACATATTACACGCCTCGTTCTGACAGACGGTTCAAAAACTAGAGAGAAAACAGTACCGAAAATTGCAAAAATTTCGAAAAAACGTAATTCCGTGATTTACTAAATTTGAAACTGCTCTTAAACCGTAAGGAATTAGAGAAAATAATAAATATCAAAAAGATGCGCCTCGATGATATCTTTCCAACGGCATATCGTTTGCTTTATTCCGATGAGCGTTTTAGAAAAAATCATGAAAATACGCTTGCTGCGACTCGTCATCCGCCGCACCGTTTTTAAAACTGCTCTTAAACCACGAGGAATCTCGAAAAGTGTTCAAGATGGCGAAGTTGCGCCTAATCCATAGCTTTCCAACGGTATATTATACGTGTCGTTCCGGTAAGAGGTTAAAAAACTAGAGCGAAAAAAGTACCCAAAAACGAGGCGTCCAGTTTTTTTCGACACGAAGTTCACTCGCTTAAGTTGTGCAGCACACTTGGTTCAAACAATGACGTGCACTTATGTTGAGCGTGCAGTGCGGAAGTGTTATCAGAATAGTTATTCTGCTAATATTAGCATAATAGATGGGTTGTATATACAGGGGGCTATCCATGAGAAAAGACTGGAGGTATCATTGGCGTGAGGTATCCATAGAATCGAAGAGAGGGATGATGTGTGTGTGTGCGCGCGCGATCGATAAAGAGTGTCATTGATTTTGTTTGTGCAAACATCAAATATATGGTGTGCCTGGCCTACTGGAACATGCGAGGGGACAGGCACAGTTTGTCTCTGTGGCTTGGATACCTACCTATAGCGCACGACTATCTCTGTGTGTGTGTGGGGGGGGGGGGCAGAGACCTAACAATAGAGGTACAATTGCTGGTATATGTGTGCATGAGGAGAGAGACCTACCTTATGTATTGAGGGAGATAGATCGTCATCCATGCATATGTGTAGGAGAGGAATAAGGTTGGGAGAGAGACAAAGCTAGATTGTCAGAGGGGGTGGTGGTGGAGTTGCTTCTCACAAATGGTGGGAGAGGCTTGCTAGACAAACGGAGGGCACGCCTGCAATATCAATAAGAAAAGGGATGCCTGCCTGTATGTGCATGTGCGTGTGAGAGACCGTTCAGGAGGCATGCACGAATGATGAGGGGGGACGATATGGTTGTGGTAAGCAGACGTAACAACATAGGAAGATCAATCGTCCTTGGTCGAAGAAAGGAGAGACATAACTTGTGAGGTAAGTCGATCGATGCGTGGGGAAAATAGTTAAAGTCGGCCCAGGTTTATGTAGGGAGATCGATCAGTATGTGTTAGAAGCAAATAAGGCCTGATGAGAAGGACAGAGAGAGGGATGCGGCTAGGAGGTGGTGCGACAGGCATACTATATCAAGGTGAGAAGTGTCCGAGTACGATATCGATGGAAAGAGGGGCGGGAGTGAGAAATGTACGGTGAGAAGAGGAGAGGAAAAGATTGTGTTTGTGGTAGGCACACCTGGCTAGAGAGGCTTATCGATCGGTGTGTGTCGGGAAGAAGGACCTGGGGGCCTACAAACGCCGTGGGTGAATGACCTAAAGTGAAAGGATGAACTTGCGCCAGGAGCTAGAGAATGCTGACGGAGGGTGAGAGGGAGGCGGGCTTGTGCATGCACGAGAGAAAGTTAGCGCTAGCTACAAAGATAAGAAGATTGTGTGGGTGTGAAAGATGAATAGAGATCATAAATTCATTGTAAAAAGTGAATTCAGATATTTGAAGAATTTATCATAGTGTTTTAAACCGATGCATGCGTGAATATATATAGCAGTGATACGCATGGTGTGGTTATGAACATGTTATACCACATATAATATACTAACAGAGTTGGTGATGATGATGTGCCTGCCATCCTGCAATATAGGTCGCCCGATTTATATCTGATGGTTAGGAAGGAAACTTTGCAATTTTGAAAAAAGATACCCACACCCCTCTCCACGTTTGCAAATAAGGCCTTCCCTCGTTCATCCTTTTCTCCCACAAGATAAACTACTCATACAAATGCATCTTGATGTTCCATGCAATGCATGCGCATCTTGCCTTATAATATATAGAACATTGATTGTAATTTGGGATAATGTGTGGCTTTTGCAGCTCAGGCCAAATACTTGTCATAATGTAGGGGGTGGGGCACTATACCTTGTGTGATAAACATGGTGTACGTATGGAACATGGTTTAGATCATGAGTATCTAGTTAGTACATCAAATGTACTATTATTTGGAATCAAAAATAAGTTTGTTCAAAAGTTCGAATTTAAGTTCATATCTATCTTTATAGTAATCATGTGGTGTGTTGTTAGGATAATACACGAATGATGGTTCAAGTTGTAAACAATCATGATTGTAGATTCTTATTCAAATAGAGAAACAAATTCAAATCTAGTTCGAATTGCAGTAGAATAGACAATTGGAATGCACTAAAATGTTGTATGAGTAGGTTACATGCATTATATAGGCAGCAAAAATTTTTAATTCGACATAACATGGATCCATAAGTAGCTTTGAATAACATTTGTACAGTAAAACGGGACAAGACTCTCTCTTTGTGTGGTGTGAATAGATTTATAATTTTCGTTTTTTTCGTTGAGGGAACCGCGAATTGATTTGGTACGTACAATATTACACGTTAGGCTTGTCCCTAAAATTTAACCCTCGCCTTGTTATATTCCGAAAATTCAGATATCGTGCTCCCAAAACGCGCGCCTTCACAACCCGTGCCTTGCTATCCTGAAAATATAGCATGCACGAAAACTCCCTCCATCTGCAAAATCCCGACACATGAAATCGCCCTTCTAACCCTGAGCGGAAAGGGCCGCTAGTTCAAATCGGTGGGGGTACTTTTGTAACACACCCTACATTTTGGACAAGCGCGTCCCTAAGTCGTGGTCCCCCCTCCCATCGCCTCCTTTTTGCCATTCGAAATCCTAGGCCGCCATAACCTCTCTGCACCAGCCATGAAACCCCACCCTCCTCCTTCTGCCATGTCACCGCTGCCCAGCCGAAGCCTTTCCCCGGACGACATCGTCCACCGCAACAGCTCGACGTCCCTCATCCACCTCCCGGATGAGGTTCTATCGTCCCGCGAGTTCAGCCGCCCCGTCCTCCACCTCCAAGGAGCTGCTCCGACTATAGCCTCGTCAAACGCGGTTGCTCCATCCCCACAGCACCGCCTTAACCCTCTCCATTGGAACCGCAGCATCCTCACTGACTCCTCGAACAAAGACAAGGCCTACTCGGCGCCACCAAAGAGGTTTTACACTCATCGCATCGCACCTTCTCCTTAACTTGATCTCCCGGCACCGACGATGCTCCATCACGCACCCCCATGGTGCGTCTACCTCGAACCCGGCACCGCGGGCGACATCTCCATGTCTGCTCTCCACTAGCGTGAGGCCCCTTCGGCGTTGGTGCCCATATCAGCAGGATCTGCTATTGCTCCGGCTCTCGTTCGAGCTGTTGCTGCTGCTCTGGTGCTCGCTCGGGATGCTGGTCTGCTCTCCCCGTCACTAGTGCAGTTGCTCTGCTCTTGCTCTCGCTCGCGCTATTGATGCTAGTACATGGGCTGTTGCAGCTACACGAGTTGCTGCTCCGGCTCTAGTTCGCGCTGCTCCGACTGCTATCTGCTACTGTGTTCCCCGTCGATCGCCTGCAGATTTAGATCATTGTGTCTCTACTACTAGTGCTCGATCGGCCTAAACTACTTGTGAAGTGCCTCTCTACTACCAGTGCGTTCAGTTTCTACACGAGTTTTGGTGACTTAAATTTTACATCTATCACTTTTTGGTAATGTATTTTATATCATCTATTGGAGATGTTAGTAGAATCCCACTTGACATTAACAATGTTTGTCTTGTACTGCTTCAACCTCGACGTCTTACGGCTCGCCGCAGCTGCTCCAACGACGGAACCATCAATCAAAACAGACCACTACCCTGGACGCCCCCTACGGATTCCTCAGATCTTCCTCCACACCTACGGCAGCCAGCTCTGCCTCAACTTCTTCGGCGACCAACCCAATGATGCCAAGGTCGACACGGCTATGGCAAAGAGGTTGTTCAGTTGTCGCATCACTTATTACTCTACATTCATGTCCATCCATTAGGGCTATTTTGGCTCAAAGGAAAAACTGAAGGAAAAACATAGCAATAGGAAATTTTCCTATGGCACTCTACTATTCAATTATTCATGCATTTTGTTGAAAGGAATGGAGCAAAACATCCACCTGGACCTACTTTGTAAAATCCTATGCATCAAAACAAGACTAAGTGCATTAGTTGCAGAATAGCATTCTAACTGTACACACTTTCATATGGTTTCACATTAATTTGGCCATGTTTCTTTGCATTCCTATGCTCTTCCAATTCATGTGAACCAAACACCCAAGTTGACAAAAATCATGTGTTTACAAATGCTCTGTTTCCCACATGCATTCCTATCCTATTCCGATTTTTTTCCTATCCATGCGTTTTTAGAATCCTGCAAGCCAAAGGAGCCCTTGCAGAATTACTTCAGTTACACGTAGATGTCGAAGAAAACTTTGTGTGGTTTGTCCTGCTCCTATTGCGGCGTCTTCCACCTCTCTAAGCTGCTCCATCGACAGAAGCATCCACCAAACTAGACATCACGACTCTTGACCGTCTTTCGCCGCCTCAGATGTCCTTCCCTGTCTCCGGCACCCACTGCAACGGTATCACCATCATCGACTCAGCAGATGAACCTGAGGAGTACACGGGTCCACAAGAGAGGTCACACTCTTTTGTTTCTGCTTATTTTATGCATTGCTTAATATTACCTACTCCTTTATCGTCATTTTCACCTCTTAGACTCCAATTCAGGTCCAAATTATGAGTTTTAAAATTAGTTGTGGGGCACATATCGAGGCAGCAATGAATAGTATCTCTGTCTATTATCTGGCACATATCGAGGCAGCAATGAATAGTATATATCTGCCTATGTTGTTCATCTTGGGTTAGAAATAAATAGTAAAGCAATTATCATCAGTCTTTTTATTGAACTAAAGCTATCATCAGCCTGTTATCATTATTTTTGGATCCATCCACTGGTCGTTACCATCACTCTAGATTTCTACATGCTCTCCTTACATAATCTCACTATATTTTTTTGTATGAATGTCAGATATTTTACACAGTCATGCTGAACATGTAGAGAAAAAGAGAAGAGTTTCGCGCGGCAATACAATGTCATGCAGACATCGCTCCATGGTGGGTTCAATGGCAAAACCTCCCCCCTCCCAGCATTGTTATCCGAGAGGAAGATATCATTACGAGGCGATCTGCACTGGTGACCACTCCTATTTACCCCCCAAGGTGTTTGCTCTAACTTAGCATGATGATGTTAGTCATATCATGCATATGTTGCCTTGTAGTGCCTACTTTCGTCATCATATATGTCACCTGCTTAGTTTACACATGTTCTGTAATGCCACCTATTTAGTTTCTATATCATATATGGGAAGTATGCAGTCTCATGTCTTTTAGCCAGCTATAATATATGTGAAATAATATGCAATGCCATCTTGTTTAACCAGGTATCATATATTTGAATGATATCTTGCCCATCTGATGTGCACATAGCTATCTTAGAAACGTCTACGAATATTACACGACCATTTATTAACCAGGTACTTTCGTTCTTTTGGATATATTATTTAACAAATAGAACTATGATATTACACTCATGTTGTGATTTATTTGTACCCAGAAACGAATGGACCAAAGAGTCAACAAGAGATGCTCACTTAGAGATGAAAGTGGAGATGCATGTTCGTTCACAAGAAGAAAAAGTAATTGCATGAACGTGTTCCCCACCAATTCATCCAACATGCATGCAACGTCGTCCACAACATCCAAGTGCGCAAGACCACATAAGTTTTGGACTTTGCTCCTAGAATCCAAACTAGCCATGCACGTGGGTCCAAGACCTTATTTTTTGGTCCGTTGAGAGAGCAACTTTGGGCCAGCGAATAAACTAGTCCGGCCTGCTGTGCACGCCTCCGTATGGGCCGTCTCATCGTTTGGACATATTAACCAAGACCTGTCGCATCAACTTCCGAAGGCGGTGGATGGCTTTAATAAATAGCTTGCTACGGTTAGGGTTTAGACTCGGGTTTTGTTTAGAGAAGTTTATCTATATTGCTACTTTTATTTGTCTTCGCTCGTAGCGGCTAGTGCGACCGTCAAGACATCCTATCAGGACCCCATCTTGTGAGATTAATCCCATCTAGCATATTCGCAATTTTGAGATTTCTTGGTTATTATTTTCTTGTATGTTCTTCGATTTGCTTGCAGGAAAAATCCTTCGTGGATAGGTCTATTGCGCCGTTGGCTCGGTCGATAACGTCGTGGAGTTGGTGCTACAATTGCCGTGGATATCAATCGTGTACGGTTCTCCCTATACGGTTGGTAGCCGGATCATGAGGGTCAAGTCCCACCTTAAAATTATAGTTATCCTCTCTCATCGAAAGATCGGGTCCGCAGTTCAGATCAAGTGGTATCAGTTTTCAGGTTCATCGGTGAGAGATTTACAGTTTTATTAGATTAGATTGTTTTTCAGTCCTACAACCCACAGAAAAGCCAAAAAATTAGATTAGTTCATCCGCTGCACCTATCTTTTTAGCCTTTAGCAATTTCCATCAAGTATTTCCTTTGTTGAATTTTTGGTTGCATTCAACCTAGAATTAGTGCTGGTTTAGATTAATTTGGGAGAAAATCGTCTACTAGATCAATCTGTTTTTGTCTACTGTCCCTAATCTGTCCGCCGCCGCGCACCGCACAAGTCATCTGTAATGTTACCTGCGCCATCACATCACCGCATGTTCCCCTGTTTACTTTTTCTTTGCCTCCCACACCGTTCTTATACTCTCTCTGGTCACGTCTGTAAAGTAGGCAACATCATCATCATTCAATAAACAGGGAGCATCCTCACACGGGTTGTTCTTTGTTTATCAGTTTGCACAAGTTCCATGGCTGTCTCTTCGTAAATGTTAGTGTTACATCTGTGTACGTGACTTTTGTTAGTAATTGGCCGGGAAAAAAGAAAAAAAAAAGAGAGAGAAAAAAAGAGAAAGAAAGAAAAAAAGACCAAAAAAGAAAAAAAAGAGAGAAGAAAAACAGAGAAAATAGCAAAAAAAAGAGCAGACCGGCTAGCATATTTTTGGTCCTGTTTAGCTACCCTGGACATTATTTTTGCTGTGATTGCCGCTCCATCTGTTATATATTTTCGATCTTTGTCATAAACTCGCTTATACTTCACTTATATCTAGCTACTTAGAGCTGTCACATATTTTCATTCGGCTTTCCACTCTTTTGATCCAGTATCTGGGCTTAGATTGTTTTGTCTCTTACTAGTCGACTGCCAGCACTAGTTAGGAGTTTGAGCATATTCAACTTGCATTGCTTTTTGCTAAATTGTGCCACTAATATTGTGAGTTGAGAAGCCATTGCCAAGCTACACTTTTTACTACCAATAAGTACAGGCCCCGGCTCTACTGATTCCTGGTTATCGCTCCATCCAATCTTCATCGGTAGTTTGAAGCCAACACCAACGCGCCGATCACCACCTGTTGCATTGGTAAAAACAAGTAAGAATTTGATACTAAGCTTGAGTGTGAGCGGTTTTTCTCCACCACGTCCTACTAGTTGATAGGGATTATAAACCGTGTGTTTTTTCACTTTCGCTAACAATGGCACAGGATCAACCCACACTTGAGGGCCTCACCATGGATGTGAAAGTCACCAGCGAGCGGCTCGCCCAACTTGAGGGTGCTCAGATTGTGGCAGAAGAGAGGCTCAAGGCCATTGAGGATGCACAAGGTGTTGCCAACACACAACTACAGGACATCTTGTTACGTTTGGAGGAGCTGCAGACTACACCCCCCGTCAACAATAACGATGTTCCTCACAACTCCACGGGTGTTGCCGCTACTTCGCGAGCTCAACGTGTGCACGTGGGTCATCCACAACACCCCGCTACTGCCACCGATGCTGCCACCATAAACCAGCACCCACAAATTCCTCCTCACGTCCACGAGTGACATGGAGACAACTACGAGGATTATTCTGGTGACACCGAAGATGACCAAATGGTCAACCACCACAATGACCATGCTGCAGACAACTGCGTTTCAACCGTCAAGGTATGGCACGAGGTCCACACAGGTATGATGTTCGAGATTACGACCACTCTAGTGCTAAAATTAAATTTACTATGCCTGCTTTCAATGGTAAATATAATCCAGACATTTATCTTGATTGGGAACTTTCAGTTGAACAAAAATTTGCATGTCATGATATTCCTGAGAACCAAAGCATTAGGGCAGCCACTAGTGAATTTACAAATTTTGCTTCTATGTGGTGGAGTGAGTATTGTCGTATTAATGCGAATAATATACCTGCTACTTGGGATGCTTTAAAACGAGCTATGCGACAGCGTTATGTTCCTTCATATTATGCTCGTCATAAACTAAATGAATTGCAACGTTTAAAACAAGGTAGGAATTCTGTAGAGGATTATTATCAAGAATTGCAATCTGGCTTAGTGTGATGTGGCTTAGTTGAAACCGAAGATGCTATGATGGCTAGATCTTTAGGTGGTTTGAATCGTGATATTCAGGATATATTGGACTATAAGGAGTACAATTCTATTACTCATTTGTTTCATTTTGCTTGTAAAGCTGAAAGGGAAGTACAGGGACGACACAACAAGGGACGAGGTAACTTTTCTGCAAGTCGTCACTCCTCTTGGACACACTCTCCAACTGTCCCAACCCCTACCGAGGCAACACCACATGTCTCGAACAATGGTGCACTACCAACAAGTTCAAAATCAGCTCCACAATCCTCCGCAGCATCGAAAGCAATTTCTCAGGCACCCACCACTTCGTCTGGACGCACAAGGGACATGAAGTGTCATATATGCAAAGGTGGCGGACACTTGATGAAGGACTGCCCAAATAAACGAACATTCATTGTGCGGGAAGACGATGAGTACTCATCTGCTAGTAATTTGGATGAAGATACACGCGCTATGCTTGCCGCTAATAATGCAGATGACATTAAGGAGCATGACACAGAGGAGATACATATTAATGCTAAGATGGCTGATCAGTACCCAAGTCTTGTATCCTTGCGAGTACTTAGTACCCAGGTGGGGCATACTGAGATGCCTCAACGCCATAATATTTTTCAAACTAAGTTTGTTGTCAAAGGGCATTCCGTTCGTGTGATCATTGATGGTGGAAGCTGCAATAATTTGGCGAGTATAGAGATGGTCGAGAAACTTTGCCTCACCACTACGAGATAGCCCCATCCATATTACATCCAATGGTTCAACGACTGTGGTAAGTTGAAGGTAACACGTCGTGTGCGAGTACAATTTACACTTGGTTCATATCGTGATTACGTTGACTATGATGTTGTACCTATGCAAGCTTGTTCTTTATTGTTAGGTCGACCATGGCAATATGATAATAGTGTTACTCATCATGGTAGAACAAATTCGTATACTCTTGTGTTTGAAGGAAAAACCATCAACTTGCTTCCTATGACCCCTGATGAAATAGTAAATGATGGGAAAGTTAAATCAACGGATCGTACTATGCACACTATGCTTGCTATCAATTTTGAAATGTTTCCGTTGATTGTCCCAACTTGTGATCCGGATATTCAGTGTAGCCATATAGTTAGTTTGCATCCCCATAATTCATACATAGACTTTGTGTGGGATCAAACTTTTCATGATATTCCTAATGGTGCTATATCAAATTTATTTCATCCTCATGAGCTAATGCTTTTGGAACGACCTATATGTGTTGCATATATTTCTGCTTTGCTATATGATGTGTTCCAGATAAATAAAAGCCGAGGACGGCTTTGTTTTCAAGGAAGGGAGGATGATTTGCACATAGCTATCTTAGAAAAGTCTACGAATAGTACACGAAAATTTATTAACCAGGTACTTTCGTTCTTTTGAATATATTATTTAACAAATAGAACTATGATATTACACTCATGTTGTGATTTATTTGTACCCAGAAACGAATGGACCAGAGAGTCAACAAGAGATGCTCACTTAGAGATGAAAGATGGAGATGCATGTTCATTCACAAGAAGAAAAAGTAATTGCATGAATGTGTTCCCCACCAATTCATCCAACATGCATGCAACATCGTCCACAACATCCAAGTGCGCAAGACCACACAAGTTTTGGACTTTGCTCCTAGGATCCAAACCAGCCACGCACGTGGGTCCAAGACCTTATTTTTTGGTCCGTTGAGAGAGCAACTTTGGGCCAGCGAATAAACTAGTCCGGCCTGCTATGCACGCCTCCGTATGGGCCGTCTCATCGTTTGGCTGTATTAACCAAGACCTGTCGCATCAACATCCGAACGCGGTGGGCGCCTTTAATAAATAGCTAGCTACTGTTAGGGTTTAGACTCGTGTTTTGTTTAGAGAAGTTTAGCTATATTGCTACTTTTATTTGTCTTCACTCGTAGCGGCTAGTGCGACCGTCAAGACATCCTATAGGAAGCCCATCTTGTGAGATTAATCCCATCTAGCACATTCGCAATTTTGAGATTGCTTGGCTATTATTTTCTTGCATGTTCTTCGATTTTCTTGGAGGAAAAATCCTTCGTGGATAGGTCGATCGCGCCGTTGGCTCGGTCGATAACGTCGTGGAGTTGGTGCACCGATTGCCGTGGATATCAGTCGTGTACAGTTCTCCCTGTACGGTTGGTAGCCGGATCGTGAGGGTCAAGTCCCACCCAAAAATCGTAGTTATGCTCACTCATCAAAAGATCGGATCCCCAGTTCACATCACCATCCTTTTCTTCATTGCATTTCCATTTGTCGACAATTTGAGTGGGTGATGGAAAAATCTGGAGTGAAAAGAAGGTCTTCACAGCAAACAATGCTACATGTCGAAGCAGATCTCTTGCTGGATCCCGATAGCTCCTCAGAGATGGATTCAGAGACAGATGACCAGTCGTATTCCCCCACCGAGGTGTATCCTCTAACTTGGAATGGTTATACTTCTCATATCATGCATATGGTGTCTTGCATTGCATAGGTTAGACATCATATACACAATATTCAACACCATGTTCTTAGTTCAGACATCATATATATGAATGCCCTTTGCTTAACATAAAAATCACATATGTGAATTAAATCATGCGATCCTGATTACTTAGATAACATGTATGTCAATTATGTCATGCGAGCCTGTTTATTAAAGACATCATATAAATATCTCATGCCATCCTATTTAGTTAGTCATCATATCTTTGAATTATGTCATGCTATGCTATCCAGTTTAGATAGACATCATATATGTGAAATTATGTCATGCTATCCTTTTTAGTTAAATAATATTCATGTCAAATATTTCATGCCCTCTTTTTTCCACACTATCTATTGCATCTGTCTCTCATACAATGTATATACATTCAACTATGTTTCCTGTTTATCAGCCATTTGAATTGGAGCGGGTGATGCCAGTTTCTAGCAGAGTAAAAACACGGTCTTCAAATAAAACATTGCTACCTACTGTGATGGACAGGGAACCAGCTTCACCCAATCTAACCCCAACCCCAGCAGATAGTAACCCAGTTCCTGTTGACACAGGACCATCTCCAGCACAGAGCTCCCAAACAAGAGCAGTTAGTAAGGAAGGTCCAGTGCCCAAAGCGCTAGTACTACCACGGCGAACCCCAACTCCACCAGTTACTACACCTATTCCTGTGGAGGAAGCACAACCAGCCATTCGTAGTTTAGCATCTATCGCATTTGATGTTGTTAAATCCGATGTGCGTATCTTCCCATCATGGAAATATTATACTGAAGATGAAGGAGGATGCCAGTTGCAGGTGTTTGTCCAGGAGTTATGTGTAAGTATTGTTATTCATGGCAATTACTTTGCTTTGTACCATACATTCTACCTCCATGATGGTTACAGCAAATTTTCCCATTTTTCTCTATAGAGAAGGACCGATTTGGAAACTGAGGATGAGGTAACCTGTACTAATACCTCTGCTATCTTCGAGAATGCTTGGTGGCAGTATCGAAACTACCTGAGTAAAATGTACTTCAGTGGCAAAGGAACTCATCAAATTCCATTACGTTCTCCTGAGACACCTTTACTGGAGGATGACTGGGAACGCCTTGTTCTATATTGGTCCTGAACCAAGAATGTGGTAAGTTCTATGAGCTCATTTTTTATTTTTAAGTACTATATGCCTGCATCTTACTGTACTATGTTCATCTTGAACAACTGCTTAAACCTGAAGAACAATTGTTCTCATTTATGATTCCATTGCTATCGTGCATACTGCTTTGCTCTTCTATCACTATATTTACTCATATAAACTTATTTTTAAATTGAAGGATCCAATCGAAACTCTAATGGCACAACAGGTATGTTTACACATGTTTCTATAACATGTTCGCTCTTATAAATAGCTCTGTTGATTTCAAATTCAATTGTGTATACACTTGACTTCTTATATCATGCATAGTACTCACATCACAACAAAGCCAATAGTGTTGTACATGTAGACCCATGGTACCCATGTGAAATCTTGTTGTGCCGTGTAGTTTCCCACGCTTTGTATTCTTTCGCTGCTGCTTTTTTCTTGAACTGATATGATTTGAACCGTTTCTCTATTTTGATTTGGCTAGACAATGTAGCGACCATAGGACATAGATATATGTTTGTTTGATGCTCTTATTAGGTACTACTTGGCAATAGAAGACTTGGTAGTTTAATCTGGTCCACCATACTAATGAACTGGTTCACCGAAATGAGTTTCATATACCAGTACATGCTAAACCTGTTATGTGTCTGCTTGTTTGTTCTTTTAGAATGCTGACAGAATATTGGGGAAGAGTGCCTTATTAAGCAATGGTAGAGGAAGTAATGCAGATAAGGTTCAGGATAGTGATACATCCTTGTTGGTCTCCAACGAAGCCGACAAAACAGCTAAGGAAAACTATCTTGAAGGTAGTGAGACAACCCCAAACTCCTGTCTTGGTTTAGTGTTCGAGTTACTTGCCACTACTGCAGGCACAAGCTATTCAAACTCACTATCTAAATCAGTACGGTTTCTTGAGTCCCAACTACAAGCTAAAAAACATCGATCAGCTGTGCTGCGACAAGAAGCCGAAGGACTCCGGAAGTCCCTAGAGCATTCAGATGCATACTTTCTGGTGCCACAACAAGCATTGGAGGATTTTGGCGCTAAACAGGAAAAAGCTAATAAGCTAGTTAACCTTATTACTAGCATGGTGGATACCCATGATAATGTTTCTTGAGCTCTTCTGAAGTGGTTTCAGTTATGGACTTGTTTTGTTGCCACGTTTATTTGCACTGCTGGGCAATTTAGACGGCCAGTGTATGAAATATGCTACTTTGTTCCCTATATTTGCACTAGTGGCGAACTTTGATGCCCAATGCATGTAATATGTGTAATGGCCGTAATATCCTAAAGTTAGTTGCTTGCTTATTTATTTCCTTATTGTCTTGTTTAGTTGTTTTCTTGTAGTCACTACAGTTCTTTTTCTGCTTTTTTCTAGTGGCCACAATAACCTATTTTTATAACTAGGCCACAATAACCATGGAAACACACGGACTGTTGTAACCATGGTCCTGCTGCACTCCACGGGTTGTATGATCCATGGGCCTTCTACAGGCCTTAGGATCCATGGGCTTTCTACGGGTCGTATGATCGATGGGCCTTCTACGGGCTGTAGGATCCATGGGCTATCTATGGGTCGTCTAATCTATGGGCCTTCTACGGGCCATATGATCGTTTCGCCAAACATGGGCCATACTATTCGTGGACCAATAACGGTCCACAAAATGGGCCGTAAACGGGTTATAGTGGAAATCGTATGTTTTATGGACTGACCATAACGGGCCGTTAATAGGCCATATTTGATGGCGCTATGAAAACGGCCCAACGGATTGATGGGCCACAAACCTGTACCGGGTGCCACCTGGTAGACTACTAACACTACCTACAAACACCAGAAACTAGTTGCAACTCCTGGACAGAGATCAAGTTGATTAATAAGCCGAGAGGGGCCGAGTTACCGGAACCCAATGTGTGGTAGTAGCTGTTCATGGATCACAAACACGTAACTCAGTTCTCGAGGACGGCTGCAATGAGACAACCCACCATGTACTCCTACATGGCCTCTCACCGCTACCTTTACCAAATCGTGTTCACACACTTAGCTCACACACGTGAGGACATGTTCACACACCTCCGATTCATCCCCGATGAATCGGACTGACACAACTCTAAGCAATAGCAGCATGACAACAAGCATGAATGAGTAGGCACATCGGGCTCAAACAACTCCTACTCATGCTAGTGGGTTTCATCTATTTCTTCGTGGCAATGACAGTCATGCAGAGGATAAAGGGGTTCAACTACCGCAGCAAGTAACAGTTGTATCGTTTGTTGTCCTAATGCAGAAAATAGAGCAGGAGCGAGAGAGTAGGATTGTATCGGAATGAACAAGGGGGTTTTGCTTGCCTGGCACTTCCGAAGATAATATAGCTCTTCATCAGTGTCATCGATCTCATCGTCGAAACCATGTCTATCGAGAGGGGACAATTACCGGCAAGATACTAGAAAACAATTTAGTCTTACTCTTGGTAATTCCTCTAGATGTTTATGTTCCTTTGGGCCAGGTTAATCACACTAATTGCTGAGTTGAGGTATTCTATTGCCTCGACATATATGTTGGAGCTATTATTATGACCCTAGGTGTCTAGAGCATCACCTAGTAATTTAGCCATGTTATGTGTTCCTAGTGTGATCATTCTGGCCTTTATTCTCGAAAGCATCCCGTGATGCCACTTAGTAGTAGGTATTCTACTTCTGGGTTTTTGAACCCGAGACTCACCCTACTTACCTCATGTTGATAGTCTTTGCTCGTTCCTTTAGGATATTAGTAACCTTTGCATTAGTCCTCGAAGTCCGTGGTATTTCCTTCTTCCAAATACTATGAACCGCTTATGGCGAAGTTCTCGCTGAACCGAAGGATCACAATCGAGTACTCTTGAGGAGTTCTCCATTCATAATTGTGAACCTGCCAAGATTACCTTTTCCGCATGGGTTATCCGGAAGAAATGTTGAGCTTCGCTCGACATATTAATCCATGCATCCACAACTCGTAAAGTTATATGTTCCTTTGAGTTGTCCCTCTTAGTTGTATTCGACCTTCGCTCTATCGCTTGATAGTCGAGTAATTGTGCATTCGTGTTATCGATGCTTATTATTCTTGTGGTCCGTCAAGCCATTCTATTCGTGATGACTAGGAGAAACAAACTCAAAGATCTCATCCATTTCTAGGATTGGGTCAAAGCAATTGTACTTGCAGATCAAAATGCCAATCCAGCTTTTGTTCTCGTTTCTATCTCAAGTATTACCCACTTTAAGTCAGAATGTCATGAGAATTGCACCACCTCTTATGGATTCTTGACGCATAATACTTCTTGCCATCATTGTTCATTCCTCGGTTTCCGTGTTATTGTAACCGAATGCCGACAAGTGTACCGTGATGTGAAATCAATACTTCGCAACTATGTTGCTTAGCGAAGAATGGACAATAGTTTCACTCTTAGCGTGTTGGTTATTGAATCATCATTCTAAGATAGACTGTGCTACCTAGTCCTTATTTACGTGCACTCTTCGATCAATGAGTTAGGATTGTGTCAATCCTCGCCTATTGATTATATCGCCTTGCCCTGAAAAGCAAGATTGTTCTCGAGCTTAGTGACATATCGGTGGTTCGTGATTTTCCGTATATCTTCTCGGAAGTATTACCAGGTTGTCACCTGACCGCTATGTTGAGTTCGTGATCAAGTTGGTTTCTTGTAACCACCCCCTTCTCCAAGAATCTGTGTTGAATACCCTTGAGCTAGTTGGTTAAGCTAAACAACAACTTGGAGAGTTGGAAGATAAAAGCTTGTCTGACTTAGTTCATGTTAAGGGATATCTTTCTGTGTGTGTGTGTGTGTGTGTTGAAGAAAGATGATATCTTCATCAATTGGTCCTTGTGATCAGTTGTTGGACCTATTGTCTTACCCCATCTTTGATTTGAGTATGGGCTATCGTCAAATCAAATGAGAACCAACGATGTTTGTAGTGTTGTCTTACTCGTGGTTATCCCTCGAGCATACACCATTACATCTTTTGGGTCTGACCAATGCTATCACCGTGTTCACATGATGGTGGAAGTCCAGTGATATGGAAATTGCGATGAGTTGTTGTGAACCCATCAGCAGATTTAGTCTCCCCATGATCCATGTTGAACATCAATCTAGTGTTGGAAACTTTGTAAGCAATGCCTTCGTGTTCCGCTCATGAAGCTTATGCTTGATGGAAGAAGTGACTTCCTCGAATTCATGTGCATTTGGTGTAAGTTGCCGCCATGAGTTCGAGACAGATTGTTTTGTTTTCCCCGAATCATCCCAAGTCGCTTATGCTCGTGCGAAGTATTCTATGGTCTTTTAGATGATCATCTTCATTCCATATGAATTCGTAGCACACCAAGCCACCGACTGATTTGTTCAAGGAAAAGGAGTTGCCGTGCAAATACTAGTTCATGCACAAGATTTCGATACCCTTTTGATGGTTCCCCATCCGAACTTGGTAGTGTTTTATTATAAGATCGCCACGTGGTCATGCTTGTCTTGGACAACGTGTTCATAGGTTTGTAGCAGAACCAGCTCATGTTTTGGAGCTTGCTATCGCAGTTCATCTCCCGAGAATGCTGCAACGTCATCTCGTTGATTTATGTTGCAAACTTTCATTTTTCTTCCTAGACTCGATGAGTCTGGAATATTCTGACACCAACCAGATCTGAACCTCAGGCAGATATGATGGTTGGAACATCTCCCAAGAACTATTATACTGGTCTCTCTGTAACCCGGAAAAGTGGATGCCGTGGCCAACACACCTAGCCGGAAGGCCTATTATTGTAGTATCTTGATTGAGGAAGTTGGCCACCTCCCCATAAGGACTTCAGAGGATTACCCCTAGTTGTGCCTTATGATTTTTGGTATTCAAGTCGACCTTTTACTTGATGTTCTAGATATCAAACCATATCTATGAATGGGTTACACCAAAGACATCGGGGAGAACATTAGAAGCGGAGTGCTAAATGTTTCTCGATCGATCATCCAGATTTTTGTTTCCTTGGCCTCGCTAAGGTGAAATCGAGAAGGTGTTATCTTCCTTTGCATCCGCATCATCCATCACTATTCATCATGGTAGTGTGTTGTGTTGCGGGATCCTTGACACGGATGTGGTAAAACCTTGAGGAATATGGAAATGCTCAAGTTCTTGAGAGCACACTCGATCACTAGGTTACATCCTCGGTATCAATTGATTGTGCCTTCCATTTGCCGAATTGCCCCATAACCGTAGTTTCCTTTCCAAACTGGGTATGCCATTTCTTTGAATTCCTTCAAACGATCGTTTGTGAATTGCCATTATCCTGGTAAGAAGAGCTTCAATAATTCTTTTCGATAGAGTTTCTTTTTGTCGTCATCGTGTTAGATGAAGATCTCAAAAGCAAAGATGTCAAGATCAATTTGGAGCAATGAGTCAATATCAACGATGAGGGCAGTTGGATCATGAAGATCATGTTAGCTTGTGTTCCTCTGTCTTCTTACCTCACGCCTTGAATCTCAAGCGAGATTCTTGTTTAGTGGGGTGAGTTGTCACATCCCTAGTTCGGCTCGACCTATGCTAGCTAGTCATGTGTTGCATCAAGTTTATTTCCTCTTAAACTTGAAATGAGGAAAGTGAAAGCCTCAGAAATCAATTTAAAAGAAGGGCAAGAACCCTTAAAATTGCATTCATTGTTTCCAACATGCCTTCATAAATGTTTGATAATTTTGGCAAGGCTTTGAAGAGCAAACCAAAAATAGTGAACATTTATGTGGAATATTTTGGGCACTGAATTTAAATCATTATTGTATTTGAATCGAATTATATTCATAATATATGGGATATATTTTCAGATAACTTTGAAATGTTTTATGTGCTGTTGGAAAAGTCCTTCTAGCAACATAAATTAGTCGAGGATATTTGGCACTGTTTTGAATTTGTTTAAATTTGAAAACAGTGGCAAAAGTAAAAAAACAAAACAAGAGATATAAAACAGAGATGTAAACTTACCTAACCTCACCATGCCCGGCTTCTGTGTAGCCCAACCAGCCCAACACTATTGGTCCAGCCCACCTTCTCCCTTGTCTTCTTCATTTCGCGCGCGGAAGGATTAGGCGCGTGGTCGCCGCCGCCACCTCCTCCTCCCGCCTGCTGCTGGCTACTCCTTGACGCGCCCGGACGACGCCACGCACCCCCTGCACCGCTTCCCTCTCCCCATGCCCTCTCCCCTCTCTCCCCCGAACGCTCTCCCCCTCCTCTGTTCTCCTCACCGAACGCGCCCGCCGCCGCCGACGAGAACCACCATGGCCACCAGCCACCCCTCGCCCTGTCGATAAGCCCAGAAGAACCGCCATCGTCTCCTACATCGTCTACGCCAACCCGTTCGACTGCGGGAGTTCTGCAACGTCGGCCTCGACCTCATCTTCTTCCTCGGCCACAGGAGATCGCCGCCGGGATTCCGACGCTGTCAAGTCTTCCCCAAGCCCACTTCGACGACCACTGCAACCACCGTGAGCTTCTGCGTCGTAACCCCCTCTCCCCGAGATCATTTTACGCCCTGTAGCCATCACCCCCTTGCCGACCGAATCGCGCCGCCCGCCTCGCTCGCCGGCGTAGCTCTCGGTGACCATTTGGTCACCTGGCGTGTTTAACTTGCTCGCCAGATCGCGTAGTGCCTCGCTAGCGCCTCGGCCTGCGTGCACGCCGCAGCCCCAACCTCGAGACATGGCCGAGCGCCGCCGCCGCTTCGCCAGAGTTGCCCCTACCGGCCACCCCCCCCGCGCCACAGCCACCGCTGACGCCACAGTGTCGCGGACGTTCCAATGAGCCCAACCCCGCTGCGAACGGGGCACCACAGCCCATTTCCGAGTGCCCCACCGCGTCTGCTGCCGCCGGCGGCTAAACGCGGGTGGGTTTGACCCACTTTGACCACGGCGGGACCCCCCTGTGTCCATGACATGTGGGGCCGGCCTTTGAATGAATTAGTGTAGGATTTTTATTAGTGCTAATTGCCCTGTTAGTTTAGGTGTTAGATTAGTTAACACTAATTAATTTAGTTAATTAATTAAGCCACTGACATGTGGGCCCAGCCCTGCTGACATTTTCGTTAGTATTAGTTTAACCCTAATCAACCCAGTTAACCAACCGAGTCATCGACGATGGGCCCGCTGGTCGTTTGACTCGAACCGACCTGGTTGACCTGCTGACATCAGGGTGATGTCATGCTGACGCAATAAGCTATTTTCTGGATTTAAAATAATTCAGGAAATTCCAGAAAATGTTCAAAACTTCTAAAAATCATATAAATTTAACCGTAACTCCAAATGAAATAAATTATATATGAAAAATGATCAGAAAAATCCAATCTATCCATCTGTACCATTTTCATGCATGTTAGAACAACTTTTGTTCACTGTTTAGGTCAAATCAATTAAATGGCATTTGAATAATCACATATGGAGTTTGAATTTGAATCTTGTATTCAAACCAACTTCATCTAATCTGTTGCTAGTTATATTAGCTCAAATCACAGCATATTGCCATGTCATGATCATGCATCATATTGTGCATTGCATTGATTGTGTTCTTCCTTGTTTGCCGGTGTTTGTCCCCTCTCAGTAGACGTGTACCGACGATGTGATCGATGACACCGATGAAGAACTATACTATCTTCAGAAGTGCCAGGCAAGAAAAAACCCCTTGTTCATTCCGATACAATCCTACTCTCTCGCTCCTGCTCTATTTTACTGCATTAGGACAACAATGATACAACTGTTACTTGCTGCAGTAGTTGAACTCCTTTATCCTCTGCATGACCTGTCATTGCCACAGTAAATAGATGAAACCCACTAGCATGAGTAGGAGTTGTTTGAGCCCTGATGTGCCTACTCATTCATGCTTGTTGTCATGCCTGCTATTGCTTAGAGTTGTGTCAGGTCTGATTCATCGGGGATGAATCGGAGGTGTGTGAACATGTCCTATTGTGTGTGAGCTAAGTGTGTGAACACGATTTTGTAAAGGTAGCAGTGAGAGGCCATGTAGGAGTACATGGTGGGTTGTCTCATTGCAGCCGTCCTCAGGAACTCAGTTCTGTGTTTGTGATCCATGAACAGCTACTACCACACATTGGGTTCCGGTAACTCGGCCCCTCTCGGCTTATTAATCAACTTGATCTCTGTCCAGGAGTTGCAACTAGTTTCTGGTGTTTGTAGGTAGTGTTAGTAGTCTACCAGGTGTCACCCGGTACAGGTGGGCTTGGGATAGACTAGGCACCGTGGCACGGTGTACCAAGCGTAGATCTACCCGTCGAGGTGGGCTTGGGAACCCTGCTCACATCGTTTGGGGCCGTGAGCGACACCCCGGCCGGATCTCCTTGCGGATGGAACCCGAATAGGCGATAAACCTGGACGAGAGACTTGCGTGGTTAGTCAGGTCATGGCCGACTCCCTCGCCCGGCTTCCGCTTGAAGGTTGCCGAGATACATGACATGTACAGGGCGATAAGTGGCGAGAGAATGTGTGAAGAAGTACACCCCTGCAGGGTTATCATTATCTATTCGAATAGCCGGATTCCTCGGATATGGAAACTTGGACCCCTTGTACAGTTCATAGACAAGTGAAAGTGGATACTCTAAAATACGCAAGATAAGTGTGAGTGCTATGGATGGCGTTCTCATAGGGAGACGGGAGCGGATCCATAGTGGTGTATTGATATGGTGAATATGTGGACTCGTGTAGCGCCACCTCAAAAGAGTTACTTGCAAATGTAGTTTAGGATAGCCACAGAGTCAAAGCTGGCTTGCTGCAGTCAAACTCCACCATCCCTTTGTTGATAATGATGCATATGTAGTTAGTTCGATGTAAGTCTTCTTTGGGTACATTTGTACTCACGCTTGCCTATTTTATGTTTTTGCAGAGAGACTTGAGCCTCACTAGTAGTTCCGCATGGACTTTGACATTTAGCTTGTTACCTCAGCTACGATCTTGTGCCCTCGGCAGGATCTAGTAGATAGTCAGGCTTCTAAGCCTTTTTCATTTGTAGATGTCTGTACTCAGACATGTTAAGCTTCCGCTTGTGCTTTGATTTGTATGTTTCAATGTTGGGTCATGAGACCCTGTTTGTAATATCTCGCTCCTCGAGCCTAATGAATAAATACTTGAGTTGTAGAGTCATGTTGTGATGCCATGTTGTATTTGCACATATCGAGCCTATTGTGTGTATGTTATTGAAATGCTTGGTATGTGTGGGATCTGACTATCTAGTTGTTTATCCTTAGTAGCCTCTCTTACCGGGAAATGTCTCCTAGTGCTTCCACCGAGCCATGGTAGCTTGCTCTTGCTCCGAACACTTAGGCTGGCCGGCATGTGTCCTTCTTCGTTCTCTCGGTCGTCCCTTCGGGAAATGTCACGCGATGAACACCGAGTCCTGTTAGCCCGCCATGTACTGGTTCACCGAGTCTGCTAGCCCAAAGTGCTACAACCTGGATTCACTCACGATGACCGACACGCTCGATGCCGGGTCATGGATGCCTGTCCTCGTAAGTTTGTGCCACTTTGGGTTTACGACTAGCCATGTCAGCCGGGCTCCTTATCATATGGATGCTAGCGACACTATCATATACGCAGCCAAAAGGCGCAACGGTCCCGAGCAAAGGTAAGGCGACACCCGTGGGAATACCGTGCGTGAGGCCGCAAAGTGATATGAGGTGTTACATGCTAGATCGATGTGGCATTGAGTCGGGGTCCTGACAGCTTTGGTATCAGAGCTTGACTGCCTGTAGGATTACCAAGCCAAACTGGTCGAAGTTGAGTCTAGAAATGCTTTAGTTATATGTAGGGGAATTGATTGTGGGATGGAACGTAAGGTTCTTTTTACTCCTTATCCCTCATGGCCTTTTGATCTGAGTCAACCTCTTCTTTTCTACGGGGATTAAGAAACTAGGCTTTCTCATCTATCTATCAGGATGACGTGTTACTAATCCATAGACCTATAGATTTGTTAGTTTCAAATCTCAGTTCAGTTTTACTACTTCCGTATGTTCATAACTGTTGATCTTGAAACCTTGACATTGTGTTTTGGAGTGGCTATGCCACCATTTTGTAGCATGTCTCCAATCTTTTGAGCATTTACAGCCGTTATGCTGTCCGAGTCATCCCAGATTTCTAAACAATCTGATGCACTTGCAAATCCTTTCCCTCTGGTTTTGATGTTCCTTTGGGCCAGGTTAATCACACTAATTGTTGAGTTGAGGTATTCTATTACCTCGACATATATGTTGGAATTATTATTATGACCTTAGATGTCTTAGGGGATCATCTAGTAATCTAGCCATGATTTGTATTCCAGTGTGATGACTCTGGCCTTCATTCTCGAAAGCATCCCGTGATGCCATTTAGTAGTAGGTATTCTACTCCTGGGTTTTAAACCCGAGATTCACCCTACCTACTTCATGTTGATAGTGTTTGCTAGTTCCTTTAGGTTATTAGTAACCTTTGCATTAGTCCTCCAGGTCCGTGGTATTTCCTTCTTCCAAATACCATGAACCATTAAGGCAGAAGTTATTTGAACCAAAAGATCACAATCAGAGTACTCTTGAGGAGTTCTCCATTCATAATCGTGACTCTGCCAGTTCTACCCTTTTCGCATGGGTTATCCGGAAGAAACATGTTGAACTTGGTTCGACATACTAATCTATGCATCCACAACTCAGAAAATTATATGTTCTTTTGAGTTGTCCCCTTTAGTTGTATCCTGACCTTCGTCTATCGATTGATAGTCAGGAGTAGTCGTGCATTCGTGTTCATCGATGCCTTTTACTTCTGTGGTCCGTCAAGCCATTCTATTCGGAGTGACTGGGAGAAACAAACTCCAGTACCTTGTCCATTTCTTGGATTGGGTCAAAGCAGTTGTATTCCACAGATCAAAATGCCAATCCAGCTTTTGTTCTGTTCTAACTTGGAGTAATACCATCTTTATATCAAGAATGTCATGGGAATTGCACACCGTCCTATGAATTCTTGATGTAGTAATACTCCTCGCCATCATTACTCATTCCTCGGTTCCGTGTTGTCGCAACCGGAATACCGACAAGTGATTCGTGATGTGTGAAATCTATACTCCTAGCAACTCCGTTGCTTAGTAGTTAAAGGACAATAACCTCACCCTTAGCATGTTGATTTTTGAATCATCACCCTAAGTATGATTGTGCTACCTAGTCCTTATTTCTGGTGCACTTCTCGATCAATGAGTTAGGATTATTCAATCCCTTGCTTATTTGATCATATCGTCTTGCTCTGGGAAGCAAGATTGTTCTCGAGCTTAGTAACATATTGGTGGTTCGTGATGTTCCGAATATTTTCTCGGAAGTTTTACCGGGTTGTCACCTGGCCGCTATGTTGAGTTCGTGATCAAGTTGGTTTTCTTGTAAACCACCCTTTCTCCAAGAATCCATGTTGGATACCCCTGAGCTAGTTGGTTAAGCCAAACAACAACTTGGAGAGTTGGAAGATAAAAGCTTGTCTGACTTAGTTCATGCTAAGGGATATCTTCTCGTGTGTGTGTGTTGAATAAAGATGATATCTTCATCGATTGGTCCTCGTGATCAGTTGTTGGATCTATTGCCTTGTCAAAACTTTGATTTGAGTATGGGCTATCGTCAAGTCAAATCAGAACCAACGATGTTTGTAATGTTGTCTTACTCGTGGATTTTCCTCGAGCATACACCATTATGTCTTTTGGGTTTGACCAATACTATCACCTTGTTCACATAGTTATGGAATTCCATCTCCATGGGAATCTGGATGAATTGTTGTTGAGCCCATCGACAACACCCTTATCTCCTCCATGATTTTCTTGAACATTAAGCTAGTGTTGGAAACTTCTATAAGCATTAACTTCATGCTCCATTCATGAAGTATATGTTCGGATGAAAGAAGTGACTTCCTCTAATTCACGGTACTTGGTGTAAGTTGCCGCCGTGAATTCGATAAAGTCAATGTTGCTTCCTTGGAATCATCCCAAGTTAGTCACACATGTGCAAAGTATTCTATGGTTTGGTAGATTAATTACCTCCACTCCATATGTATTCTGTAGCACACCAAGCCACTGATTGATTTGTTCAAGGAGAAGAAGCTCCTTCTTAAGAGTATACCCTATGCAAGGACTTCGATATCCTCGATGATGGTTCCCCACCGGAACTCGGTAGTGTTTTATTGTAAGACTACCATGGGATCATGTTTGTCTGGGACAACGTGTTCACATGTTTGTAGCAGAACCAGCTCATGTTTTGGAGCTTGCTATCGTAGTTCATTTCCCGAGAATCACGCAACATCATCTCGTCGGTTTGTGTTGCAAAATTTCATTTTTCTTTCTAGACTCGATGAGTCTAGATTATTCTGACACCAACCAGATCTGAATCTCAGGCAGATATGATGGTTGGAACATTTCCCAAGAACTATAATATTGGTCTCGCGATAAACGGTAAAGTGGATGTCGTGGCCAACACACCCCGCCGGAAGACCTATTATTGTAGTATCTTGATTGAGAAACTTGGCCACCTCCCCATAAGGACTTCGTAGGATTTACTCCCTAGTTGTGCCTTATGATTTTTGTGTTCAAGTCCGACCTTTACTTGATGTTCTAGATGCGCACCATCTCAATGAATGGGATACGCTAGTACATCAAGGAGAACATTAGAAGCGGAGTGCTAAGTGTCTCTCGGTCAATCATCCAGATTTTGTCCCCTTGGTTTCACTAAGGTGAAATCTGAGAAAGTATTATCTTCCTTTGCATCTGCATTGTCCATCGCTATCGATCATGGTAGTATGTTGTGTTGTCGGCACCCTTGACACGGATGTTGGTAAAACCTTGATTAATATGGAAATGCTCAAGTTCTTGAGAGCACGCACAAGCACTATGTATTATCACCGGCACTAACTAGAATTGTTCCTAGTCTTTTCGGTTATGCTATAACCACTCCAATAGGGGAATCACTCTCTACTGTTGAGCTTCTCCCCAGTTACTAAAATCATCCTTTGTGTTGTCTTCAACAAGGTAATCCACATCATCCAACCTGCCCGAGAATGTCATTCTTTCGGACTCCTTCAAATAATTGATTGTGACTTGCCTTAGGCTAGTATAAAGAGTTTCAACGATCTACGAATCAAAGGTAATTCTTTTTGCCACTTATGAAATAGTTCTACGAGCCACCTCTTCCAAGGTGCCCTGCTCAAGTCATGGCATATATTCCCTCGCTACCTTGAAACCCTTGTCACTTTGTTTCTTCTGTCCTTCCCGATGTGCCTTTGTCTCTCAGCTCAAGAGATGTTTCTATGCCTCATTCCACGAGTTGATCTTGAGTGCTCGATCTTCGAGGAGATCGTTTCCTATAGAGTTTCTTTTTGTCGCCACGACGTCGTCGTCCTCTCCATCGAGTCACGCGGCGCTAGAAGCTCTGCTGCATCTCCAACGCCGCCGTTTCCGACCTCGGGTGCCGGTGATCCCCGCCGTCGATTCGCCGGACCCCGTGCCTCCCCTGCCTCGCCAGCAGCACCAGAAGGACCGTGGTGAGCCGCTGCATCGTTTCCCCCATGCCTCGTTGCCTAATTCGCCCCTCTAGCAAGATCAACCACCGGAGCGAAGGCCTCGCTGCCGGCCATGCCGCCGTGGCCACCGACACCTAGAGTCAAGAATCGATCGCGCCATAGCGCCAGTGCATCACCAGTGCCCGTAGCACCCCTCCGTGGCCCCTGCCGTGCAGTTTAACGCCGACCCCGAGCACACCCGCCGCCGCCGCCGCCGCCAAGCTCTTTTTCCGCGAGCTCCGGCCACCCCAGCTGCTCCCACTTGCCCGTTGGATGCGCTGAGTCCCAAAGATCACGTAGAGCCTCTCCGCCGTCGTTTGGGTGCCGGAGGAGCTAACCCGAGCCCTCCGCCGCTGCTTCAGAAGCCCGGCGACGAGCCGCCGGCGTGTTAGCCTCGGCTGACCGGGGGTTTGACCTCCCCTGGGTTGCTGACAAGTGGGCCCTGGCCCAGCTAATCCTAGATTAGTCTTTTTAATTAAGTCTAATTAACTCAACTGACATTTTAGTTAGCAGTAATTTAACATTAATTAATTAGGTTAGTTAGTTAGTCACTGACGTGTGGACCCCACACGTCAGGTTTGACCCGGACCAGCCCTAGTTGACTTGATGACGTCACCCCGACGTCATGCTGACGCAATAAACCCTTTTCTGGATTTATTCTTTAAATAGGAAATTCCAGAAAATACCACAAACTTCAAAAATTCATAGAAAATCAACCGTAGCTCCAAATCAAATAAATCATATATGAAAAATTATCAGAAAAATCCAATCTATCCATCTGTACCATTTTCATGCATGTTAGAACAACTTATAGCTTCTGTATATCACAAATCATATGAATGGCATTTAAATAATCACATATGAAGTTTGGATTTGAATCTTGGATTAAACCAACTTCATTTAACCTTGTTGCTAGCTGCATTAGCTCAAAACACCAGCATATTGCCATGACATTATCATTCATCATATTTGTTGCATTGCATTGATTGTGTCCCTCTTTGTTTGCCGGTAATTGTCCCCTCTCGATAGACGTGGTTCCGACGATGAGTTCGTTGACACCGACGAAGAGATATAGTATCTTTAGAAGTGCCAGGCAAGCAAAACCCCCTTGTTCATTTCGATACAATCCCACTCTCTCGCTTCTGCTCTATTTTACTGCATTAGGACAACAACAATACAACTGTTACATCTCATGTAGTTGAACCCCTTCTATCCTCTGCATGACTGTCATTCCACAAGAATAGATGAAACCCACTAGCATGAGTAGGAGTTGTTTGAGCCCTGATGTGCCTACTCATTCATGCTTGTTTGTCATGCCTGCTATTGCTTAGAGTTGTGTCAGGTCTGATTCATCGGGAATGAATCGGAGGTGTGTAAACATGTCCTACTGTTGAGAGCTAAGTGTGTGAACACGATTTGGTAAAGGTAGCGGTGAGAGGCCATGTAGGAGTACATGGTGGGTTGTCTCATTGCAGCCGTCCTCAGGAACTGAGTTCTGTGTTTGTGATCCATGATCAGTTACTACCACACATTGGGCTCCGGGCGCTCCAAGCCCTCTCGGCTTCTTAATCACCCTTGTTCTCTGTCCAGGAGTTGCAACTAGTTTCTGGTGTTTGTAGGTAGTGCTATTTTTCTACCAAGTGGCACCCGGCAGGGTGGGCTTGGGACAGACTAGGCACAGTGGCACGGTGTACCAAGTGGCACCCGGATGGTGGGCTTGGGAACCCTGCTCACATCGTTTGGGGCCGTGAGCGACACCCCGGCCGGATCTCCTTGCGGATGGAACCCGAATAGGCGATAAACCTGACGACGAGACTTGAGTGTTTAAGTAGGTCGTGGCCGACTCCCTCGCCTGGCTTCCGCTTGAAGGTTGCCGAGGTACATGACGTGTCTGAGGCGATAAGTGGCGAGAGCGTGTGTGAAGAAGTACACCCTGCAGGTTATCATTATCTATTGAATAGCCGGATTCCTCGGATATGGAAACTTGGACCCCTTGCATAGTTCATAGACAAGTGAAAGTGGATACTCTAAAATACGCAAGATAAGTGTGAGTGCTATGGATGGCGTTCTCGTAGGGAGACGGGAGCGGATCCATAGTGGCGTATTGATATGGTGAATATGTGGACTCGTGTGCGCCACCTCAAAAGAGTTACTTGCAGTCGTAGTTCAGGTTAGCCACCGAGTCAAAGCTGGCTTGCTGCAGTCAAACTCCACCATCCCCTTTGTTGATAATGATGCATATGTAGTTAGTTACGATGTAAGTCTTCTTTGGGTACATTTGTACTCACGTTTGCCTATTTTATGTTTTTGCAGAGAGACTTCAGTCTCGCTAGTAGTTCCACGTGGACTTCGACGTTTAGCTTGTTACCTCAGCTACGATCTTGTGCCCTCGGCAGGATCTGGTAGATAGTCAGGCTTCTAAGCCTTTTTCATTTGTAGATGTCTGTACTCAGACATGTTAAGCTTCCGCATGTGCTTTGATTTGTATGCTCTGAATGTTGGGTCATGAGACCTATGTTTGTAATATCTCGCTCCTCGGAGCCTAATGAATAAATACTTGAGTCGTAGAGTCATGTTGTGATGCCATGTTGTATTTGCACATATCGAGCATATTGTGTGTATGATATTGAAATGCTTGGTATGTGTGGGATCTGACTATCTAGTTGTTTATCCTTAGTAGCCTCTCTTACCGGGAAATGTCTCCTAGTAGGACAACATTAGGAACATCGTTGGTTCTGATTTGATTTGAAGATAGCCCATACTCAAATCAAAGTTTTGGCAAGACAATAGGTCCAATAACTGATCACGAGGACCAATCGATGAAGATATCATCTTTCTTCAATACACACACACAAAGATATCCCTTTGGAATGAACTGAGTCGGACAAGCTTTTATCTCCCAACTCTCCAAGTTGTTGTTTAGCTTAGCCAACTAGCCCAGGGTATCCAACACGGATTCTTGGAGAAAGAGTGGTTTCAAAAACCAACTTGATCACGAGCTCAACATAGCGATCAGGTGACAACCTGGTAATACTTCCGAGAAGTTATTCGAAAAATCACGAACCACCGATATGTTACTAAGCTCAGGAACAACCTTGCTTTTCAGGGAAAGATGATATGATCAAAGGAGTGAGGGATTGACAAGACCCTAACTCATTGATCGGAGAGTGCACCGGAAATAAGGGCTAGATAGCACAATCATACTTAGGGTGATGATTCAAAAATCAACATGCTAAGAGTGGGGTTAATGTCCTTTAACTACTAAGCAACAAAGTTGCTAGGAGTATTGATTTCACACATCACGAATCACTTGTCGGTATTCCGGTTGCGACAACACGGAACCGAGGAATGAGTAATGATGGCGAGGAGTATTACTACATCAAGAATTCATAGGATGGTGTGCAATTCCCATGATATTCTTGATATAAAGATGGTATTACTCCAAGGTAGAACAAAACAAAAGCTGGATTAGTATTTGATCTGCGGAGTACGACTGCTTTGACCCAATCCTGGAAATGGACAAGGTACTGGAGTTCGTTTCTCCTAGTCATTCTGGAATGGAATGGCTTGGCGGACCACAAGAGTAATAGGCATCGATAAACGAATGCACGCATACTCTTGACTATCAAATGATAGACGGGGGTCAGAATACAACTAAAGAGGGACAACCCAAAAGAACATACGATTTTCTGAGTTGTGGATGCATGGACTAGCATGTCGAACGAGTTCAACATATTTCCTCCGGATAACCCATGCAGAAAAGTTGAGCTGGCAGAGTCACGATATAGAGAGAAGAACTCATCAAGGGCACTCTGGTTGTGATCTTTTGATCCAACAAACATCTGCCGTAAGTGGTTCATAGTATTTGGAAGAAGAAAATACCACGGACCTCGAGGATTAATGCAAAGGTTACTAATTTCCTAAAGGAACTAGCAAACACTATCAACATGAAATAAGTAGTGTGAATCTCGGGTTCAAAACCCAAGGAATATAATACCTACTACTAAATGGCATCACGGGATGCTTTCGAGAATGATGGCCAGAATCATCACACTGGGACACAAATCATGGCTAGATTCTTGAATGATCCCTAAGACACCTAGGGTCATAATAATAATTCCAACATATATGTCGAGGCAATAGAATACCTCAACTCCATAATTAGTGTGATTAACTTTCGCCCAAAGGAACATCAAGACCGAGGGAAAGAATTTTGCAAATGCTTCAGACTATTTAGAAACCTGGGATGACTAGGACAGCATAACGACTGTAAATGCTCAAAAGAATTTAGACATGCTACAAAAATGGTGGCATCGCCACTCAGAAGCACAATATCAAGATTTCGAGATCAACAAGTAACATACGGAAGTAGTAGGAACTGAACTAAGGCTTAAATCCATCAATCCTATAAGTCTACGGATTAGTAACGCGTGATCCTGATAGAAAGATGAGAAGCCTAGTTCTTAATCCCCGTAGAAGAGAAGAGGTTGACTCAGATCAGAAGGCATAAGGTAAAGGAGTAAAAAGAGCCTTACGTTCCATCCCACAATCAATTCCCCTACATATAACTAAAGCATTTCTAGACTCAACTTCGACCAGTTTGGCTTGGTAATCCTACAGTCAGTCAAGCTCTGATACCAAAGCTGTCAGGACCCCGACTCAATGCCACATCGATCTAGCATGTAACACCTCATATCACTTTATGCCTCACGCACGGTATTCCCACTGGTGTCGCCTTACCTTTGCGGGACTGTTTATGCCTTTTGGCACACGATATGATAGTGTTGCTAGCATCCATATGATAAGGAGCCCGGTGACATGGCTAGTCATAAACCCAAAGTGGCACAAACTTACAGGACAGGCATCCATGACCCAAAGATCGAACGTGTCGGTCATCACGAGTGAATCCAGGCTGTAGCACTGGCTAGCAGGACTCCGTGAACCAGGTTGTAGCGGGCTAACAGGACTCCGGTGTTCATCGTGACATTTCCCGAAGGATGAACCACAGAACGAAGAAGGACACATGCCGGCCAGCCTAAGTGTTCCGGAGCAAGAGCAAGCTACCATGGCTCGATGGAAGCACTAGGAGACATTTCCGTAAGAGAGGCTACTAAGGATAAACAACTAGATAGTCGATCCCACACATACCAAGCATTTCAATAACATACACACAATAGGCTCGATATGTGCAAATACAACATGGCATCACAACATGACTCTACAACTCAAGTATTTATTCATTAGGCTCGAGGAGCGAGATATTACAAACAGGGTCTCATGACCCAACATTGAGAGCATACAAATCAAGGCACAAGCGAAGCTTAACATGTCCGAGTACGTACATCTACAAATGAAAAAGGCTTAGAAGCCCGACTATCTACTAGATCTGCCGAGGGCACAAGATCGTAGCTGAGGTAACAAGCTAAACGTCAAGTCCATGCGGAACAACTAGTGAGACCAAGTCTCTCTCGCAAAAACATAAAATAGGCAAACGTGAGTACAAATGTACCAAAGAAGACTTACATCGTAACTAACTATATATGCATCATTATCAACAAAGGGATGGTGGGGTTTGACCGTATGACAAGCCAGCTTTGAACTGTGGCTATCCTGAACTACGATCGCAAGTAACTCTTTTGAGGTGGGCACACGAGTCCACATATTCACCATATCAACACACCACTATGGATCCGCTCCCGTCTCCCTATGAGAACGCCATCCATAGCACTCACACTTATCTTGCGTATTTTAGAGTATCCACTTTCACTTGTCCATGAACTGCATAAGGGGTCCAAGTTTCCATATCCGAGGAATCCGGCTATTCAATAGATAATGATAACCCCGCAGGGTGTACTTCTTCACACACGCTCTCGCCACTTATCGCCTCAGACATCGTCATGTATCTCGGCAACCTTCAAGCGGAAGCCGGGCGAGGAGTCGGCCATGACCTGACTAACCACGCAAGTCTCTCGTCCAGTGTTTATCGCCTATTCGGGTTCCATCCGCAAGGAGATCCGCCGGGTGTCGCCACGCCCCAAACGATGTGAGCAGGGTTCCCAAGCCCACCTCGACGGTAGATCTACGCTGGTACACCGTACACGGTGCCTAGTCTGTCCCAAGCCCACATGCACGGGTGCCACCGGTAGACTACTAACACTACCTACAGACACCAGAAACTAGTTGCAACTCCTGGACAGAGATCAAGTTGATTAATAAGCCGAGAGGGGCCGACTTACCGGAACCCAATGTGTGGTAGTAGCTGTTCATGGATCACAAACACAGAACTCAGTTCCTGAGGACGGTTGCAATGAGACAACCCACCATGTACTCCTACATGGCCTCTCACCGCTACCTTTACCAAATCGTGTTCACACACTTAGCTCACACACAAGAGGACATGTTCACACACCTCCGATTCATCCCTCGATGAATCGGACTGACACAACTCTAAGCAATAGCAGCATGACAACAAGCATGAATGAGTAGGCACATCGGGCTCAAACAACTCCTACTCATGCTAGTGGGTTTCATCTATTTATCGTGGCAATGACAGTCATGCAGAGGATAAAGGGTTCAACTACCGCAGCAAGTAACAGCTTGTATCGTTGTTGTCCTAATGCAGTAAAATAGAGCAGGAGCGAGAGAGTAGGATTGTATCGGAATGAACAAGGGGGTTTTGCTTGCCTGGCACTTCTGAAGATAATATAGTTCTTCATCGGTGTCATCGATCACATCGTCGGTACATGTCTACTGAGAGGGGACAAACACCGGCAAACAAGGAAGAACACAATCAATGCAATGCACAATATGATGCATGATCATTACATGGCAATATGCTGTGATTTGAGCTAATATAACTAGCAACAGATTAAATGAAGTTGGTTTGAATACAAGATTCAAATTCAAACTCCATATGTGATTATTCAAATGCCATTTAATTGATTTGACCTAAACAGTGAACAAAAGTTGTTCTAACATGCATGAAAATGGTACACATGGATAGATTGGATTTTTCTGATCATTTTTCATATATAATTTATTTCATTTGGAGTTACGGTTAAATTTATATGATTTTTAGAAGTTTTGAACATTTTCTGGAATTTCCTGAATTATTTTAAATCCAGAAAATAGCTTATTGCGTCAGCATGACATCACCCGATGTCGCAGGTCAACTGGTCGGTTCAGTCAAACCCGACCAGCGGGCCCATGGTCGCTGACTCGCTTGGTTAACTGGGTTGATTAGGGTTAAACTAATACTAACGAAAATGTCAATAGGCTTGGCCCACATGTCAGTGGCTTAATTAATTAACTAAATTAATTAGTGTTAACTAATCTAACACCTAAACTAACAGGGCAATTAGCACTAATTAAAATCCTACACTAATTCAGTCAAAGGCCGGCCCCACATGTCATGGACACAGGGGGGTCCCGCCGTGGTCAAAGTGGGTCAAACCCACCGGCGTTTAGCCGCCGGCGGCAGCAGACGCGGCGGGGCACTCGGAAATGGGTTGTGGTGCCCCATTCGCAGCGGGGTTGGGCTCATTGGAACGTCCGCGACACGGCGCGTCCAGCGAAGGCTGTGGCCGCGGCTGGGGTGGCTGGTAGCGGAAACTACGGCGAGCGAGGCGGCGGCCGGAGCTCGGCCATGTGCGGGGTTGGGGCTGCGGCGTGCAAACGCAGAAGCTGAGGCGCTAGCGAGGCACTACGCGATGCGGCGAGCAAGTTAGGCACGCCAGGGTGACCAAATGGTCACCGGAGCTACGCCGGCGACGAGGCCAGGTGGCGGCGCGATTCGGTCGGCAAGGGGGTGATGGCTACAGGGCGTAAATGATCTCGGGGAGAGGGGGTTACGACGCAGAAGCTCACGGTGGTTGCAGTGGTCGTCGAAGTGGGCTCGGGGAAGGCTTGACGGCGTCGGAATCCCGGCGGCGATCTCCTGTGGCCGAGGAAGAAGATGAGGTCGAGGCCGACGTTGCAGAACTCCCGCAGTTGAACGGGTTGGCGTAGACGATGCAGGAGACGATGGCGGTTCTTCTGGGCTTATCGACAGGGCGAGGGGTGGCCGGTGGCCACGGTGGTTCTGCCGGCGGCAAGCGCGTTGCTGGTGAGGAGAACAGAGGAGGGGAGAGCGTTTGGGGAGAGAGGGAGAGGGCATGGGGAGAGGGCGGTGCAGGGGTGCGTGGCGTCGTCCGGGCGCGTCAAGGAGTAGCCAGGCAGGCAGGGAGGGAGGAGGTGGCCGGGCGCGCGGCGACCACGCGCCCAATCCTTCTGGCGCGAGCTGGAAGAAGATAAGGGGAGAAGGTGGGCTGGACCAATAGTGTTGGGCTGGTTGGGCTACACAGAAGCTGGGCCGCAGGTGAGGTTAGGTAAGTTTCTGTCTTTGTTTTATATCTACTGTTTTGTTTTCTTTTTTTTTACTTTGCCACTGTTTTCAAATTTAAACAAATTCAAAACAGTGCCAAATATCCTCTGACTAATTTATGTTGCTAGAAGGACTTTTCCAACAGCACATAAAACATTTCAAAGTTATCTGAAAATATATCCCATATATTATGAATATAATTCCAGATTCAAATACAATAATGATTTAAATTCAGTGCCCAAAATATTCCACATAAATGTTCACTATTTTTGGTTTGCTCTTCAAAGCCTTGCCGAAATTATCAAACATTTATGAAGGCATGTTGGAAACAATGAATGCAATTTTAAGGGTTCTTGCCCTTCTTTTAAATTGATTTGTGAGGCTTTCACTTTCCTCATTTCAAGTTTAAGAGGAAATAAACATGATGCAACACATGACTAGCTAGCATAGGTCAGGCCAGAACTAGGGATGTGACAACTCACCCCCACTAAACAAGAATCTCACCCCGAGATTCAAGACATGAGGTAAGAAGACAGAGGAACACAAGCTAACATGATCTTCATGATCCAACTGCCCTCATCGTTGATATTGATTCATTGCTCCAAATTGATCTTGACATCTTTGCTTTCGAGATCTTCATCTAACACGATGACGACAAAAAGAAACTCTATCGAAAAGAATTATTGAAGCTCTTCTTACCAGGATAATGGCAATTCACAAACGATCGTTTGAAGGAATTCAAAGAAATGGCATACCCAGTTTGGAAAGGAAACTACGGTTATGGGGCAATTCGGCAAATGGAAGGCACAATCCAATTGATACCGAGGATGTAACCTAGTGACTGAGTGTGCTCTCAAGAACTTGAGCATTTCCATATTCCTCAAGGTTTTACCACATCCGTGTCAAGGATCCTGGCAACACAACACACTACCATGATGAATAGTGATGGATGATGCAGATGCAAAGGAAGATAACACCTTCTCAGATTTCACCTTAGCGAGGCCAAGGAAACAAAAATCTGGATGATCGACCGAGAAACATTTAGCACTCCGCTTCTAATGTTCTCCCTGATGTGCTGGTGTAACCCATTCATAGATATGGTTTGATATCTAGAACATCAAGTAAAAGTTCGGACTTCGGAAATACCAAAAATCATAAGGCACAACTAGGGGGTAATCCTACGAAGTCCTTATGGGGAGGTGGCCAACTTCCTCAATCAAGATACTACAATAATAGGCCTTCCGGCTAGGTGTGTTGGCCACGGCATCCACTTTGCCGGGTTACAGAGAGACCAGTATAATAGTTCTTGGGAGATGTTCCAACCATCATATCTGCCTGAGGTTCAGATCTGGTTGGTGTCAGAATATTCCAGACTCATCGAGTCTAGGAAGAAAAATGAAAGTTTGCAACATAAATCGACGAGATGACGTTGTAGGATTCTGGGGAGATGAACTGCGATAGCAAGCTCCAAAACATGAGCTGGTTCTGCTACAAACCTATGAACACGTTGTCCAAGACAAGCATGACCACGTGGCAGTCTTATAATAAAACACTACCAAGTTCAGATGGGGGAACCATCAAAAGGGGTATCGAAATCTTGTGCATGAACTAGTATTTGCACGGCAACTCCTTTTCCTTGAACAAATCAGTCAGTGGCTTGGTGTGCTACGGAATTCATATGGAATGAAGATGATCAGTCTAAGAGACCATAGAATACTTCGCACGAGCATAACTGACTTGGGATGATTCCAGGGAAAACAAAACAATCTGTCTCGAACTCATGGTGGCAACTTACACCAAATGCACATGAATTCGAGGAAGTCACTTCTTCCATCCAAGCATAAGCTTCATGAACGGAACACGAAGGCATTGCTTACAAAGTTTCCAACACTAGATTGATGTTCAACATGGATCATGGGGGGAGACTAAATGCTGCTGATGGGTTCAGCAACAACTCATCGCAATTTCCATATCACTGGACTTCCACCATCATGTGAACACGGTGATAGCATTGGTCAGACCCAAAAGATGTAATGGTGTATGCTCGAGGGATAACCACGAGTAAGACAACACTACAAACATCGTTGGTTCTGATTTGATTTGACGATAGCCCATACTCAAATCAAAGATGGGATAAGACAATAGGTCCAACAACCGATCACAAGGACCAATTGATGAAGATATCATCTTTCTTCAACACACACACACACACACAGAAAGATATCCCTTAACATGAACTAAGTCAGACAAGCTTTTATCTTCCAACTCTCCAAGTTGTTGTTTAGCTTAACCAACTAGCTCAAGGGTATTCAACACAGATTCTTGATGAAGGGGGTGGTTACAAGAAACCAACTTGATCACGAACTCAACATAGCGGTCAGGTGACAACCTGGTAATACTTCCGAGAAGATATACGGAAAATCACGAACCACCGATATGTCACTAAGCTCGAGAACAATCTTGCTTTTCAGGGCAAGACGATATAATCAAAAGAGCGAGGGATTGACACAATCCTAACTCATTGATCGAAGAGTGCACCAGAAATAAGGACTAGGTAGCACAGTCTATCTTAGAATGATGATTCAATAACCAACACGCTAAGAGTGAAACTATTGTCCATTTACTGCTAAGCAACATAGTTGCTAGAAGTATTGATTTCACACATCACGGTACACTTGTCGGCATTCCGGTTACAATAACACGAAAACCGAGGAATGAACAATGATGGCAAGAAGTATTACTGCGTCAAGAATCCATAAGAGGTGGTGCAATTCTCATGACATTCCTGATTTAAAGTGGGTAATACTTCAGGATAGAACAGAACAAAAGCTGGATTGGCATTTTGATCTGCGAAGTACAATTGCTTTGACCCAATCCTAGAAATGGATGAGATACTGGAGTTTGTTTCTCCTAGTCATCCTGAATAGAATGGCTTGACGGACCACAAGAATAATAAGCATCGATAACACGAATGCACAATTACTCCTGACTATCAACTGATAGACGAAGGTCAGAATACAACTAAAGAGGGACAACTCAAAGGAACATATAACTTTCTGAGTTGTGGATGCATGGATTAATATGTCGAGCGAAGCTCAACATTTCTTCCGGATAACCCATGCGGAAAAGGTAGAACTGGCAGGTTCACAATTATGAATGGAGAACTCCTCAAGAGTACTCTGATTGTGATCCTTCGGTTCAGCGGGGAACTTCTGCCATAAGCGGTTCATAGTATTTGGAAGAAGGAAATACCACGGACCTCGAGGACTAATGCAAAGGTTACTAATATCCTAAAGGAACGAGCAAAGACTATCAACATGAGGTAAGTAGGGTGAGTCTCGGGTTCAAAAACCTAGAAGTAGAATACCTACTACTAAGTGGCATCACGGGATGCTTTCGAGAATAAAGGCCAGAATGATCACACTAGGAACACATAACATGGCTAAATTACTAGGTGATGCTCTAGACACCTAGGGTCATAATAATAGCTCCAACATATATGTCGAGGCAATAGAATACCTCAACTCAGCAATTAGTGTGATTAACCTGGCCCAAAGGAACATAAACACCAGAGGGAAAGGATTTGCAAGTGCATCAGGTTGTTTAGAAAAGTGGGATGACTCGGACAGCATAACGGCTGTAAATGCTCAGAAAAGATTTGAGACATTCACAAGCATTTGCATAGTCACTTAGCAACATCATATCAAGGTTCTGATTCAACTGAGAGCATACTAAAAATAGTAGAAATTGAATTGAGGCTTGAAACTATCAATTCTATAAGTCTATGGATTAGTAACACGTCATCCTAATAGATAGATGAGAAGGCCTAGTTCCTTAATCCCCGTAGAAGAGAAGAGGATGACTCAGATCAGAAGGCCATGAGGTATAAGGAGTAAAAAGATCCTTATGTTCCATCCCACAATCAATTCCCCTACATATAACTAAAGCATTTCTAGACTCAATTTCGACCAGTTTGGCTTGGTAATCCTACAGGCAGTCAAGCTCTGATACCAAAAAGCTGTCAGGACCCCGACTCAATGCCACATCGATCTAGCATGTAACACCTCATATCACTTTGCGGCCTCACGACGGTATTCCCACGGTGTCGCCTTACCTTTGCCCGGGACCGTTTAGCCTTTTGGCACACGATATGATAGTGTCGCTAGCATCCATATGATAAGGAGCCCGGCTGACATGGCTAGTCGTAAACCCAAAGTGGCATAGACTTACAGGACAGCATCCATGACCCAACATCGAACGTGTCGGTCATCACGAGTGAATCCAAGCTGTAGCATGGGCTAGCAGACTCGTGAACCGGCCAGAAGCGGCTAACAGGACTCCGGTATTCATAGCGTGACATTTCCCCGAAGGGACAGACACAGGAACGAAGAAGGACACATGCCGGCCAGCCTAAGTGTTCCGGAGCAGTAGCAAGCTACCATGGCTCGGTGGAAACACTAGGAGACATTTCCAGTAGAGAGGCTACTAAGAATAAACAACTAGATAGTCGATCCCACACATACCAAGCATTTCAATAACATACACACAATATGCTCAATATGTGCAAATACAACATGGCATCACAACATGACTCTACGACTCAAGTATGTATTCATTAGGCTCCGAGGAGCGAGATATTACAAACAGGGGTCTCATAACCCAGCATTCAGAGCATACAGATCAAGCACATGCGGAAGCTCATCATGTCTGAGTACAGACATCTACAAATGAAAAAGGCTGAGAAGCCTGACTATCTACCAGATCCTGCCGAGGGCACAAGATCGTAGCTGAGGTAACAAGCTAAACGTGGAAGTCCACGCGGAACTACTAGTGAGACGGAAGTCTCTGCAAAAATATAAAATAGGCAAACGTGAGTACAAATGTACCCAGCAAGACTTACATCAGAACTAACTACATATGCATCATTATCAACAAAGGGGATGGTGGAGTTTGACTGCAGCAAGCCAGCTTTGACTCGGTGGCTATCCTGAACTACGACTGCAAGTAACTCTTTTGAGGTGGCGCACACGAGTCCACATATTCACCATATCAATACTCCACTATGGATCCGCCTCCGCCTCCCCACGAGAATGCCATCCATAGCACTCACGCTTATCTTGCGTATTTTAGAGTATCCACTTTCACTTGTCTATGAACTGCACAAGGGTCCAAGTTTCCATATCCGAGGAATCCGCTATTCAATAGATAATGATAACCTGCAGGGTGTACTTTTCACACACGCTCTCGCCACTTATCGCCCAGACACGCCATGTACCTCGGCAACCTTCAAGCGGAAGCCAGCGAGGAGTCGGCCACGACCTACCTAAACACTCAAGTCTCTCGCCCGGGTTTATCGCCTATTCGGGTTCCATCCGCAAGGAGATCCGGCCGGGTTGTCGCTCACGGCCCCAAACGATGTGAGCAGGATTCCCAAGCCCACCATCCGGGTGCCACTTGGTACACCGTGCCACTGTGCCTAGTCTGTCCCAAGCCCACATGTACCGGGTGCCACTTGGTAGACTACTAACACTACCTACAAACACCAGAAACTAGTTGCAACTCCTGGACAGAGAACAAGGGTGATTAAGAAGCCGAGAGGGCTTGGAGCGCCCGGAGCCCAATGTGTGGTAGTAACGGTTCATGGATCACAAACACAGAACTCAGTTCCTGAGGACGGCTGCAATGAGACAACCCACCATGTACTTCTAGATGGCCTCTCACCGCTACCTTTACCAAATCGTGTTCACACACTTAGCTCACACAGAGTAGGACATGTTCACACACCTCTGATTCATTCCCGATGAATCAGACCTGACTCAACTCTAAGCAATAGCAGGCATGACAAACAAGCATGGATGAGTAGGCACATCAGGGCTCAAACAACTCCTACTCATGCTAGTGGGTTTCATCTATTTACTGTGGCAATGACAGGTCATGCAGAGGATAAGGGGTTCAACTACCACAGCAAGTAACAAATATGTCGTAGTTGTCCTAATGCAGTAAAAAGGAGCAGGAGCGAGAGAGTGGGATTGTATCGAAATGAACAAGGGGGTTTTGCTTGCCTGGCACTTCTGAAGATATTATAGCTCTTCATCGGTGTCTTCGAACTCATCGTCGGAACCACGTCTATCGAGAGGGGACAAACACCGGCAACTGAGAAAGAACACAATCAATGCAATGCTACAATATGATGCATGATCATGACATGGCAATATGCTGTGATTTGAGCTAATGCATCTAGCTATGATTTAAATGAAGTTGGTTTGAATACATGATCCAAATTCAAACTCCATATATGATTATTTAAATGCCCTTTATTTGATTTGACCTAAACAGTGAACAAAAGTTGTTCTAACATGCATGAAAATTGTACAGATGGATAGATTGGATTTTTCTGATCATTTTTCATATATAATTTATTTGATTTGGAGCTACGGTTGATTTTATATGAATTTTAGAAGTTTAGGCAATTTTCTGGATTTAATATATCATTTCTGATTTATTTAAAAACCAGAAAACAGATTACTGCGTCAGCTTTGCGTTAGGGCGACGTCATCATTGACCAAAGTCAAATCTGCCTTGTGGGGCCTACCTGTCAGTGTAACAGTGCTAGTTATGTGACTATTTAACTCCTAACGAAAATAATTAGCTCGCGGGGCCCGCTGTCATTGACCCTGGGGGTTAATTAGCGGGGCTGTTAACAGCTAATGACGAGCCATGTCATCTAAACCGGCGACTAAACGCCGGCGGTAAGCAGAGCACGACGAGGTTGCTCGTCCGGCCAACTCCGGCGACGACAGGTGCGGCGGAGGGGCTCGGGTTTTGCCCTCCGGCTACCAAATGGGCGGCGGAGGGGCTCTACGCGACGGGGAGGCTCGTCCGCGTCGAGTGGTGCACGCAACAGCGGCTTCGGTGGCCTAAGTCGACGGCGGCAGCGACTTGCACGGCGGCCGGAGTTCGGACGTGCTCGAGTTCACCGCTAGGGTGTTCAGGAGGAGGATCTGGTGGTGGCTACGGGTGCGCGGAGAGGTTCTGAGCACGTTGGTGTGCTTGGACACGGGCTGCAGTGACCGTGGCGGTGACTGCATCATCGCCGGCGGCGAGGAGCTCACGGCTCCGGCGGAACTACGGTCTAGGCGAGGCAAACGAGCGCGAAAGTAAGGGGGAACAGTGTAGGAGCTCACAGCGGGTCGGACGAGGTAGGCGGCAAGCACGGGGAGGCAGAGACGGCGACGAAACGGCGATGGCGATCTCGGGCGGCCGACGATGAAGACGACGGCGGTGACGACGATACGGTGTCTCCCCTGTTTCTTGGCTCGTCGAGGACGTCGAGGGAGTCTAAGCGAAGCTCGTGGACGCGTCGGCGAGATGAGAGGTGGACGGTGGCTACGGCAACGACGAAGCGGCGGCGACGACAAGCCGGTCGCAGAGAGAGAGAGGGCGGCAGAGGAGGGATGGGGATGAGCAAGCGGTCGAGGGAGGCGAGGGGAGGCGTGGCGCCTTTGGTGCCTCCGCGGAAGCGGGTAAGAAGGAGGTGGCAGCAGCGGCGTGGCGGCGGCCACACGCCTCGCCCTCTGGCGAAGGAGGAAGACGACAAGGAGGAGGCCGTGGGCTGGGCCGCAGTGGGCCAACACAGAGCTGGGCCGTTGTTTGGCGCTGGTAAGGCCTGTAGGCTCTCCTCTCTTTATTTTCATTTTCTATTTTTCAGAATTGTGCTTGGCTTTAATAAAATGCTGTGGCATTTCCAAAATCATGAAACTGCTCAATGTCACTATTTGGAATATTTCCAACAGCAAACATTTCAGTTTGTGATTATTTGAGCATTTAAAATATTATTTAGGAATTAAATGCCCAAATGCAAATACCATATGATTTAATTCAAAAATCCGAATGGCCTAGAAAATGTGCACCATTTTTGGGAGAGTTTCTAGACTAATCCAAAAATGATGAACTTTTCTTAAGGGCATTTTGGGTTCTTTGAGAATATTTTTATTTGAACCTAGTTGATTTGATCTGGTGCTAGGGTTTGAGCAATCCCCATTTCAACCTTAAGCAAAATTTAAACATGATGCACAGAAGTGCCAGGCAAGCAAAACCCCCTTGTTCATTCCGATACAATCCCACTCTCTCGCTCCTGCTCTCTTTTACTGCATTAGGACAACAACGTTTCAACTGTTACTTGCTGCGGTAGTTGAACCCCTTTATCCTCTGCATGACCTGTCATTCCACAGTAAATAGATGAAACCCACTAGCATGAGTAGGAGTTGTTTGAGCCCTGATGTGCGTACTCATTCATGCTTGTTTGTCATGCCTGCTATTGCTTAGTGTTGTGTCAGGTCTGATTCATCGGGAATGAATCGGAGGTGTGTAAACATGTCCTACTGTTGAGAGCTAAGTGTGTGAACACGATTTGGTAAAGGTAGCGGTGAGAGGCCATGTAGGAGTACATGGTGGGTTGTCTCATTGCAGCCGCCCTCGAACTCGAAGTTCGTGTTTGTGATCCATGAACAGCTACCACCACACATTGGGCTCCGGGCGCTCCAAGCCCTCTCGGCTTCTTAATCACCCTTGTTCTCTGTCCAGGAGTCGCAACTAGTTTCTGGTGTTTGTAGGTTGTGTTAGTAGTCTACCAAGTGGCACCCGAAAATATTTGGTCACTGAATTAAATCATATGTACTTTGCATTTGGGCATTTAAATGCTAGTAAATATTTTAAATGCTCCACTAATTCTGGAAATAAGTGTGGGCTATTGGAATTAGTCTAAACAGATCCTATGATTATTTTCAGGATTTTTGAAGGTGTTTAACTATTTTTAATAAAGCCACAAAGTTAAAGGCAAATAGAAAACAGAAACAAAAATTGATACGGATAGAGTGTTACCTGTAAACACCTACAGCCCACTTACCTCGGCCCAAAGATTGTAGTCGGTCGGCCCAGCCCACCAGCGCCTCCGTCGTCTTCCTCCTCGGGACCAGTGGGGCAGGGCGTGTGCTCAAGGCGCCAAGACGCGACGCCAAGATGCCACCTCCTCCCTCCCCGCGCTGCCGCCTTCCATGACGCGCCAAGGACGCCACGACACGCTCGACCCTCCTCGCTCTCTCCTCACCCTCACTTTCCCAGATCCCTCTCTCTTCCCCACCAAGCGGAGCTCGTGCCGCCGACGCTGCCTGCATCATGCCCACCACCCTCGCCCCTCGCTGAGCCCACGAGCTCCGTGTCGCCTTCCTCGCCATCTCCACCGAGCCAAGCCAGCCGGGACCCTCAGAAGCGCCGCTATCACCACCGTCTTCCACCTCGGGAGCCGGTCGCGCCGACGCCGATTCGCCGCCACCAAGCCGCCCCCGAGCAAGCCGAGCCCCTCTTCGTGATCACAAGTGAGCTCACCGTCCGCTTTTCCCTCTCCTTTTCCTTCGCTGCGCGCCGTACCTTGCTACTGTCGAACTCGCGAGCACCTCGCCGCCCATGGCGCCACCTGCGACTGTAACCCGAGCCAGCCGCGGCCGCCAAGACGCCACTGCGTGCTCTGGTGACGCCAGGAGGCCGTAGAGGCCCTCCGCAGCCCCTACCATGCCCTGCAGCCACATCCCGCCCGGAGCCGTGTTTCGGCCGCCGCCCCGAGCTCCGCTCCGGCGAGCTCCGGCCACCCCGCGTCCTCCCGTCGCTTCCCCTGGATGCGCGCGAGGATGGACTTTACTTTGGTGCCTTTAGCGCATCCAGCCGACGCCCGTAGCACCGTCCCGAGCAACACCGGCGAGCCACCGCCGCGGGATTTCGTCACCGGCGGCTAAACGCCGTTCGCTGACTTGGCGTCATTAGGTTAGGTTAGTCACCAACCACGCGTTAGTTTAGCGGTGTGCCAGCGACGGATGGGCCCCACGCCTAATTAACCCCGGATTTATTCCTGCTTAACTTAGACTAATCCATCGGGCCCACATGTCGTTGACTTTGCCGACCGGGTCGCCGACTTGACTCCCACGCTGCGTGACACGCATAACATTGTGTGACTGACCAGTGGACCCCACCGGTCAGGTTTGACCTGGTCAACCGCAGTTGACCTCGCCGACGTCACTGATGAGGCGATCTCGACGAATTTAATAATTTTCGGATTTAAAATAAATCAGGAAATTCCGTAAAATAGTATAAACTTCTAAAATCATAGAAATTCAACCGTAGCTCGATTGAAATAATTTATATATGAAAAATTATCAGAAAAATCCAATCTATCCATCTGTACCATTTTCATGCATGTTAGAACAACTTATGGCTGCTGTTTAGGACAAACTAAGTGAATGGCATTTAAATATGGAGTTGAATTTGAATCTTTGGTTCAAACCAGCTTCATTTAATCTGGTTTCTAGTTGCATTAGCTCAATCAACAGCATATTGCCATGACATTATCATGCATCATATTTGTTGCATTGCATTGATTGTGTCCCTCTTTGTTTGCGGTATTTGTCCCTCTCGGTGGCGATGTTCCAACGATGAGTTCGATGACACCGATGAAGAGCTATATTATCTTGAAGTTGCAAGCAAAACCCCTTGTTCATTCCGATACAATCCCACTCTCTCGCTTGCTCTATTTTACTGCATTAGGACAACAACGATACAACTGTTACATGCTGCGGTAGTTGAACCCTTTATCCTCTGCATGACTGTCATTCCACGATAAATAGATGAAACCCACTAGCATGAGTAGGAGTTGTTTGAGCCACGATGTGCCTACTCATTCTTGCTTGTTTGTCATGCCTGCTATTGCTTAGAGTTGAGTCGGTCCGATTCATCGGGAATGAATCGGAGGTGTGTGAACATGTCCCTTGTGTGTGAGCTAAGTGTGTGAACACGATTTGGTAAAGGTAGCGGTGAGAGGCCATGTAGGAGTACATGGTGGGTTGTCTCATTGCAGCCGTCCTCGAGGCTGAGTTACGTGTTTGTGATCCATGAGCAGTTACTACCACACATTGGGCTCAAGGCGCTCCAAGCCCTCTCGGCTTCTTGATCACCCTTGTTACGTGTCCGGGAGTTGCAACTAGTTTACGGTGTTTGTAGGTAGTGTTAGTAGTCTACCAAGTGGCACCCGTGCAGGTGGGCTTGGGACAGACTAGGCCTGATGTACGGTGTACCAAGTGGCACCGGATGGTGAGCTTGGGAACCTGCTCACATCGTTTGGGGCGTGGCGACACCCGGCGGATCTCCTTGCGGATGGAACCGAATAGGCGATAAACACGGGCGAGATACTTGAGTGTTTAGGTAGGCCGTGGCCGACTCCTCGCTGGCTTCGCTTGAAGGTTGCCGAGGTACATGGCGTGTCTGAGGCGATAAGTGGCGAGAGCGTGTGAAGAAGTACACCCTGCGGGGTTATCATTATCTATTGAATAGCGGATTCCTCGGATATGGAAACTTGGACCCCTTATGCAGTTCATAGACAAGTGAAAGTGGATACTCTAAAATCGCAAGATAAGCGTGAGTGCTATGGATGGCGTTCTCGTGAGGGAGGCGGGAGGCGGATCCATAGTGGTGTATTGATATGGTGAATATGTGGACTCGTGTGCGCCACCTCAAAGAGTTACTTGCGTTAAGTAGTTTAGGATAGCCACCGAGTCAAAGCTGGCTTCTTTGCGGTCAAACTCCACCACCCCCTTTGTTGATCTTGATGCATATGTAGTTAGTTACGATGTAAGTCTTCTTTGGGTACATTTGTACTCACGTTTGCCTATTTTATGTTTTCGCGAGAGAGACTTGGTCTCGCTAGTAGTTCCACGCGGACTTGACGTTTAGCTTGTTACCTTAGCTACGATCTTGTGCCCTCGGCAGATCGGTAGATAGTCGGGCTTTTCAGCCTTTTTCATTTATAGATATGCGTACTCGGACATGTTAAGCTTCGCTTGTGCTTTGACTTGTATGTTGAATCTTTGGGTGAGAGACCCATGTTGTAATATCTTGCTCCTCGAGCCTATTGAATAAAATACTTGAGTCGTAGAGTTATGTTGTGATGCCATGTTGTATTTGCACATATCGAGCATATTGTGTCTATGTTATTGAAATGCTTGGTATGTGTGGGATCTGGCTATCTAGTTGTTTATTCTTAGTAGCCTCTCTTACCGGGAAATGTCTCCTAGTGTTTCCACCGAGCCATGGTAGCTTGCTACTGCTCCGGAACACTTAGGCTGGCCGCATGTGTCCTTCTTCGTTCTTGTGTCGTCCTTGAAATGTCACGCGATGAATACCGAGAGTCTGTTAGCCCGCTACAGCCCGGTACACGAGTCTGCTAGCCCAGTGCTACAGCACTGGATTCACTCGCTCGATGACCCGACACGTTCGATGCCGAGGCGCCTTTTGGCACACGATATGATAGTGTCGCTAGCATCCATATGATAAGGAGCCGGCTGACATGGCTAGTCGTAAACCCAAAGTGGCACAAACTTACAGGACAGGCATCCATGACCCAAGCATCGAGCGTGTCGGTCATCAGCGAGCGAATCCAGGCTGTAGCACTGGGCTAATAGGACTCGGTGAACGGCTGTGGCGGGCTAACGGGACTCCGGTATTCATCGCGTGACATTTCCCGAAGATGGACCAGAACGAAGAAGGACACATGCCGGCCAGCCTAAGTGCTCCGAGCGAGAGCAAGCTACCATGGCTCGGTGGAAACACTAGGAGACGCTTTCCGTAAGAGAGGCTACTAAGGATAAACAACTAGATAGTCGATCCACACATACCAAGCATTTCAATAACATACACACAATATGCTCGATATGTGCAAATACAACATGGCATCACAACATGACTCTATGACTCAAGTATTTATTCATTAGGCTCTGAGGAGCGAGATATTACAAACATGGGTCTCACGACCCAACATTCAGAGCATACAAGTCAAAGCACAAGCGGAAGCTATCATGTCTGAGTACAGACATCTACAAATGAAAAAGGCTTAGAAGCCTGACTATCTACCAGATCATGCCGAGGGCACAAGATCGTAGCTGAGGTAACAAGCTAAACGTCGAAGTCCACGTGGAACTACTAGCGAGACTGAAGTCTCTCTGCAAAAACATAAAATAGGCAAACCTGAGTACAAATGTACCCAGCAAGACTTACATCAGAACTAACTACATATGCATCATTATCAACAAAGGATGGTGGAGTTTGACCTGACAAGCCAGCTTTGACTCGGTGGCTATCCTGAACTATGACCTGCAAGTAACTCTTTTGAGGTGGCGCACACGAGTCCACATGTTCACCATATCAATACACCACTATGGATCCACTCCGCCTCCCCACGAGAACGCCATCCATAGCACTCACACTTATCTTGGCGATTTTAGAGTATCCACTTTCACTTGTCTATGAACTGCATAAGGGGTCCAAGTTTCCATATCCGAGAATCCGCTATTCAATAGATAATGATAACCCTGCAGGGTGTACTCCTTCACACGCGCTCACCACTTATCGCCTCAGACACGCCATGTACCTCGCAACCTTCAAGCGAAGCTGGCGAGGAGTCGGCCACGACCTACCTAAACACTCAAGTCTCTCGCCCTGGGTTTATCGCCTATTCGGGTTCCATCTGCAAGGAGATCCGCCGGGTGTCGCCACGGCCCCAAACGATGTGAGCAGGGTTCCCAAGCCCACCATCCGGTGCCACTTGGTACACCGTACATCAGTGTTTAGTCTCCCAAGCCCACCTGCACTGGTGCCACTTGGTAGACTACTAACACAACCTACAAACACCGTAAACTAGTTGCAACTCCCGGACAGAGAACAAGGGTGATTAAGCCGAGAGGGCTTGGAGCGCCCGGAGCCCAATGTGTGGTAGTAACTATTCATGGATCACAAACACAGAACTCAGTTCCTGAGGACGGCTGCAATGAGACAACCCACCATGTACTCCTACATGGCCTCTCACCGCTACCTTTACCAAATCGTGTTCACACACTTAGCTCTCAATAGTAGGACATGTTTACACACCTCCGATTCATTCCCGATGAATCAGATCTGACACAACTCTAAGCAATAGCAGGCATGACAAACAAGCATGAATGAGTAGGCACATCAGGGCTCAAACAACTCCTACTCATGCTAGTGGGTTTCATCTATTTACTGTGGAATGACAGGTCATGCAGAGGATAAAGGGGTTCAACTACCGCAGCAAGTAACAGATGAATCGTTGTTGTCCTAATGCAGTAAAATAGAGCAGGAGCGAGAGAGTAGGATTGTATCGGAATGAACAAGGGGGTTTTGCTTGCCTGGCACTTCTGAAGATAATATAGTTTCTTCATCGGTGTCATCGAACTCATCGTCGGAACACGTCTATCGAGAGGGAACAACCACCGACAAACAAAGAAGAAACACAATCAATGCAATGCACAATATGATGCATGATCATGACATGGCAATATGCTGTGATTTGGGCTAATGCAGCTAAGAACAGAAAGGTTTGAGCTTATTTGAACCAAAGATTCAAATTCAAACTCAAACTATGAATTCATAAAGTGCATTATCATGTTTTGATATGAACAGCAAGGTTAAGTTGCTTAAACATGCATGAAACCAGTGCAGATGGATAGATTGTATTTTTTCGATCATTTTCATATATAAATCTTTTCAACTGAGCTACGGTTGAATTTATATGAATTTTAGAAGTTTGCAACATTTTCTAGAATTTCCTATTTAAGAATAAATCCAGAAAAGGGTTTATTGCGTCAGCCTGGCGTAAGTGTGATGTCAGCAAGTCAACGAGGCTGGTCCGGGTCAAACCGACCAGTGGGGTCCATCGTCGATGACCAAATGCAGCCTAGGGTCAATAACCATGTGGGTCGGTCAGCGAGACACGTCGGCATGGTCAATCTGTGGCGTGGGTCCACCGGAATTAGACTAATTCTAACTAATTTCTTTAGCGGTTAATTAAGCGGTGGGGCCCGATTATGCGTGGGTCGAGGGTGGTTAACCAGGTGGTTAGGCAGCTAATGACGGGTTAGCGGCGATTAACCGCCGACGCTAAGCATGCAGACGACGGCGATCGCCGGCCGGCTGTTTCGCCACGGTGCTTCTTGTGGTAGGCGCGTTGGGAGAGCTTCTGCGGGGCCGGATGGTGGAAGTGGCATGTCTTTGGGGCGGCGGAGGCGACCATGGCGTCGACCACGACGGCGGAGCTCGGTCGGAGTGGTAGCGCGGGGCTGCGGTAGGGAAGAAGCTGGTGGCCTAGATGGCACCCACGGGCCTGAAGCGCTCTGGTGCCACAGGTTCAGGCGGAGGGCTCGGGGCAAGGGAGCTGGGCGGCCATGGCGGACGGCGGTGCTCGGGCACGCGGCGGAGTCTTGTGCACGGGAACAAGCAAAGAAAAGGAGGGAAGCGGGAAGGAGCTAACAGTGAACTCAAGGCGTGGTCGATGAGGTCGGGACGACTTGGAGCCAGCGAATCCTGGCGAGGTTGCGGTGGCGGAGGTTGAAGATGAGGGCGGGACGATGCTGCGAGGCTCTTCCGCTCGCTGGCTTGGCGGAGACAGCGTAGAGGACGACGCAGGACTTCTTGGTGCGTCGGGAGGCGTCACGGAGGCCGATGGCCGTGGTGGTGCTTCGTCGGTAGGCGCTGGCCTTCGGTGGCTGTGTGAACACTAGGGGAGAGTGGAGCAGGAGAGAGGGAAGAGGCAGAGAGGGTTCGTGGCAGCTCAGCGACAGCGACTAGAGAGCCGGGAGGCAGGCAGGCTCTTTGTCGGTGTGAAAGCGCCTTCATGGGGGCGCGTGCTTCCCTCTGCCATCAGCAAGAGGAGGGGATGACTGCAGCCGTGGTGGGCTAGGCCAGCTCTGGGCGGCCAGCTGCAGTCTTGGGCAAGACAGATAAGCTGTAACTTCTGGTAAGTTTACATTCTCTGTTTTCTATTATTCTGTAATATTTAGGGCTTTTCTAAAAGTACCTAGACCCTTTCAAAAATAACTAAACTGCACATGCCCACTGGATAGAATATATCCAACATGGAACATTTCAGTTTAGGAGTATTTGGACATTTAAAATATTTTATAGAATTTAAATGTCCAAATTCAAATACTTATGATTTAATTCAGTGACCTTAGGATGACCTAGAAAATTGTGCATCATTTTTGTCAGAGGTTTAAGACCAAGGCAAAGATGATAAACATTTTAGAAGGGCATTTCAGGTTCATTGAAAATGATTTTATGTTGAACCTATTTGATTTGATCTGGTTGGACTTCGGGAGCACAAGAATCCATAAGGAACAATTAGGGAGTAATTCCTACGAAGTCCTTATGGGGAGGTGGCCAACTTCTTCAATCAAGATACTACAATAATAGGTCTTCCGGGGGGGTGTGTTGGCCACGATCTCCACTTTACCGGTTATCGAGACCGATATTATAGTTCTTGGGAAAAGTTCCAACCATCATATCTGCCTGAGATTCAGATCTGGTTGGTGTCAGAATAATTCAGACTCATCGAGTCTAGAAAGTAAAATGAAAGTTTGCAACACGAATCGACGAGATGACGTTGCGAGAATCTCAGGGAATGAACTACGATAGCAAGCTCCAAAACATGAGCTGGTTCTGCTACACACATGTGAACACGCTGTCCCGGACAAGCATGACCACATGGTAGTCTTATAATAGAACACTACCGAGTTCTGGTTGGGAACCATCATCGAGGATATCAAAGTCCTTGTGCACTTATCGATGAACTTCTTATCCTTGAACAAGTCAATCAGTGGCTTGGTGTGCTACGGAATTCATATAGAATGAAGATGATCAGTCTAACAGACAACAGACTACTTTGCACGTGCATAACTAACTTGGGATGGTTCCAAAGGAGGTAAAAACATGCTTTCTCGAATTCACGGTGGCAACTTACATCAAATGCACGTGAATCAAAGGAAGTCACTTCTTTCATCGAAACATATACCTAAGAGACGGAACTCGAAGGCATTGTTTACAAAGTTTCCAACACTAGCTTAATGTCCAACAGAATCATGGAGGAGATAAGGATGTTGTCGATGGGCTCGACAACAATTTATCAAGATTCCAATGGAGATGGAATTCCATAATTATGTGAACAAGTGATAGCATTGGTCAGACCCAAAGGATATAATGGTGTATGCTCGAGGGATCAACCAAGAGTAAGACAACATTACGAATATCGTTGGTTCTGGTCTGATTTGATGATAACCCATACTCAAAACAAAGGTTGGATAAAATGATAGGTCCATTAACTGATCACGAGGGTCAGTCGATGAAAATATCATCTCTCTTCAACACACACACACACACGAGATATCCCTTAAAATGAACTAAGTAGGACAAGCTTTTATCTTCCAACTCTCCAAGTTGTTGTCCAGCTTAACCAACTAGCTCAGGGGTATCCGGCAGAGATTCTTGGAGAAAGGGTGGTTTCGAAAACCAACTTGATCATGAACTCACACAGCGGTCAGGTGACAACCTGATAATACTTCCGAGAAGATATTCGGAAAATCACGAACCACCGATATGTTACTAAGCTCGAGAACAATCTTGCTTCTCAAGGCAAGACGACATGATCATAAGAGCAAGGGATTCAATCCTAACTCAAAGATCGAAGAGTGCACCAGAAATAAGGACTAGGTAGCACAATCTAGCTTAGAATGATGATTCAATAACCAACACGCTAAGAATGAGAATATTGTCCATTTACTACCAGAGCAACTAGTTGCCAGGAGTATTGATTTCACACATCACGATTCTCTTGTCGGCATTCCGGTTGCGACAACACGGAACCGAGGAATGAATAATGGTGGCAAGAAGTATCACTACGTCAAGAATCCATAAGAGAAGGCGCAATCCTCATGACATTCCTGACATAAAGTGGGTAATACTTCAGGGTAGAACAGAATCAATAACTGGATTGCATCTTGATCTGTGGAACACAACTGCTTTGACCCAAACCTGGATATGAAAGGGGTACCGGAGTTTGTTTCTCCTAGTCATTCCGGAATAGAATGGCTTGACGGACCACAGGAGTAATAGGCATCGATGAACGAATGTACGCACACTCTTGACTATCAACTGATAGATGGAGGCCGGAATACAACTAAAGAGGGACAACTCATTGGAACATACAATTTTCTGAGTTGTGGATGCATGGACTAGCATGTCGAACGAGTTCAACATATTTCTTCCGGATAACCCATGCAGAAAGGTTGAACTGGCAGAGTCACAATGTGGGATGGAGAACTCATCAAGAGCACTCTGGTTGTGATCTTTTGGTTCAAAGGAACTTCTGCCATAATTAGTTCATGGTATTGGAAGAAGGAAATACCACGGACCTCGAGAACTAATGCAAAGGTTACTAATTTCCTAAAGGAACTAGCAAACACTATCAACATGAAATAAGTAGTGTGAATCTCGGGTTCAGAAACCCAGAAGTAGAATACCTACTACTAAATGGCATCACGGGATGCTTTCGAGAATGACGGCCAGAATCATCACACTGGGAACACAAAGCATGGCTGGATTACTAGGTGACTCCCTAAAACACCTAGGGTCATAATACTAACTCCAACATATATGTCGAGGCAATAGAGTACCTCAACTCAGCATTTAGTGTGATTAATCTGGCCCAAAGGAACATCAAAACCAGAGGGAAAGGATTTGCAAGTGCATCAGATTGTTTCGAAACCTGGGATGACTCGGACAGCATAACGGCTGTAAATGCTCAAAAAGTTTTGGAGACATACCACAAAAATGGTGGCATAGCCACTTAGAAGCACAATATCAAGGTTTCGAGATCAAAAGTTAACATACGGAAGTGGTAAAACTGAGCCGAGATTTGAAACTAACAATTCTATAAGTCTATGGATTAGTAACACGTCATCCTGATAGATAGATGAGAAGGCCTAGTTCTTAATCCCCGTAGAAGAGAAGAGGATGACTCAAATCAGAAGGCCATGAGGTATAAGAAGTAAAAAGAGCCTTACGTTCCATCCCACAATCAATTCCCTTATATAACTAAAGAATTTCTAGACACAACTTCGACCAGTTTGGCTTGGTAATCCTATAGGCAGTCAAGCTCTGATACCAAAGCTGTCAGGACCCCGACTCAATGCCACATCGATCTAGCATGTAACACCTCATATCACTTTGCGGCCTCACGGTATTCCCACGGGTGTCGCCTTACCTTTGCCCGGGATCGTTTGCGCCTTTTGGCACACGTATATGATAGTGTCGCTAGCATCCATATGATAAGGAGCCCGGGCTGACATGGCTAGTCGTAAACCCAAAGTGGCACAAACTTACAGGACAGCATCCATGACCCAAAGATCGAGCGTGTCGGTCATCCATCGCCGAGTGAATCCGCTGTAGCTTTGGGCTAGCAGACTCCGGTGAACCGGGCTGTAGCGGGCTAACAGGACTCCGGTATTCATCGCGTGACATTTCCCCGAAGGGACAGACACAGGAACGAAGAAGGACACATGCCGGCCAGCCTAAGTGTTCCGGAGCAGTAGCAAGCTACCATGGCTCAGTGAAACACTAGGAGACATTTCCCGGTAAGAGAGGCTACTAAAGATAACAACTAGATAGTCAGATCCCACACATACCAAGCATTTCAATAACATACACACAATATGCTCGATATGTGCAAATACAACATGGCATCACAACATGACTCTACGACTCAAGTATGTATTCATTAGGCTCCGAGGAGCGAGATATTACAAACAGGGGTCTCACGACCCAACATTCAGAGCATACAAGTCAAGCACAAGCGGAAGCTTAACATGTCTGAGTACAGACATCTACAAATGAAAAAGGCTTAGAAGCCTGACTGTCTACCAGATCCTGCCGAGGGCACAAGATCGTAGCTGAGGTATCAAGCTAAACGTCGAAGTCCACGTGAAACTACTAGTGAGACTGAAGTCTCTCTCTGCAAAAACATAAAATAGGCAAACATGAGTACAAATGTACCCAGCAAGACTTACATCAGAACTAACTACATATGCATCGGTCAGACCAAAGGATGTAATGGTGTATGCTCGAGGAATCAACCACGAGTAGGACAACATTAGGAACATCGTTGGTTACGATTTGATTGAAAGATAGCCCATACTCAAATCAAAGTTTTGGCAAGACAATAGGTCCAATAACTGATCACGAGGACCAATCGATGAAGATATCATCTTTCTTCAATACACACACACAAAGATATCCCTTTGGAATGAACTGAGTCGGACAAGCTTTTATCTCCCAACTCTCCAAGTTGTTGTTTAGCTTAGCCAACTAGCCCAGGTATCCAACACAGATTCTTGGAGAAAGAGTGGTTTCAAAACCAACGATCACGAGCTCAACATAGCGATCGGTGACAACTGGTAATACTTCCGAGAAGATATTCAAAAATCACGAACCACCGATATGTTACTAAGCTCGGGAACAACCTTGCTTTTCGGGAAAGATGATATGATCAAAGGGTGAGGATTGACAAGATCCTAACTCATTGATCGGAGAGTGCACGGAAATAAGGGCTAGATAGCACAATCATACTTAGGGTGATGATTCAAAAATCAACATGCTAAGAGTGGGGTTAATGTCCTTTAACTACTAAGCAACAAAGTTGCTAGGAGTATTGATTTCACACATCACGAATCACTTGTCGGTATTCCAGTTCTTGAGAGCACACTCAGTCACTAGGTTACATCCTCGGTATCAATTGGATTGTGCCTTCCATTTGCCAAATTGCCCCATAACCGTAGTTTCCTTTCCAAACTGGGTATGCCATTTCTTTGAATTCCTTCAAACGAGACATTTCTCGGTAAGAGAGGCTACTAAGGATAAACAACTAGATAGTCAGATCCCACACATACCAAGCATTTCAATAACATACACACAATATGCTCGATATGTGCAAATACAACATGGCATCACAACATGACTCTCGACTCAAGTATTTATTCATTAGGCTCAGGAGCGAGATATTACAAACATGGGTCTCACGACCCAACATTGAAACATACAAGTCAAAGCACAAGCGGAAGCTATCATGTGCAGTACAGACATCTACAAATGAAAAAGGCTTAGAAGCGACTATCTACGAGATCTGCCGAGGGCACAAGATCGTAGCTGAGGTAACAAGCTAAGCGTCGAAGTCACGTGGAACTACTAGCGAGGCTGAAGTCTCTGCAAAAACATAAAATAGGCAAGCGTGAGTACAAATGTACCCACAAGACTTACATCAGAACTAACTACATATGCATCATTATCAACAAAGGGATGGTGGAGTTTGATTGCGACAAGCCAGCTTTGACTCGGTGGCTATCTGAACTATGTTGCAAGTAACTCTTTTGAGGTGGCGCACACGAGTCCACATGTTCACCATATCAATACACCACTATGGATCCGCTCCGTCTCCCTACGAGAACGCCATCCATAGCACTCACACTTATCTTGCGCATTTTAGAGTATCCACTTTCACTTGTCTATGAACTGTACAAGGGTCCAAGTTTACATATCCGAGGAATCGGCTATTGAATAGATAATGATAACCTACTGAGGTGTACTCCTTCACACGCTCTCGCCACTTATGCATACATACCGTCATGTACCTCGGCAACCTTCAAGCGGAAGCCAGGCGAGGAGTCGGCCCGACCTACCTAAACACTCAAGTCTCTCGTCCAGGTTTATCGCCTATTGGGTTCCATCCGCAAGGAGATCCGGCGGGGTGTCGCTCACGGCCCCCAAACGATGTGGCGGGGTTCCCAAGCCCACCATCCGGGTGCCACTTGGTACACCGTGCCCTTGTGCCTACTCTATCCCAAGCCCACCTGTCTGGGTGCCACTTGGTAGACTACTAACACAACCTACAAACACGAAACTAGTTGCAACTCTGGACAGAGAACAAGGGTGATTAAAGCCGAGAGGGCTTGGGCGCCCGGAGCCCAATGTGTCATAGTAACTGTTCATGGATCACAAACACAGAACTCAGTTCCTGAGGACGGCTGCAATGAGACAACCCACCATGTACTCCTACATGGCCTCTCACCGCTACCTTTACCAAATCGTGTTCACACACTTAGCTCTCAACAGATGGGACATGTTTACACACCTCGATTCATTCCCGATGAATCGGATCGACACAACTCTAAGCAATAGCAGGCATGACAAACAAGCATGAATGAGTAGGCACATCGGGGCTCAAACAACTCCTACTCATGCTAGTGGTTTTCATCTATTTACTTTGGAATGACGGGTCATGCGAGAGGATAAAGGGTTCAACTACATGCAGCAAATAGCAGATGAATCGTTGTTGTCCTAATGTATTAAAATAGAGCAGGAGTGAGAGAGTAGGATTGTATCGGAATGAACAAGGGGGTTTTGCTTGCCTGGCACTTCTGAAGATAATATAGTTTCTTCATCTGTGTCATTGAACTCATCGTCGGAACACGTCTATTGAGAGGGAACAACCACCGACAAACAAAGAAGAAACACAATCAATGCAATGCACAATATGATGCATGATCATGACATGGCAATATGCTGTGATTTGGGCTAATGCAGCTAAAACGAAAGGTTTGAGCTTATTTGAACCAAGATTCAAATTCAAACTCAAACTATGAATTCATAAAGTGCATTATCATGTTTTGATATGAACAGCAAGGTTAAGTTGCTTAAAGATGCATGAAACGGTGCAGATGGATAGATTGTATTTTTGATCATTTTTCATATATAAATCTTTTCAATCTGAGCTACGGTTGAATTTATATGAATTTTAGAAGTTTGCAACATTTTACGGAATTTCCTATTTAAGAATAAATCGTAAAAGGGTTTATTGCATCGACCTAAGCGTAAGTGTGGCGTCGGCAAGTCAGCGGGGCTGGTCGGGTCAAACGACGATGGGGTCCTTCGGTCGATGACCCGATGCAGCCTAAGGTCAATGACAGGTGGGTCGGTCAGCGGACGTCGGCATGGTCGTCTTGACGCGTGGAGTCCACCGGAATTAGACTAATTCTAACTAATTTCTTTAGCGGTTAATTAAGCGGTGGGGCCCGATTACGTGGGTCGGGGTGGTTAACCAGGTGGTTAGGCAGCTAATAGACGGGTTAGCCGGCGATTAATCGCCGACGCTAAGCTGTGCCTGGCGGCGATCGCCCGGCCGGTTGTTTCGGCCACGGCTGCTTGCGCGGGCCGGGCGTTGGGAGGCTGCTTGCTGCGGGGCTTCGGATGGTGGAAGTGGCATGTCTTTGGGCGGCGAGAGGCGGCCGTGGCGTCGACCACGGCGGCGGCGGAGCTCGGTCGAGTCTTGGTGCGGGAGGCAGGGCGGTAGGGAAGAAGTGGTGGCCTAGATGGCACCCACGGGCCACTGAAGCGCTCTGGTGCCACGGGTTGAGCGGAGGGCTCGGGGCAAGGGGCTGGCGGCCATGGCGGACGGCGGTGCTCGAGCACTGTGGGCGGGGTCTTGTGGCAGGAACAAGCAAAGAAAAAGGAGAAGCAGGAAGGAGCTCACAGTGAACTCGATGGCGTGGTCGGCGAGGTCGGGGGCCTGACTGAGCCCGCGAATCCTGGCGAGGTTGCGCGGCGGAGGTTGAAGATGAGGGCGGGTCGATCTTTGCGGGGCTCTTCCGCTCGCGTGGCTTGGCGGAGACAGCGAGAAGACGACGGCGGGACTTCTTGGTGCGTCGGGGGCGTCGGCGGAGGCGATGGCGTGGTGGTGCTTTCGTCGGCCTGCTGCTGGCCTTCGGTGGCTGTGTGTGAACACTAGGGGAGAGTGGAGCCAGGAGAGAGGGAAGAGGCAGAGGGGTTCGTGGCAGCTCATGACGCGACTAGAGAGCTGAGGGAGGCGGGCAGGCTTTGTCGGCATGGCGCGCCGGCCTTGGCGTCTCCACTTCTCCTCCGCTTTACAGCAAGAGGAGGGGATGTTGGCAGCGGTGGTGGGCTAGGCCAGCTCTGGGCGGCCAGTGCGATCTTGGGCCGCCTGCAGGTAAGCAGGTAACTACGATGTAAGTTTACATTCTCTGTTTTCTATTATTCTGTAATATTTAGGGCTTTTCTAAAAGTACCTAGACCCTTTCAAAAATAACTAAACTGCACATGCCCACTGGTAGAATATATCCAACATGGAACATTTCAGTTTAGGAGTATTTGGACATTTAAAATATTTTATAGAATTTAAATGTCCAAATTCAAATACTTATGATTTAATTCAGTGACCTTAGGATGACCTAGAAAATTGTGCATCATTTTTGTCAAAGGTTTAAGACCAAGGCAAAGATGATAAACATTTTAGAAGGGCATTTCAGGTTCATTGAAAATGATTTTATGTTGAACCTATTTGATTTGATCTGGTGCTAGGGTTTGAACAATCCCATTTCAACTTCATTTGAAAAGTTAAACATGATGCACACATGAAGGGCTAGCCTACTACATGCCAGGACCAGGGATGTGACAACTCACCCCTACTAAACAAGAATCTCGTCCGAGATTCAAGCATAAAGGTAAAATGAAGGGAACACAAACTAACATTATCTTCACGATCCAGGTTGCACTTCATAAGAACCTTGATTCGATCATCATCTTTGTCTCGACGTCTTGCTCTGAGAACTACATCCCACATGACAACAAGTAGAAAGGGAGAATTTTAGAAGAATCGATCTTCCTGAGATTCAGGCAACTTAGGATCATATTAATGATCACAAGATCAATTCATGGAATGAGACATAGAAACATCTCTGGAGCTGAGAGGCAAAACATGCATCAGGAGGGATGGAAGAAGCAATTTGATGAGGGTTTCAAGTAGCGAGGATAAAATGCCATGACTCCATAACGGGGTACCTTAGGGAGGGTGGCTCGTAGAATCATCCCTTAAGTGGCAAAAAGAATTACCTTTGATACAGAGATCATTGAAACTCTTAATACCAGCCTAAGGCAAATCACAATCGATTGGTTGAAAGAGTTCGAATAAAAGACATACTCATACTAGAATGGATGATGTGGACTACCTTGTTGAAGACAACGCAATGGATGACTTACGCTTATCACGGAAATGGATGGGACTCATGGCGGGTCCACTTTTGAGGATGATCCGGACATCGATTCGAGAGGGCAGTCCATGGAAATTGGTACGATGGGGTGCAAGCTGGGAACAACATGCAAATGTTGGAAGTGTTCCAACCATCATATCTGCCTGAGATTCAGATCCGGTTGGTGACAGGATATTTCAGACAACATGTCTGGAAAAGAAAGTTTGCAACACAAATCGACGAGATGACGTTGCGAGATTCTCGGGAAATGAACTACGATAGCAAGCTCCAAAACATGAGCTGGTTCTGCTACAAACATGTGAACACGTTGTCCCAGACAGGCATGACCACGTAGTAGTCTTATAATAAAATACTACCGAGTTCAGGTGGGAACCATCATCTAGGATATCGAAGTCCTTGCGTAAGTCTTGCTCTTAAGAAGGAACTCCTTCTCCTTGAACAAGTCAATCAGTGGCTTGGCGTGCTAGGAACACATATAGAATGAAGGTAGCTAATCTCACAATCCAATGTATACTTCACACATGCATGGTGACTTGGGATGATTCCAAAGGAAGCAAAAACAATCTTTCTCGGATCCACGGCGGCAACTTACACCAAGTGCACGTGAATTAGAGAAAGTCACATCTTTCATCCGGACATATGCTCCATGAGCGGGTCATGAAGATAATGCTTATATAAGTTTCCAATACTAGCTGGATGTTCAACACAATCATGGAGAGGTTAAATATGTTGATGGGCTCAACAACAATTCATCCGGTTCCCATGAAGAAGGAATTCCGTAATTATGTGAACAAGGTGCTAACATTGGTCAGACCCAAAAGATATAATGGTGTATGCTCGAGGAATCAACAACGAGTAAGACAACATTACGAACATCGTTGGTTCTGATTTGATTTGATGATAGCCCATACTCAAATGAAAGGTTTGGGGTAAGACAATAAATCCAACAATTGACCATGAGGATCAATCAATGAAGATATCATCTTTCTTGAACACACGCACACACACACAAAGATATCCCTTTGGAATGAACTGAGTCGGACAAGCTTTCATCTTCCAACTCTCCAAGTTGTTGTTTAGCTTAGCCAACTAGCCCAGGGTATCCAACACGGATTCTTGGAGAAAGAGTGGTTTCGAAAACCAACTTGATCACCAGCTCAACATAGCGGTCAGGTGACATCCTGGTGATACCTCCGAGAAGACATTCGGAGAATCACGAACCACCGATATGTTTCTAAGCTCGAGAACAATCTTTCTTTTCAGGGCAAGACGATATGACCAGAATAGTGAGGGATTGCCAAAATCCTAACTCATTGATCGAAGAGTGCACCAGGAAATAAGGACTAGGTAGCACAATCAGTCTTAGAATGATGATTCAAGAACCAACACACTAAGAATGAAATTATTGTCCATTAACTACCAAGCAACACAGTTGCTAGGAGTATTGAGTTCACACAACATGATTCACCTGTCGGCATTCCGGTTGCAACAACACGGAACCGAGAAATGAAAATGATGGCGAGAAGTATCAACTGCGTCAGAATTCATAAGATATGGTGCAATTCTCATAACAATCGACATAAAGAAGGTAATACTTCAAGGTAGAGCGTACCAGAAGCTGGATTGGCATTTTGATCTATGGAATACAACTTCTTTGACCCAATCCTGGATATGGAAGAGGTACTGGAGTTTGTTTCTCCTAGTCATTCCAGAATAGAATGACTTGACGGACCACAAGAGTAATAGGCATCGATGAACGAATGCACGCATACTCTTGACTACAAATTGATAGATGAAGGTCAGAAGACAACTAAAGAGGGACAACTCAAAGGAGCATATGATTTTCTGAGTTGTGGATGCATAGATTAGTATGTCGAGCAAAGCTCAACATTTCTTCCGGATAACCCATGCAGAAGGTAGAACTGGCAGATTCGCAATATAGAATGGAGAACTCATCTAGAGCACTCTGGTTGTGATCTTTTGGTTCAAGAACTTCTGCCATAAGCAGTTCATGGTATTTGGAAGAACGATATACCACGAACCTCGAGAACTATCGCAAGGTTACTAATAACCTAAAGGAACTAGCAACCACTATCAACATGAAGTAAGTAGGGTGAATCTCGGGTTCAAAACCCAGAGGTGGAATACCTACATACTAAGTGGCATCACGGGATGCTTTCGAGACTGATGGCCAGAATCATCACACTGGGAACACAAAGCATGGCTAAATTACTAGGTAATACTCTAGACATCTAGGGTCATAATAATAGCTCCAACATATACGTCGAGGCAATAGAGTACCTCAACTCACCGTTTAGTGTGGTTAATCTGGCACAAAGGAACTTTGAAACGGTAGGAAGGGATTTGCAAATGCATCAGATTATTTAGAAACCTGGGATAACTCGGACAGCATAACGGCAGTAAATGCTCGAAAAGATTTGAGACATACTGCAAAAATGGTGGCATAACCACTCGAAGTACAATATCAAGGTTTGAGATCAACAATTAACATACGAAGTAGTAGGAACTTAAGCGAGGCTTGAAACCAACAATCCTATAAGTCTCTGATTAGAAACACGTGATCCTAATAGAAAGAAGAGATAGCCTAGTTCCTTAACCCGTAGGAAAAATAAGATGATTTCGGATCGAGAAGGGCATACGGTATAAGGAGTAAAAAGAGCCTTCGTTCCATCCCACAATCAATTCCCTACATAACTAAAGCATTTCTAGACACAACTTGACCGGTTTGGCTTGGTAATCCTCTGAGCGATCGGGCTCGATACCAAAGCTGTCGGTCCCGACTCAATGCCACATCGATCTAGCATGTAACACCTCATATCACTTTGCGGCCTCACGCGGTATTTCCACAGGTGTCGCCTTACCTTTGCCGGGACCGTTTAGCCTTTTGGCTGCGTATATGATAGTGTTGCTAGCATCCATATGATAAGGAGCCGGTGACATGGCTAGTCGTAAACCCAAATTGGCACAAACTTACGAGACGAGGCATCCATGACCCGACATCGAGCGTGTCGGTCATCATCGAGTGAATCGGGCTGTAACCTGGGCTAGTAGGACTCCGGTGAACCGGGCATGGCGGGCTAACGGGACTCCGGTATTCATCGCGTGACATTTCCCGAAGGACGGAGACGAGAGCGAAGAAGGACACATGCCGGCCAGCCTAAGTGTTCGGAGCGGTAGCAAGCTACCATGGCTCGGTGGAAACACTAGGAGACATTTCCGGTAAGAGAGGCTACTAAAGATAAACAACTAGATAGTCGGATCCACACATACCAAGCATTTCAATAACATACACACAATATGCTCGATATGTGCAAATACAACATGGCATCACAACATGACTCTCTGACTCAAGTATTTTATTCAATAGGCTCCGAGAGGCGAGATATTACAAACATGGGTATCACGACCCAACATTGAGCATACAAGTCAAAGCACAAGTGGAAGCTAACATGTGCGAGTAGAGATAACTACAAATGAAAAAAGGCCGAGAAGCGACTAACTACGAGATCTTGCGAGGGCACAAGATCGTAGCTGAGGTAACAAGCTAAGCGTCGAAGTCCAAGCGGAACTACTAGCGAGACGGAAGTCTCTCTGCAAAAACATAAAATAGGCAAGCGTGAGTACAAATGTACCCAGCAAGACTTACATCGAACTATCTACATATGCATCATTATCAACAAAGGGATGGTGGAGTTTGAGCTGCAGCAAGCCAGCTTTGACTCGGTGGCTATCTGAACTACATTTGCAAGTAACTCTTTTGAGGTGGCTTACACGAGTCCACATATTCACCATATCAATACACCACTATGGATCCGCTCCTGTCTCCCTCGAGAACGCCATCCATAGCACTCACGCTTATCTTGCGCATTTTAGAGTATCCACTTTCACTTGGCTATGAACTATGCAAGGGGTCCAAGTTTCCATATCCGAGAATCGGCTATTGAATAGATAATGATAACCTGCAGGGTGTACTTCTTCACACACGCTCGCGCCACTTATCGCCTGTACACATCATGTACCTCGGCAACCTTCAAGCGGAAGCGAGGCGAGGAGTCGGCCACGCCTACCTAAACACTCAAGTCTCTTGTCCGGGTTTATCGCCTATTCGGGTTCCATCCGCAAGGAGATCCGGCCGGGGTGTCGCTCACGGCCCCAAGCGATGTGAGCAGGGTTCCCAAGCCCACCATCCGGTGCCACTTGGTACACCGTGCCCTGTGCCTAATCATCCCAAGCCCACATGCATCGGGTGCCACTTGGTAGACTACTAACACTACCTACAAACACGAAACTAGTTGCAACTCCCGGACAGAGAACAAGGGTGATTAAGAAGCCGAGAGGGCTTGGGCGCCGGAGCCCAATGTGTGGTGGTAGCTGTTCATGGATCACAAACACAGAACTCAGTTCGAGGGCGGCTGCAATGAGACAACCCACCATGTACTCCTACATGGCCTCTCACCGCTACCTTTACCAAATCGTGTTCACACACTTAGCTCTCATGATGAGGACATGTTTACACACCTCCGATTCATTCCCGATGAATCGGACTGACTCAACTCTAAGCAATAGCAGGCATGACAAACAAGCATGAATGAGTAGGCACATCGGGGCTCAAACAACTCCTACTCATGCTAGTGGGTTTCATCTATTTCTTGTGGCAATGACAGGTCATGCAGAGGATAAAGGGTTCAACTACCGCAACATGTAACATTGTATCGTTGTTGTCCTAATGCAGTAAAAATAGAAGAGAAGCGAGAGAGTGGGATTGTATCGGAATGAACAAGGGGTTTTGCTTGCAGCACTTCTGAAGATAGTATAGATCTTCATCGGTGTCATCGAACACATCGCCGGAACCACGTCTATCGAGAGGGGACAATTACCGGCAAACAAGGAAGAACACAATCAATGCAATGCGACAATATGATGCATGAATGTGACATGGTGATATGATGTGATTTAAGCTAATGCAACTAGCAGCAAGTTAAATGGAGTTGGTTTGAACACTAGGTTCAAATTCAAACTCCATATGTGATTTCTTAAATGCCATTATATGATTTGTGCTAAACAGCAACTATAAGTTGTTCTAACATGCATGAAAATGGTACAGATGGATAGGTTGGATTTTTCTGATCATTTTCATATATAATTTATTTGATTTGGAGCTACGGTTGATTTTCTATGAATTTTTGAAGTTTGTGGTATTTTCTGAAATTTCCTGTATAAGAATAATTCCAGTATATGAATTAATTCGTCAGCATTGCGTCAGGGTGACGTCAGCAGGTCAAAGGCGCCAGCCCAGGTCAAACCTGACGGCTGGGACCCATATGTCAGTGTAACAACTAACTAACAGAGTTAGTTAGCGTTAGGTTAGCACTAACCGAGGTTAATTATAGCCTGGGCCCACTTGTCAGTGAGTCAACTATTTAACTAAGTCAATTAGAGCTAATTAAACTCACACTTAAACTAAACAGGGGTCTGGCCCACGCGTCAGTGACCCTGGGGGGTCAAACAAGGTAAACCCGGGTCAGTGAGGTCAAACCCACCGCTGCAGCCTTGCCGCGAGGCCGAGGCGGCGGCGCGGCTCGGAAATCGCCTGAGTTGTCCAAATGGGCGGCGGAGAGCTCTCTGGTGCGGTAGCGACAGCGCGTCTAACAAAGTCTGGCGGAGGAGCTGGGGTGGACCGAGCTCGTGGAAGCGAGCTCGCATGGTGGCCGGAGTTGGGTGGAGTGTGGATTTGGCGCTGAGGGCATGGCGGGCGAACCGGTGGGTGCTGCGAGTTCACGAGGCCTTGGCGAGCACGATGGTGATGCTTTCGGGCGGCGGACGAGCTTCAGAGCATGGAGCTCGTCGGCCGTGGCGGCGAGCCGGTGACGGTGGGGATGGCGCTTCGGCATGCAAGCGGAGGCGGAGAAGAGGGGGTTGGGGAGGAGCTCACAGCGGTTGCGATCGCGTCTCGGCGGGCTCGGGAAGGGTTGGTGGCGGCGTGCGGTTGTCGGCGATCTCGGCGGCGAGGTTGAAAACAGCGCCATGGTCGTGGTGCGGTGCGTCCGGCGCCCTGCGGGTCGTCCGAGGCGTAAGCGGCGGTGGCGAGCTTCACGCAACACGGAAGGCGAGGGGTCGAGGCGCGGTGGTTCACGGCGGCGCTTCCATGGCGCGTCGGCCGTCGGGAAAGCGAGAAGAGAGGAATGGGCGAGAGAGAGGAGGGGCGAGTTAGACTAATTCTAACTAATTTCTTTAGCGGTTAATTAAGCGGGTGGGGCCGATTATGCATGGAGTGGGGTGGTTAACCGGTGGTTAGGCAGCTAATGACGGAGTTGTGACGATTAACATGACTAAAATGCCACTTGTTGGCGATCGCCCGGCCGGCTGTTTCGGCCACAGTACCTTCTTGGCAGTGGCGCGTTAGGGAGGCCCTGCTGCAGGGCCGGATGGTGGAAGTGGCATGTCTTGGGCGCGGAGGCGACGGCGTCGACCCACTGTGGCTGGCTGACTCGGTCAGTCTTAGGCCTTGGGGCTGCAGGGCGGTAGGGAAGAAGCTGGTAGCCTAGATGGCACCAGACCTGAGAAGCTCACAGTGCCGCAGGTTGGCGGAGGCTCGGGGCAAGGAGCTGGGGCCATGGCGGACGGCGGTGCTCGGGCACTGTGGCGAAGTCTTGTGCAGGGAACAAGCAAAGAAAGGAGAAGCGGGAAGGAGCTAACAGTGAACTTCGAGGCGTGGTCGATGAGGTCGGGGCCTTGCTGAGCCAGAATCCTGCGAGGTTGCGGTGGCGGAGGTTGAAGATGAGGGCGGGGACGATCTGCGAGGGCTCTTCCGCTCCTTTGGCTTAAGCGGAGGGCGTGAAGGTGACAGCGGGACTTCTTAGTGCGTCGGAGGCGTCTGGAGCGATGGCCGTGGTGGTGCTCGTCATTGTGGCGCTTCGGTGGGCTGTGCCGAACACTAGGGAAAGTGGAGCGAGGAGAGAGGGAAGAAGCGAGAGGGTTCGTGGCAGCTCATGACGACTAGAGAGAGCTGAGGGGGCTGAGGCAGCTCTTTGTCGTTAAGCGCTTGTGTGGTCTCCGCTTCCCCTGCCATCTGGCAAGAGGAGGGATATTGGCGGCCGTGGTGGGCTAGGCCGCTCTGGGCCGGCCGGTGCAGATCTTGGGCCGCCTGGTAAGCCAGTGTAACTTCTGAGTGAGTTTACATTCTCTGTTTTCTATTGATACGTAATATTTAGGGCTTTTCTAAAAGTACCTAGACCCTTTCAAAATAACTAAACTGCACATGCCCTTTGGATAGAATATATCCAACATGGAACATTTGGTTTAGGAGTATTTGGACATTTAAAATATTTTATAAATTTAAATGTCCAAATTCAAATCTATGATTTAATTCGATGACCTTAGGATGACCTAGAAAATTGTGCATCATTTTTGTCGAGGTTTAAGACCAAGGCAAGATGATAAACATTTTAGAAGGAGCATTTAGGAGTTCATGAAAATGATTTTATGTTGAACCTATTTGATTTGATCTGCGGTTGGACTTGGGGCACAAGAATCCATAAGGAACAATTAGGGAGTAATTCCTCTGAAGTCCTTATGGGGAGGTGGCCAACTTCTTCAATCAAGATACTACAATAATAGGTCTTCCGGGGGTGTGTTGGCCACGATCTCCACTTTACGGTTATCGAGACCGATATTATAGTTCTTGGGAAAAGTTCCAACCATCATCATATGCACGAGATTCAGATCGGTTGGTGTCGAATAATTCAGACTCATCGAGTCTAGAAAGTAAAATGAAAGTTTGCAACCGAATCGGCGAGATGGCGTTGAGAATCTCGAGGAATGAACTACGATGTAGCTCCAAAACATGAGCTGGTTACGCCACACATGTGAACATTTGTCCGGACAAGCATGACCCATGGTAGTCTTATAATAGAACACTACGAGTTACGGTTGGGAACCATCATCGAGGATATCAAAGTCCTTGTGCACTTATCGATGAACTTCTTATCCTTGAACAAGTCAATCAGTGGCTTGGTGTGCTACGGAATTCATATAGAATGAAGATGATCAGTCTAACAGACAACAGACTACTTTGCACGTGCATAACTAACTTGGGATGGTTCCAAAGGAGGTAAAAACATGCTTTCTCGAATTCACGGTGGCAACTTACATCAAATGCACGTGAATCAAAGGAAGTCACTTCTTTCATCGAAACATATACCTAAGAGACGGAACTCGAAGGCATTGTTTACAAAGTTTCCAACACTAGCTTAATGTCCAACAGAATCATGGAGGAGATAAGGATGTTGTCGATGGGCTCGACAACAATTTATCAAGATTCAATGGAGATGGAATTCCATAATTATGTGAACAAGTGATAGCATTAGTCGGACCCAAAGGATATAATGGTGTATGCTCGAGGATCAACCAAGAGTAAAGACAACATTACGAATATCGTTAGTTACGGTCTGTTTGATGATAACCCATACTCAAAACAAAGGTTGGATAAAATGATAGGTCCATTAAGCGATCACGGTCGGTCGATGAAAATATCATCTCTCTTCAACACACACACACGAGATATCCCTTAAAATGAACTAAGTAGGACAAGCTTTTATCTTCCAACTCTCAAGTTGTTGTCGACATAACTAGCTGGGGTATCCGGCGAGATTCTTGGAGAAAGGGTGGTTTGAAAACCAACGATCATGAACTCACGGCGGTCGGTGACAACTGATAATACTTCGAGAAGATATTGGAAAATCAAACCACCGATATATTTTAAGCTCGAGAACAATCTTGCTTCTCAAGGCAAGGCGACATGATCATAAGAGCAAGGTTCAATCTAACTCAAAGATCGAAGAGTGCACGAAATAAGGACTAGGTAGCACAATCTAGCTTAGAATGATGATTCAATAACCAACCGCTAAGAATGAGAATATTGTCCATTTACTACCGGCAACTAGTTGCGAGGTATTGATTTCACACATCACGATTCTCTTGTCGGCATTCGGTTGCACAACCACGGAACCGGGAATGAATAATGGTGGCAAGAAGTATCACTACGTCAAGAATCCATAAGAGAAAGGCGCCAATCCTCATGACATTCGACATAAAGTGGGTAATACTTGAGGGTAGAAACAGAATCAATAAGCTGGATTGCATCTTGATCTGTGGAACACAAGCTGCTTTGACCCAAACACTGGATATGAAAGTGGGAGTTTGTTTCTCCTAGTCATTCGGAATAGAATGGCTTGGCGGACCACAGGAGTAATAGGCATCGATGAGCGAATGTCGCACACTCTTGACTATCAAGCGGATAGATGGAGGCGAATACAACTAAAGAGGACAACTCATTGGAACATACAATTTTCCGAGTTGTGGATGCATGGACTAGCATGTCGAGCGAGTTCAACATATTTCTTCGGATAACCCATGCGAAAGGTTGGTGGCGAGTCACAATGTGGGATGGAGAACTCATCAAGAGCACTCTGGTTGTGATCTTTTGGTTCAAAGGAACACATAATTAGTTCATGGTATTGGAAGAAGAAATACCACGGACCTCGAGAACTAATGCAAAGGTTACTAATTTCCTAAAGGAACTAGCAAACACTATCAACATGAAATAAGTAGTGTGAATCTCGGGTTCGAAACCGAAGTAGAATACCTACTACTAAATGGCATCACGGGATGCTTTCGAGAATAATGACAGAATCATCACTGGGAACACAAAGCATGGCTGGATTACTAGGTGACTCCTAAAACACCTAGGGTCATAATACTAACTCCAACATATATGTCGAGGCAATAGAGTACCTCAACTCAGCATTTAGTGTGATTAATCAGCCCAAAGGAACATCAAAACCGGAGAGGAAAGGATTTGCAAGTGCATCGATTGTTTGAAACACAGGATGACTCGGACTGACATAGCAGTGTAAATGCTCAAAAAGTTTTGGAGACATACCACAAAAATGGTGGCATAGCCACTTAGAAGCACAATATCAAGGTTTCGAGATCAAAAAGTTAACATCGGAAGTGGTAAAACTGGTAGAGATTTGAAACTAACAATTCTATAAGTCTATGGATTAGTGTACGTCATCACGATAGATAGATGAGAAGGCCTAGTTCTTAATCCCGAAGAAGAGGATGACTCAAATCGAGAAGGCCATGGTATAAGATAAAAAGAGCCTTACGTTCCATCCCACAATCAATTCCTTATATAACTAAAATTTCTAGACACAACTTGACCGATTTGGCTTGGTAATCCTATAAGCGATCAAGCTCGATACCAAAGCTGTCGGGACCCGACTCAATGCCACATCGATCTAGCATGTAACACCTCATATCACTTTGCGGCCTCACGGTATTCCCACGGGTGTCGCCTTACCTTCCCGGGATCGTTTACTTTGGCACACGTATATGATAGTGTCGCTAGCATCCATATGATAAGGGCCGGGCTGACATGGCTAGTCGTAAACCCAAAGTGGCACAAACTTAGACGGGGGCATCCATGACCCGACATCGAGCGTGTCGGTCATGCAGTGAATCCGAGGCTGTAGGCTAGCGGGACTCCGGTGAACCGGGCTGTAGCGGGCTAACGGACTCCGGTATTCATCAGTGACATTTCCCGAAGGAACGAGACCTGGAGAAGAAGGACACATAAGGCCAGCTAAGTGTTCGGGCGATGCAAGCTACCATGGCTCATTGAAACACTAGGAGACATTTCCAGTAAGAGGCTACTAAAGATAACAACTAGATAGTCGGATCCCACATACCAAGCATTTCAATAACATACACACAATATGCTCGATATGTGCAAATACAACATGGCATCACAACATGACTCTACGACTCAAGTATGTATTCATTAGGCTCAGGGGCGAGATATTACAAACAGGGGTCTCCACGACCCAACATTGAGCATACAAGTCAAGCACAAGCAGAAGCTTAACATATGCGAGTACAAACATCTACAAATGAAAAGGCTTAGAAGCTTTGACATCTACCAGATCTCGGGGGCACAAGATGCGTAGCTAAGGTATCAAGCTAAGCGTCAAGTCCACGTGAAACTACTAGTGAGGCCGAAGTCTCTCTGCAAAAACATAAAATAGGCAAACATGAGTACAAATGTACCAAAGACTTACATCGAACTAACTACATATGCATCGGTCGGACAAAGGATGTAATGGTGTATATAGGAATCAACCACGAGTAGGACAACATTAGGAACATCGTTGGTTACGATTTGATTTGAATAGCCCATACTCAAATCAAAGTTTTGGCAAGACAATAGGTCCAATAAGCGATCACGAGGACCAATCGATGAAGATATCATCTTTCTTCAATACACACACAAGATATCCCTTTGGAATGAACTGAGTCGGACAAGCTTTTATCTCCCAACTCTCCAAGTTGTTGTTTAGCTTAGCCAACTAGCCCGAGTACCAACGACATTCTTGGAGAAGAGTGGTTTCAAAAACCAACTTGATCACGAGCTCAACATAGCGATCGGGTGACAACACGGTAATACTAGAAGATATTAGAAAATCACGAACCACCGATATGTTACTAAGCTAAAGGAACAACCTTGCTTTCGAGGGAAAGATGATATGATCAAAGGTGAGGATTGACAAGATCTAACTCATTGATCGGAGAGTGCACGAAATAAGGGCTAGATAGCACAATCATACTTAGGGTGTGATTCAAAAATCAACATGCTAGAGTGGGGTTAATGTCCTAACTACTAAGCAACAAAGTTGCTAGGAGTATTGATTTCACATCACGAATCTTGTGGGTATTCGGTTCTTGAGCACACTCGGTCACTGGTTACATCCTCGGTATCAATTGGATTGTGCCTTCCATTTGCCAAATTGCCCCATAACCGTAGTTTCCTTTCCAAGCGGGTATGCCATTTCTTTAATTCCTTCAAGCAGAGACATTTCTCGGTAAGAGGCTACTAAGGATAAACAACTAGATAGTCGGATCCCACATACCAAGCATTTCAATAACATACACACAATATGCTCGTGTATGTAAATACAACATGGCATCACAACATGACTCTGACTCAAGTATTTATTCATTAGGCTCAGGGCGAGATATTACAAACATGGGTCTCACGACCCAACGAAACATACAAGTCAAAGCACAAGCGAAGCTATCATATACGAGTACGGACATCTACAAATGAAAAAAAACTGACGACTATCTACGAGATCTGCCGAGGGCACAAGATCGTAGCTGAGGTAACAAGCTAAGCGTCAAGTCCACGTGGAACTACTAAGCGGGCCAAGTCTCTCGCAAAAACATAAAATAGGCAAGCGTGAGTACAAATGTACCCAGACTTACATCGGAACTAACTACATATGCATCATTATCAACAAAGGGGATGGTGGAGTTTAGTGCGACAAGCCAGCTTTGACTCGGTGGCTATCTGAACTATGGTGCAAGTAACTCTTTTGAGGTGGCGCTACAGTCCACATATTCACCATATCAATACACCACTATGGATCCGCTCCGTCTCCCTCGAGAGGCATCATCCATAGCACTCACACTTATCTTGCGCATTTTAGAGTCCACTTTCACTTGTCTATGAACTGTAAAGGGTCCAAGTTTACATATCAGGAATCGGCTATTGAATAGATAATGATAACCCTACGGTGTGTACTCTTCACACGCTCTCGCCACTTATGCATACAGCCTGCGTCATGTACCTCGGCAACCTTCAAGCGGCCAGAGGCGAAATCGGCCTGACCTACCTAAACACTCAAGTCTCTCGTCGGGGTTTATCGCCTATTCGGGTTCCATCCATGAGGAGATCCGGGGTGTCGCTCACGGCCCCAAGCGATGTGGCGGGTTCCCAAGCCCACCATCCGGGTGCCACTTGGTACACCGTGCCCTGTGCCTACTCTATCCCAAGCCCACATGTAGGGTGCCACTTGGTAGACTACTAACACAACCTACAAACACCGAAACTAGTTGCAACTCACAGACGAGAGAACAAGGGTGATTAAGAAGAGAGGCTTGGGCGCCGGAGCCCAATGTGTCATAGTAGCTGTTCATGGATCACAAACAAGAACTTCAGTTCACGAGGGCGGCTGCAATGAGACAACCCACCATGTACTCCTACATGGCCTCTCACCGCTACCTTTACCAAATCGTGTTCACACACTTAGCTCTCAGATGGGACATGTTTACACACCTCATTCATTCCCGATGAATCGGATCGACACAACTCTAAGCAATAGCAGGCATGACAAACAAGCATGAATGAGTAGGCACATCGAGGCTCAAACAACTCCTACTCATGCTAGTGGTTTCATCTATTTACTTTGGAATGACGGTCATGCAGGAGGATAAAGGGTTCAACTACCGCAGCAAATGGATGAATCGTTGTTGTCCTAATGTATTAAAATAGAGCAGGAGTGAGAGAGTAGGATTATATCGGAATGAACAAGGGGTTTTGCTTGCACGCCGAAGATAATATAGTTTCTTCATCGTGTCATCGAACTCATCGTCGGAACACGTCTATCGAGAGGAACAACCCGAGCAAACAAGAAGAAACACAATCAATGCAATGCACAATATGATGCATGATCATGACATGGCAATATGCTGTGATTTGGGCTAATGCAGCTAAACGAAAGGTTTGAGCTTATTTGAACAAAGATTCAAATTCAAACTCAAACTATGAATTCATAAAGTGCATTATCATGTTTTGATATGACAGCAAGGTTAAGTTGCTTAAAACATGCATGAAACCAGTGCAGATGGATAGATTGTATTTTCTGATCATTTTCATATATAAATCTTTTCAATCGAGCTACGGTTGAATTTATATGAATTTTAGAAGTTTGCAACATTTTACGGAATTTCCTATTTAGAATAAATCGAGAAAAGGGTTTATTGCATCGCCTAAGCGGTGTGACGTCGGCAAGTCAGCGGGGCTGGTCGGGTCAAACTGACCGATGGGGTCCTTCGTCATGACCCGATCAGCCTAAGGTCAATAACGAGTGGTCGGTCAGCGGACACGTCGGCATGGTCAATCTTGCCGCGTGGAATCCACCGAATTAGACTAATTCTAACTAATTTCTTTAGCGGTTAATTAAGCGGTGGGGCGATTACGTGGGTGGGGGTGGTTAACGGTGGTTAGGCAGCTAATAGCCAGTTAGGCGATTAATGCGGCCTTCAAACTGTGCCGCGGCGATCGCCCGGCGGCTGTTTCGACCACGGTACGCTTGTGGTGGCGTTAGGGGAGCTCTTTGCTGCGGGGCCCGGATGGTGGAAGCATGTCTTTGGAAGTGACGAGCGACCGTGGCGTCGACCACGGCAATGGCGGAGCTCGGTCGGGTGGTATGGCAGAGCTGCGAGGCGGTAGGGAAGAAGTGGTGGCCTAGATGGCACCCGGGCCACAAGCTCTCTGTGCCTGAGTTGGCGGAGGAGCTCGGGGCAAGGAGCTGGGCGGCCATGGCGGTGGCGGTGCTGAACCTTGTGGTAAAGTCTTGTGCAGGGAAAGAAAGGAGAAGCGGAAGGAGCTCGTGGACTTCGATGGCGTAGTCGGCGAGGTCGAGGGCCTTGGGCCCGCGAATCCTGTGAGTTGCAGTCGGAGGTTGAAGATGAGGGCAGGGGTCGATGCTGCAGGCTCTTCGCTCGCGTGGCTTGAGGCAGGCGTAGAGAACTGACGGGACTTCTTGGTGCGTCGGGAGGCGTCGCAGGCAGTGGCCGTGGTGGTGCTGGTCGTGGCGCTGCTGGCCTTCGGTGGCTGGCGCGAACACTAGGGGAAGGTGGAGCCGGGGAGAGGGGAAGAGAGCGGAGGGTTCGTGGCAGCTCAGCGGCGCGACTAGAGGCTGGGGAGGCGAGGCAGGCTCTTTGGCTCGGCATGGCGGCGCTGGCAGCGAGGCGTGCTCCACTTCTCCTCGCATACAGCAGAGGAGGGATGGCCCAGCGGTGGTGGGCTAGGCAGCTCTGGGCGGCCAGCTCTTGATCTTTGGGCCTGCAATTGGCAATTAACTTGAGGTAAGTTTACATTCTGTTTCTATACGTAATATTTAGGGCTTTTCTAAAAGTACCTAGACCCTTTCAAAAATAACTAAATGCACATGCCTTTGGTAGAATATATCAACATGGAACATTTCGGTTTAGGAGTATTTGGACATTTAAAATATTTTATAAATTTAAATGTCCAAATTCAAATACTATGATTTAATTCAGTGACCTTAGGATGACCTAGAAAATTGTGCATCATTTTGTCAAGGTTTAAGACCAAGGCAAAGATGATAAACATTTTAGAAGCATTGAGTTCATTGAAAATGATTTTATGTTGAACCTATTTGATTTGATGCGGTGCTAGGGGTTTGAACAATCCCATTTCAACTTCATTTGAAAAGTTAAACATGATGCACACATGAAGGCTAGCCTACTACATGCGGGACCGAGGATGTGACAACTCACCCCTACTAAACAAGAATCTGGTCCGAGATTCAAGCATAAATAAAATGAGGGACACAAACTAACATTATCTTCACGGTTGCACTTCATAAGAACCTTGATTCGATCATCATCTTTGTCTGACGTCTTGCTCGAGAACTACATCCCACATGACAACAAGTAGAAAGGAGAATTTTAGAAGAATCGATCTTCACGAGATTAAGGCTTAGGATCATATTAATGATCACAAGATCAATTCATGGAATGAGACATAGAAACATCTCTGGAGCTGAGAGGCAAAACATGCATCGGGAGGGATGGAAGAAGCAATTTGTGAGGGTTTCAAGTGGCGAGGATAAAATGCCATGACTCCATAACAGGGTACCTTAGGAGGGTGGCTCGTGAATCATCCCTTAAGTGGCAAAAAGAATTACCTTTGATGAGAGATCATTGAAACTCTTAATACCAGCCTAAGGCAAATCACAATCGATTGGTTGAAAGAGTTCGAATAAAAGACATACTCATACTAGAATGGATGATGTGGACTACCTTGTTGAAGACAAGCATAATGGATGACTTACGCTTATCACGGGAAATGGATGGGACTCATGGCGGGTCCACTTTTGAGGATGATCACGGACATCGATTCTGAGAGGGCAGTCCATGGAAATTGTACGATGGGGTGCAAATGGGAACAACATGCAAATGTTGGAAGTGTTCCAACCATCATATCTGCTGAGATTTAGATCCGGTTGGTGACAGATATTTCAGACAACATGTCGGAAAGAAAGTTGCAACACAAATCGGCGAGATGACGTTCGAGATTCTCGGAAATGAACTACGATAGGCTCAAAACATGAGCTGGTTACTGCTACAAACATGTGAACACGTTGTCCCAGACAGGCATGACCACGTAGTAGTCTTATAATAAAATACTACGAGAGTTGGGTGGGAACCATCATCTAGGATATCGAAGTCCTTGCGTAAGTCTTGCTCTTAGAAGAACTCCTTCTCCTTGAACGTCAATCGGTGGCTTGGCGTGCTAGGAACACATATAGAATGAAGGTAGCTAATCTCACAATCAATGTATACTTCACACATGCATGACTGACTTGGGATGATTCAAGGAAGCAAAAACAATCTTTCTCGGATCACGGCAACTTACACCAAGTGCACGTGAATTAGAAAGTCACATCTTTCATCGGGACATATGCTCCATAGCGGTCATGAAGATAATGCTTATATAAGTTTCCAATACTAGCTGGATGTTCAACACAATCATGGAGAGGTTAAATATGTTGCTGATGGGCTCAACAACAATTCATCGGTTCCATGAAGAAGGAATTCCGTAATTATGTGAACAAGGTGCTAACATTAGTCGGACCCAAAGATATAATGGTGTATGCTCGGGAATCAACAACGAGTAAGACAACATTACGAACATCGTTAGTTACGATTTGATTTGATGATAGCCCATACTCAAATCAAAGGTTTGGGTAAGACAATAAATCAACAATTGACCATGAGGATCAATCAATGAAGATATCATCTTTCTTGAACACACACACACACAAGATATCCCTTTGGAATGAACTGGAGTCGGACAAGCTTTCATCTTCCAACTCTCCAAGTTGTTGTTTAGCTTAGCCAACTAGCCGGGGTATCAACACAGTTCTTGGAGAAAGTGGTTTGAAAACCAACTTGATCACGAGCTCAACATAGCGGTCGGTGACATCCACGGTGATACCTCAGAAGACATTCGGAGAATCACGAACCACATATATTTCTAAGCTCGAGAACAATCTTGCTTTTCGAGGGCAAGACGATATGACCAAATAGTGAGGATTGCCAAAATCCTAACTCATTGATCGAAGAGTGCACCGGAAATAAGGACTAGGTAGCACAATCAGTCTTAGAATGATGATTCAGAACCAACACACTAAGAATGAAATTATTGTCCATTAACTACCAAGCAACACGGTTGCTAGGAGTATTGATTCACACAACAATTCACTGTCGGCACCGGTTGCAACACCGGAACCGAGAAATGAAAATGATGGCGAGAAGTATCACTGCGTCAAGAATTCATAAGATATGGTGCAATTCTCATAACAATCGACATAAAGAAGGTAATACTTCAAGGTAGGCGTGCGAGCTGGATTGGCATTTTGATCTATGGAATACAACTTCTTTGACCCAATCCACGGATATGGAAGAAGTCTGAGTTTGTTTCTAGTCATTCCGAATAGAATGACTTGCGGACCACAAGTAATAGGCATCGATGAGCGAATGCGCATACTCTTGACTATAATTGATAGATGAAGGTCGAAGACAACTAAAGAGGGACAACTCAAAGGGCATATGATTTTTAGAGTTGTGGATGCATAGATTAGTATGTCGGCAAAAGCTCAACATTTCTTCGGATAACCCATGCGGAAGGTAGAAATGGCAGATTACAATATAGAATGGAGAACTCATCTAGAGCACTCTGGTTGTGATCTTTTGGTTCAAGAACTTCTGCATAAGCAGTTCATGGTATTTGGAAGAACGATATACCACGAACCTCGAGAACTATCGCAAAGGTTACTAATAACCTAAAGGAACTAGCAACCACTATCAACATGAAGTAAGTAGGGTGAATCTGGGTTCAAAACCCGAGTGGAATACCTACATACTAAGTGGCATCACGGGATGCTGAGGCGATGGCGGAATCATCACCTTGGGAACAAAAGCATGGCTAAATTACTAATACTCTAGACATCTAGGGTCATAATAATAGCTCCAACATATCGTCGAGGCAATAGGTACCTCAACTCACCGTTTAGTGTGTTAATCGGCACAAAGGAACTTTGAAAGCGGTAGGAAGGGATTTGCAAATGCATCAGATTATTTAGAAACACAGGATATTTCGAGACGACATAACGGTAAATGCTCAAAAGATTTGAGACATCTTGCAAAAATGGTGGCATAACCTCAGTACAATATCAAGGTTTGAGATCAACAATTAACATCTGAGTAGTAGGAACTTAGCGAGGCTTGAAACCAACAATCCTATAAGTCTACGGATTAGAAACCGTGATCCTAATAGAAAGAAGAGATAGCCTAGTTCCTTAACCGTAGGAAAAATAAGATATTTCGGATCGGAAGGGCATACGGTATAAGGAGTAAAAGAGCCTTACGTTCCATCCCACAATCAATTCCCTACATAACTAAAGCATTTCTAGACTCACCCACCGATTTGGCTTGGTAATCCTCTGAGCAGTCAAGCTCGATACCAAAGCTGTCGGGACCCGACTCAATGCCATCGATCTAGCATGTAACACCTCATATCACTTTGCGGCCTCACATGCGGTATTTCCACGAATGTCGCCTTACCTTTGCCGGGACCGTTTAGCGCCTTTTGCTGACGTATATGATAGTGTCGCTAGCATCCATATGATAAGGAGCCGGGCTGACATGGCTAGTCGTAAACCAAAGTGGCACAAACTTACGAGGCGAGGCATCCATGACCCGACATCGAGCGTGTCGGTCATCATGAGTGAATCGGTGTGCTAACTGGGCTAGTAGGACTCCGGTGAACCGGGCATGGCGAGCTAGGGACTCCGGTATTCATCGCGTGACATTTCCCGAAGGAGACGGACAGAGCGAAGAAGGACACATGCAGCTAAGTGTTCGGCAGTAGCAAGCTACCATGGCTCGGTGGAAACACTAGGAGACATTTCATGAAGGCTACTAAGATAAACAACTAGATAGTCGGATCCCACATACCAAGCATTTCAATAACATACACACATATGCCGATATGTGCAAATACAACATGGCATCACAACATGACTCTCGACTCAAGTATTTATTCATTAGGCTCAGGGGGCGAGATATTACAAACATGGGTCTCCGACCCAACATTGAGCATACAAGTCAAGCACAAGCGGAAGCTAACATATGCGAGTCGAGACATCTACAAATGAAAAAGGCTAGAAGCGACTATCTACCAGATCTGCCGAGGGCACAAGATGTGCTGAGGTAACAAGCTAAGCGTCGAAGTCCAGCGGAACTACTAGCAGACGGAGTCTCTCTGCAAAAACATAAAATAGGCAAGCGTGAGTACAAATGTACCCACAAGACTTACATGAACTCTACATATGCATCATTATCAACAAGGGGATGGTGGAGTTTGCTGCAACAAGCCAGCTTTGACTCGGTGGCTATCTACGAACTACATTGCAAGTAACTCTCTTGAGGTGGCGCTTTGAGTCCACATATTCACCATATCAATACACCACTATGGATCCTCCGTCTCCCTCGAGCAATCCATAGCACTCCGCTATCTTGCGCATTTTAGAGTATCCACTTTCCTTGTCTATGAACTATACAAGGGGTCCAAGTTTCCATATCCGAGGAATCGGCTATTGAATAGATAATGATAACCTGCGGGTGTACTTCTTCACACGCTCTACTTATCGCCTGTACACATCATGTACCTCGGCAACCTTCAAGCGAAGCCGTGAGGTGGCCCACAGCTACCTAAACACTCAAGTCTCTGTCCGGGTTTATCGCCTATTGGGTTCCATCCGCAAGAATCCGGCAGGTGTCGCTCACGGCCCCAAGCGATGTGAGGTTCCCAAGCCCTCAGGGTTGCCACTTGCACGTGCCACTGTGCCTAATCATCCCAAGCCCACACAGGGTGCCACTTGGTAGACTACTAACACTACAAACACGGAAACTAGTTGCAACTCTGGGCAGAGAACAAGGGTGATTAAAGCCGAGAGGGCTTGGAGCGCGGAGCCCAATGTGGTAGTAGCTTTCATGGATCACAAACACAGAACTCAGTTCACGAGGGCGGCTGCAATGAGACAACCCACCATGTACTCCTACATGGCCTCTCACCGCTACCTTTACCAAATGTTCACACATAGCTCTCAACGATGGGACATGTTTACACCAGATTCATTCAGATGAATCAGACTGACTCAACTCTAAGCAATAGCAGGCATGACAAACAAGCATGAATGAGTAGGCACATCAGGCTCAAACAACTCCTACTCATGCTAGTGGGTTTCATCTATTCTTGTGGAATGACGGGTCATCGAGAGGATAAAGGGTTCAACTACGCGCAATGTAACAGTTGTATCGTTGTTGTCCTAATGCGGTAAAATAGGCGAAGCGAGAGAGTGGGATTGTATCGGAATGAACAAGGGGTTTCTTGCACAGCACTTGAAGATAGTATAGATCTTCATCGGTGTCATCGAACTCATCGTGGAACCACGTCTATCGAGAGGACAATTACAGCAAACAAGAAGAACACAATCAATGCAATGCACAATATGATGCATGATCATGACATGGCAATATGTGATTTAAGCTAATGCAACTAGACAAGTTAAATGAGTTGGTTTGAACACTAGGTTCAAATTCAAACTCCATATGTGATTATTAAATGCCATTATATGATTTGTGCTAAACAGCAGCTATAAGTTGTTCTAACATGCATGAAAATGGTACAGATGGATAGATTGGATTTTTCTGATCATTTTCATATATAATTTATTTGATTTGGAGCTACGGTTGATTTTCTATGAATTTTTGAAGTTTGTGGTATTTTGAAATTTCACGTATAAGAATAATTCCGATATGAATTAATTCAATCGACATTGCTGCGTCGAGTGGCGTCGGTCAAAGCGCCAGCCAGTCAAACTTGACGGTGGGACCCATATGTCGATGTAACAACTCAAAGAGTTACTTGCGATCGTAGTTGGTTAGCCACGAGTCAAAGCTGGCTTCTTGGTCAAACTCCACCATCCCTTTGTTGATAATGATGCATATGTAGTTAGTTACGATGTAAGTCTTCTTGGTACATTTGTACTCACGTTTGCCTATTTTATGTTTTTGGAGAGACTTGAGTCTCGCTAGTAGTTCCACATGGACTTGATGTTTAGCTTGTTACCTCAGCTACGATCTTGTGCCCTCGGCGAGATCGGTAGATAGTCGGGCTTCTAAGCCTTTTTCATTTGTAGATGTCGTACTCGGACATGTTAAGCTTCGCATGTGCTTTGATTTGTATGCTCGAATGTTGGGTCATGAGACCTATGTTTGTAATATCTCGCTCCTCGGGCCTAATGAATAAATACTTGAGTCGTAGAGTCATGTTGTGATGCCATGTTGTATTTGCACATATCGAGCATATTGTGTGTATGATATTGAAATGCTTGGTATGTGTGGGATCGACTATCTAGTTGTTTATCCTTAGTAGCCTCTCTTACGGAAATGTTTCCTAGTGTTTCCACCGAGCCATGGTAGCTTGCTCTGCTCAAAACACTTAGGCTGGCCGGCATGTGTCCTTCTTCGTTCGATTATACGTCCCTTGGAAATGTCACGCGATAGTCGGAGTCTGTTAGCCGCTCTGCCGGTTCACGAGTCTGCTAGCCCGGTGCTACAGCCTGGATTCACTCGGCGATGACCGAACACGCTCGATCTTGGGTCATGGATGCTGTCCTGTAAGTTTGTGCCACTTTGGGTTTCGACTAGCCATGTCGCCGGGCTCCTTATCATATGGATGGTAGCGACACTATCATATCGTGTGCCAAAAGGCATAAGCGGTCCCGGGCAAAGTAAGCGACACCCGTGGGAATACCGTGCATGAGGCCAAAAGTGATATGAGGCGTTACATGCTAGATCGATGTGGCATTGAGTCGAGGTCTCGACATCGCTCTGCCACTTATCGCCTACTACCGTCATGTACCTCGGCAACCTTCAAGCGGAAGCCAGGCGAGGGAGTCGGCCCGGCCTACCTAAACACTCAAGTCTCTTGTCGGGTTTATCCCTATTGGGTTCCATCCCAAGGAGATCCGGCGGGGTGTCGCTTCATGACCCCAAGCGATGTGGCGGGTTCCCAAGCCCACCATCCGGGTGCCACTTGGTACACCGTGCCCATGTGCCTAATCTGTCCCAAGCCCACATCAGGGTGCCACTTGGTAGACTACTAACACTACCTACAAACACGAAACTAGTTGCAACTCTAGACGGAGAACAAGGGTGATCAAGAAGCCGAGAGGCCTTGGGCGCCGGAGCCCAATGTGTGTAATGGCTTGTTCATGGATCAAAACAGAACTCAGTTCACGAGGGCCGGCTGCAATGAGACAACCCACCATGTACTCCTACATGGCCTCTCACCTACCTTTACCAAATCGTGTTCACACACTTAGCTCACACCGAGTGGGACATGTTCACACACTCATCGATTACAGCCGATTGTACTAAGGTGAGGGTACCTCAGTACCCCAACTTGTGCATGGGCGTCGCAGCTCCCAGGCTTGGATCTACCATCGCTTGCGGAGACCATCCCGATCCATATCAAGCCATTCAAGAACAAAGTGTACAAGATAGAAGATCGAGACCCGGCAAGAGGAGCTTGCGGAAGGCCATCCGGCTCAAGACTACATCACTCACGCAAGGCCTGGCGAGGACTGCTCTGGGAGACTAGAAGACTAAATCGTAGAAGACCGCCCGGCGCTACTCAGCGTCCGGCGAGGCCGGGAGGCGGACAAGCTCAAGCCCGACAAGCCCGGGTCCGGCAAGATCAAGACCCGGCAAGGTACTTGCGGAGAACTCTTTGTGTGCCGCCTCGGCTCATCGCCCGCGTCGCCTTTAGCTTTCTCCGAGGGGCGTGGCGGATGGCTGTCTGCATGGAGGTGCGGTGGCACTCCCGGTGGTGGATCCATCGCCGTGGCGGGAGCGAGAGGCGGGAGCTTTTGGGGCGGCAGCGGCAGTTAAATGCCCTTGTCCCCTCTGTCAAAAGTAGGTAGAATCCTTTGTTCAAGCCTTTGTGGCTGCCTTTGTTCCCTTGTTCAACTACCACCTCTTTTACATTTTACCCCTCTACCCTCGTTGACACTGTCGGTGACCCTTGCACTATAAAGGAGGCCCATGCACAGCGTGGGGGTTCAAACCATTGCAACTCCACGCTTCGGTGTAGGCTGCCTTGTAGCTCCTCAAGCTCCGAGCACAATACAACCTAAGCAGCGTGGGTTTTACCGACCATGCGGCTGAAGCTGGGTAAAACCCGCTGCCATTCGCCTCGATCTGCTCTCTGTGCCTCCTCCGCCCTCGTACCGAACACACGAAGGGCCCGGCCCCATAGGTGTCCAGCGGTGGCGGCTCCCTCAGCGCCTCCGTCGCGCCCGACATCTTTAGCGCGCCCGGTAGAAGCGTCGAGGTTGTCGGGACCTGATCCGGCGTTGGCGCGTTCTTCATCAACCTCTCCGGCCGTCGACCTTCGCCGACAACTCCGCCATGGCCCGAAGGCGAGGGCTTCAGGTCGCCGAACCCGTCTGCGTCTCACCGCCGCCACGGAGCCAGCGGTGGCGGAGGGATGCCATGCGGAAGGGTGGACACGGCGAGGCACTCGCGGCGCCACGAATCGAGGGCGGGGCGGATGACCGCGCCTCGGTCTCCGAGATCCCGTCCCTCTCGGCTACAGCGACCAGCGGCCCATACCACGAGGTGGTATCACTTTCTTTGAGGAAGCAGAAACTTGGGAGCTTCGCGGGATCTCGGTGCTTTGTCCATACATGAAACAAGCGAAAGTCTGCGGCAGGGCTTTACTCCTCCTATCGCTACTAGGAGTCAGAGCATATCTGTTTCACGCGCTCGCTCCGCTCCCTCACAGCGGCAAGTGCATCTCCACTGGCCTTCTGTGGCCCATGCGTTGAGGACGCCATTAGCTCCAAGTCCGGCTAGGACAGCTCACGGTGTTCACTCCGACAAGCGCCGCACCTCGGGCGCTTCTCAGCCAGCGATGACAGCTCTCATTTTCGTTCCTGCAAGCGCACCTCCCGGAGTGCGCAGCTGGCTGTCGAGGACGCTCGCCGAGCTCCACAGCAAGTCTTGAGAAAGCGAGAAAAGAAAAGCTAAAATCGCTCGAGCTTTTATGTGAAGCACTCCTTAATCCCATGCTTTTTATTTATTTATATCCCTCGTGCGTTAGGTCGTCCTGTCGCCAACACGTGTCGGAGGAGCACTACCGTGAATAGCCATACACCCTTATCTTGCTTGAGCACACTCAGCGAGTTAAAGTGAGCCCCTTGGCCAGCCGCGCCCTTGTTGCGTTCGATGCACTTTCGGCCAAGTTAGGTCGCGTGCGGCGGCTAGGCAGCAAGGTTGCTTGCCGGGCGACACCCAACCAGGCGGGCGATGTTCCGCACTCGACATTATTGTGTTAAGCACCGGCAAGTTCCTAAAAGCGTGAGGTAAAAGCGCTAAAGGATGTAAAGTAGAGGGTGTAGCGTGGCAAGCCATGCCGTGAGATGTCGCCATTATGAGAGAGAGACGAGCGAGAGGCCAAGTAAATGGCCCGATTCGCGTACTTGGTTTGTTTTAGGAAATCCGCTCAACAAACACAAGTGTCTTTGCTTTTGCCTGCTTCTTTGAGCACCTTTCTACGGCAAGTTAAAGCGTCATAGCCTGGCCCGGCAAGGTTGTTTGCTTGGCGACACCGCCCGATGAACTGTTGCGCTTTTACGGCAAGCGTGTTACGCCCGGCAAGCTCCCGGGGCGTAAATACTAAATATCTGAAGAAGCGAGGCATGGCATCATATTCTAGCGGTCAAAGATTTATATACATATACATAGACATGATGGAAACTGTTGCAAGATCTATCTCGGCTATTTTCATGACTAAAATTATGGCGACAAGGAGAAACGGAAAAGGCACACCAGCACTGGCCAAACCAGCAGTCGTCATGGGCTGCGAATGCCAAGAGTTCTTCCCGGCAACAAACCCGGCCTACATTGCGGAGCTCTGGCAAGAATTACCGTCTCCGGCAAGCTAGAATTCTTTGGGCTGCGATATCGGATGAGTTTTTCATCCCTCGTCATGCATCCTCTCATGGACCGGGAAAAAGCGGGCTGCGTCTTTGAGCAGGCGTGTCTTGTAAAACCCGTGCGTGGAGGAGTCAGTGGGCTAGCCCGATTCAAATACTTGTTTTGTTTCGAGTCCTTTCAGCAAACACAAGTGTGCGGCTTTCACATATCTTAACTTCCGAGCACCTTTTCGGCAAAGTTAAGCGTCATAATGGCACGGCAAGGTTGCTTCGGAAGCTTAACTGCGCCTTCGACGAACTGTCCACTTTTAAACAAGCGTGTCCGCCCAGCAAGCTCCCGATAAGCGTAAGAACATACAAAACCGAGATCAAGTAAAAGACTTCGATCCGACAAGCATTCCTCTCTTTTCATTAAAAACATCCCTAGTTTGATACAAGTCCATAGAGGATGAAAAACATGATAGAGAGGATTACAGGACTAAATACAGCTAAGGCAGAAGGCTTACAAATTGAAAGATAAGGTGCAGTGATCCCTTTCTGTTTCTCTGTCGGGGAGTTGGGGAGGTAGATCAAGAGCCCCGACGAAAGAAGCTTGCTTGGGAGGCGGGCGCCTAGGAGAGCATGGGCGGTGGTGCCGCCGTGCCTCGGGAGGCTATAAGGTGAGGTGGCATAGAGCGCACCCCGGGAGGAGGCTCGAGGCGAAGAGACACCGAGGGCCAGCCGACTTGGCGGAGGCAGAGGCGTCGGGCCGAGCTTGAGGGGGTGGTGGGACATCGGCCTTATTTGTCGAGGCACCTCGCCCTCGTCTCAGATTGTGTGCCATCCCCTCTTCCTCTTAGCAGCCTCCTCGCCCAGCCGAGAGGCGGCCCGGGAGTTCAGGCCGAGCGCCCGAGGCAGGGGTGCGCGGTGGAAGCCGGGCAGCGGTGTCAGAGCGCCTGGTCGGACCGCCATCCCCTCGTCATCATTGTCGCTCCCTCGTCACTCTCGCTCGAGGAGGGCCTTCATGCTCTCAGGAGCTGTCCACAGCAGCGCACCGGGTCCCGTAGTCCCGAAGACCTTGGGCGAAAGGTCGCCCTCCATTAACGAAATGGAGGTAAACCCGCCGTCAAGCTATGGATCGGCGACGTCTTCCACCCTCGGTCGAAGAACATCACGCCGGGGCTGGGGACCACGACACTCACTTCGAGTGCCGCTGATCCCAGCCCTCATCCTAACTCCATCACGTCGGGTGGATCCGGTCCCATCGCGTCCATAAGCAGGGCGGCGGCGGGAGGCGGCAGCGCCAGCGAGCTGATGAAGAACTCGGGGTCATCTCGGTGTGGACCGCACCGTGGTTTGGAGGCGTCGGGGAGGCGGGGAGGCACATCACCACGACCGCCTCTCCCCGACCGCCTCGGCCACGCCCTCGGCCTCGTCCGTGGCCCGCCCCTCCCTCTCCCTCTCGGGCGGCTCCGCCTGCCAGGAGCGAGGATAGGAGGCGGTGCGCTACTGGGCGACCCTCGCTGCCACCGTTGAAGGACGGGGTTTCCTCCTCCATGGCGAAAAGAAACGAGAGCGAAGGCGAAGGGAGAAGAGGATGAGTGTGGCCATTGTGCTCCCCTTCGCCCCCCTTTTTAAAGGGGTGAGGTGAGGCTCAACCGCCCGCTCAACCAATCGAGGAAGCAAGGAGGCGGAGGGGCGGGGCCGACTCGCCTTCTCCGCCCGTGGGGCTCGGTCTCCCACTCGCCGCCCGACCCCGTGCATGCGGGCAGCGTGGCGAGCGAGGCAGGCGGCGGGTGAGCGACCTCACTGCGCACCACGATCAGGGGTGGATGCCTTAAAAGCTGCATCGCCGCCCGTCTCCACGGCCGCAATCGGCAGCGTGCCATTGCGGGGAAGGCGGCGGATCACGAAGTGGGTCGCCGCCATGGGCCGTGTGCCGCGCCTTGTTTTGGCCTGGCCCAAGGCGCTTCGGCACGTGTATGCCGGCAGGGGCTCTGTCGGTGTACTAAGGTAGAAGTACCTCGGTACCCCAACTTGTACCGCAGCGATCGCACTCCACGTTGGATCTACTATCGCTTGCGGAGACCATCCCGATCCATATCAAGCCATTCAAGAACAAAGTGTACAAGATAGAAGATCGAGACCCGGCAAGAGGAGCTTGCGGGAAGGCCGTCGAGGCTCAAGACTACATCACTCACGCAAGGCCTGGCGAGAGGAGCTCGCCGGGGAGACTAGAAGACTAAATCGTAGAAGACCGCCCGGCGCTATCGGCGTCGGCGAGACCGGGGGCGGCAAGCTCAAGCCCGACAAGCCCGGGTCGGCAAGATCAAGACCCGACAGCGTGCTTGCGGGAGAGCTGCTTGTGTGCCGCCTCCAGCTCATCGCCTGCGTCGCCTTTAGCTTTCTCGAGGGCGTGGCGGATGGCTGCTTGCATGGAGGTGCGGTGGCACTCCACGGTGGTGGATCCATCGCCCGTGTGACGGAGGCCTAAGGCGGGAGCTTTTGGGCGCGGCGGGCATTAAATGCCCTTGTCCCCTCTGTCAAAAGTAGGTAGAATCCTTTGTTCAAGCCTTTGGCTGCCTTTGTTCCCTTGTTTCCAACTACCACCTCTTTTACATTTTACCCCTCTACCCTCGTTGACACTGTCGGTGACCCTTGCACTATAAAGGAGGCCCATGCTAGCGTGGGGGGTTGAACCATTTGCAACTCCACGCTCGGTGTAGGCGCTCTTGTAGCTCTTCAAGCTCCGAGCACAATACAACACAAAGCAGCGATAGGGTTTCTGCGACCATCGCGGCCGAGCTGGTAAACTCCCTTGGCGCATTGCCTCGATCTGCTCTCTGTGCCTCCTCCGCCCTCGTGCCGAACACACGAAGGGCCCGGCCCCATAGGTGTCCAGCGTGCGGCTCCCTCAGCGCCTCCGTCCGCCCGGCAGATTCATTCCGATGAATCGGACCGACTCAACTCTAAGCAATAGCAGGCATGACAAACAAGCAAGAATGAGTAGGCACATCGAGGGCTGAAACAACTCCTACTCATGCTACTTGGTTTCATCTATTCTTGTGGAATGACGAGGTCATGCGAGAGGATAAAGGGTTCAACTACCATGACATGTAGCAGTTGTATCGTTGTTGTCCTAATGCGGTAAAATAGAGCGAAGCGAGAGAGTGGGATTATGTCGGAATGAACAACGGGGTTTTGCTTGCAGCGCCGAAGATAATATAGCTCTTCGCCGGTGTCATTGAACTCATCGTTGGAACATCGCCTACGAGAGGGACAAATACCGGCAAACAAAGAGGACACAATCAATGCAATGCAACAAATATGATGCATGATAATGTCATGGCAATATGCTGTTGATTGAGCTAATGCAACTAGAAACAGATTAAGTGAAGCTGGTTTGAACCAAAGGTTCAAATTCAACTCCATATGTGATTATTTAAATGCCATTCACTTAGTTTGTCCTAAACAGAAGCCATAAGTTGTTCTAACATGCATGAAAATGGTACAGATGGATAGATTGGATTTTTCGATAATTTTTCATATATAAATTATTTCAATCGAGCTACGGTTGAATTTCTATGATTTTTAGAAGTTTATACTATTTTGGAATTTCTGATTTATTTTAAATCGAGAAAATTATTAAGCTGCGTCAACATCGCGTCCTTTGTGGCGTGGCGGTCAACTGCGGTTGACCAGGTCAAACCTGACGGTGGGGTCCTTTGGTCGTCCGCTGTTATGCGTTCCGCAGAACGGTGGGGAATTAAGTCGGCCCGGTCGGCAAAGTCGACGACATGGGGCCCGATGGATTAGTCTAAGTTAAGCGGGAATAAATCCGGGGTTAATTAGGCGTGGGGCCCATCCGTCGGTGGCACCCGCTAAACTAACGGTGGTTGGTGACTAACCTAACCTAATGGCCCAAGTCGGCGAGCGGTTTAGCGCCGGTGGCGAAATCCCGGCGGTGGCTCGCCGGTGTTGCTTTCGGGGCGGTGCTTTACGGGTCTTTGGATCGCTAAAAACCAAAGTAAAACCCATCTCGCGCATCCGGGGCGGCGGGGAGGGGCGGAAGTGGCGGGGCTTCGATGTCTGTTAGCCCTTCGCCCGGTTCCTTGAGTCCTATTAGCCCATTCGGCTGGATTCGCTTCGGCGATGGCCAAACCACGTTCGATCTTTGGGTCATGGATGCTGTCCTGTAAGTTTGTACTTTGGGTTTCGACTAGCCATGTCGGCCGGGCTCCTTATCATATGGATGCTAGCGACACTATCATATCGTGTGCCAAAAGGCGCCAGGGTCCGGGAAAAGGTAAAGGCGACAGGTAGGAAATATCGTGCGTGGGGCAAAAAGTGATATGGGTGTTACATGCTAGATGGTGACATTGAGTCGGGGGCTGACAGCTTTGGTATCGAGCTTTGTTGCTGTGGATTACCAAAAACTGGTGAAGTTGTGTCTAGAAATGCTTTAGTTATGTGGGAATTGATTGTGGGATGGAGCGTAAGGCTCTTTTTACTCCTTATACGTATGCCCTTGATCAGGTCATCTTATTTTTCCTCTGAGGGTTAAGGAACTAGGCTATCTCTTCTTTATATTAGGATCACGTGTTTCTAATCCGTAGAATTATAGGATTGTTGGTTTCAAGCCTCGGTTAAGTTCCTACTACCGTATGTTAGTTGTTGATCTCGAAACCTTGATATTGTACTTGGTGGTTATGCCACCATTTTTTGCGATATGTCTCAAATCTTTTGAGCATTTCTTGCCGTTATCTTTGTCGAGTTATCGGGTTTCTAAATAATCGATGCATTTGCAAATCCCTTCCTCCGTTTCAAAGTTCCTTTGTGCGGATTAACCACATGGCGGTGAGTTGAGGTACTCTATTGCCTCGGCGTATATGTTGGAGCTATTATTATGACCCTAGATGTCTAAGTATTACCTAGTAATTTAGCCATGCTTTGTGTTCCCGGTGTGATGATTACGGCCATCGGTCTGGCATCCGTGATGCCACTTAGTATGTAGGTATTCCACCTCGGGTTTTGAACCGAGATTCACCCTACTTACTTCATGTTGATAGTGGTTGCTAGTTCCTTTAGGTTATTAGTAACCTTGCGATAGTTCTCGAGGTTAAGTGGTATTCGTTCTTCCAAATACCATTCTTTATGGCGAAGTTCTTGAACAAAAAGATCACAAGAGTGCTCTAGATGAGTTCTCCATTCTATATTCGAATCTGCCGGTTCTACCTTACGCATGGGTTATCCGGAAGAAATGTTGAGCTTTGCTCGACATACTAATCTATGCATCCACAACTCGAGAAAATCATATGCTCCTTTGAGTTGTCCCTCTTTAGTTGTCTTGACCTTCATCTATCAATTTATAGTCAAGAGTATCGTGCATTGGTTCATCGATGCCTATTACTCTTGTGGTCCGTCAAGCCATTCTATTAGGAATGACTAGGAGAAACAAACTCGATACCTCTTCCATATCCGAGTTGGGTCAAAGTTGTATTCCATAGATCAAAATGCCAATCCGCTTAAGTCGTTCTACCTTGAAGTATTACCTTCTTTATGTCGGGATTTGAAATTGCAATCTCTTATGAATTCTTGGCGGTGATACTTCCGCCATCATTTTCATTTCTTGGTTCCGTGTTGTTTGCAGGAATCCGAAAAGTGAATCATGTTGTGGAACTCAATACTCCTAGCAATGTGGCTTGGTAGTTAATGGACAATAATTTCATTCTTAGTGTGTTGGTTCTTGAATCATCATTCTAAGGCTGATTGGCTACCTAGTCCTTATTTCTGGTGCACTCTTGATCAATGAGTAGGTTTTGGCAATCCCTCACTATTCTTGTCATATCGTCTTGCCCGGAAAAAGCAAGATTGTTCTCGAGCTTAGAAACATATCGGTGGTTCGTGATTCTCGAATGTCTTCTCGGAGGTATCACCGAGGATGTCACGACCCTATGTTGAGCTCGTGATCAAGTTGGTTTTAAACCACTCTTTCTCCAAGAATCCGTGTTGGATACCTAGGCTAGTTGGCTAAGCTAAACAACAACTTGGAAGTTGGAAGATGAAAGCTTGTCAGGCTTCAGTTCATTCCAAAGGGATATCTTTGTGTGTGTGTGGTGTGTTCAAGAAAGATGATATCTTCATTGATTGATCCTCATGGTCAATTGTTGGATTTATTGTCTTACCCCAAACCTTTGATTTGAGTATGGGCTATCATCAAATCAAATCGGAATAACGATGTTAGTAATGTTGTCTTACTCGTTGTTGATTCCTCGAGCATACACCATTATATCTTTTGGGTGGACCAATGTTAGCACCTTGTTCACATAATTACGAATTCCTTCTTCATGGGAACGGGATGAATTGTTGTTGAGCCCCACAAACATATTTAACCTCTCCATGATTGTGTTGAACATCCCTAGTATTGGAAACTTATATAAGCATTATCTTCGACCCCTCATGGATCAATATGGGATGAAAGATGTGACTTTCTCTAATTCCACGTGCACTTGGTGTAAGTTGCCCGTGGATCCGAGAAAGATTGTTTTCTTCCTTTGGAATCATCCCGTCAGCCATGCATGTGTGAAGTATACATTGGATTGTGAGATTAGCTACCTTCATTCTATATGTGTTCCTAACGTAAGCCAGCGATTGACTTGTTCAAGGAAAGGAGTTCCTTCTTAAGAGCAAGACTTCGCAAGGACTTGATATCCTAGATGATGGTTCCCACGAACTTCGGTAGTATTTTATTTAAGACTACTACGTGGTCATGCTTGCAGGACAACGTGTTCACATGTTTTGTAGGAACCAGCTCATGTTTTGGAGCTTGCTATGTAGTTCATTTCGAGAATCTATAGCGTCATCTCGTCGATTTGTGTTGCAAACTTTCTTTTCGGACATGTTATGCGAAATATCCTTCCCAAGGATCTGAATCTCGGGGATATGATGGTTGGAACACTTCAACATTTGCATGTTGTTCCCGGCTTACCCCATCGTGCCAATTTCCATGGTGCCCTCTCGATGTCGATGTCGGATCATCCTCAAAAGTGGACCCGCCATGAGGTCCCATCCATTTCGGTGATAAGCAAAAGTCATCCATTCGTTGTCTTCAACAAGGTAGTCCACATCATCCATTCTAGTATGAGTATGTCTTTTATTGAACTCTTTCAACCAATCGATTGTGATTTGCCTTAGGCTGGTATTAAGAGTTTCAATGATCTCTTATCAAGGTAATTCTTTTTGCCACTTAAGGGATGATTCTCTGAGCCACCCTCCCTAAGGTACCCGTTATGGAATCATGGCGGTTTATCCTCGCTACTTGAAACCCTCGTCAAATTGCTTCTTCCATCCCTCCTGATGCATGTTTTGCCTCTCAGCTCCAGAGATGTTTCTATGTCTCATTCCATGAATTGATCTTGTGATCATTAATATGATCCGAAGTTGCCCGAATCTCAGGAAGATCGATTCTTCTAAAATTCTCCCTTTCTACTTGTTGTCATGTGGGATGTAGTTCTCGAGAAGGCGTCGAGACAAAGATGATGATCGAATCAAGGTTCTTATGAAGTGCAACCTAGATCGTGAAGATTATGTTAGTTTGTGTTCCCCTTCATTTTACCTATGCTTGAATCTAGGGGCCGAGATTCTTTTAAGTAAAGGGTGAGTTGTCACATCCGGTCCGGCATGTAGTAGGCTAGCCCTTCATGTGTGCATCATGTTTAACTTTTCAAATGAAGTTGAAATGGGATTGTTCAAACCCTAGCACCAGATCAAATCAAATAGGTTCAACATAAAATCATTTTCAATGAACCTAAAATGCCCTTCTAAAATGTTTATCATCTTTGCCTTGGTCTTAAACCTCGACAAAAAATGCACAATTTTCTAGGTCATCCTAAGGTCCTTTGAATTAAATCATAAGTATTTGAATTTGGACATTTAAATTCGTAAAATATTTTAAATGTCCAAATACTCCTTGAAATGTTCCATGTTGGATATATTCATCCGGTGGGCATGTGTAGTTTAGTTATTTTGAAAGGGTCTAGGTACTTTTAGAAAAGCCCTAAATATTCAGAATAATAAGAAAGAGAAGCGGAAACTTACAAAGTTACAGCTTTGTGGCCCACCGTGGCGGCCCGAGGTGGCCTAGCCCACCACTTGCAGTCATCCCCCTCCTCTTGCCCAAAAGGGGAGGAAAGCGGGCTCACGCCCCGGGCCCGCCAACCCAAGACCCTGCCTCCCGGCTCTCTAGTCCGTCCCAGGCTGCCCGAACCCTCTGCCTCTTCCCTCTCTCCGGCTCCCTCTCTCCCCTAGTGTTGCGGCCCATGGCGCCTCGGCCCAGCGCCAAGCACCACCACCGGCCCTTGGCCTCCGCCGCCTCCCCGGGCACCAGAAGTCCGCCGTCGTCCTCTTGTCTCCGCCAAGCCACCGGGCGGAAGAGCCCGCATCATCCCGTCCTCATCTTCAACCTCCGGCCGCCGATAACCTCGCCGTGGATTCGCGGGCTCGGTCGTCCCGACCTCATCGACTTCCGCCGCCGAGTTCCTTTGAGCTCCTTCCGTTTCCCCTCCTTTTCTTTGCTTGTTCGTGCCCCATCCCCCCGCGTGCCCGAACACCGCCGTTCCCATGGCCGCCCAGCTCCCTTGCCCGAGCCCCTCGCCGAACCCGTGGCACCGGGCGCTTACGGTGGCCCGTGGGTGCCATCTGAGCCCGGCTTCTTCCCTACCCGCCCCGCGCCCCTTGGCCGAAACTCGGCGCCCGTGTGGTCGGCCTTTGATGCGTCTCCGGCCTTGACCACATGCCACTTCCACCATCCGAAGCCCGCAGCCCAGCCCGCGCCCTGGCCGCAAGCGGCCGTGGGAAACAACCCGGCGGGATCGCCCGTTGCCCAAAGCGTCGGCGATTTCGCCCGCTAACCCGTCATTAGTGCCTAACCACCGGTTAACCACCAGACCCACGGACCAAGGGCCCCCCGTTTAATTTAAGGCTAAAAGAAATTAGTTAGAATTAGTCTAATTCTAGTGGACCTGGCGTCGGCTGACCATCTTGGCGTTTACGGTGGCCGGACCCACATCATTGACCTAGGCCTTGGGGTAGGGACCTGGACCCCTGGTCAGGTTTGACCGGACCAGCCCGTTGACTTTTGACGTCACACTTACGCCTGGCGCAATAAACCCTTTTGGTTTATTCTTAAATAGGAAATTCGGAAAATGTTGCAAACTTCAAAAATTCATATAAATTCAACCGTAGCTCAGTTGAAAAGATTTATATATGAAAATGATCGAAAAAATACAATCTATCCATCTGCCTTTGGTTTCATGCATGTTTAAGCAACAACCTTGCTGTTCATATCAAAACATGATAATGCACTTTATGAATTCATAGTTTGAGTTTGAATTTGAATCTTTGGTTCAAATAAGCTCAAACCTTTTCTTTCTTAAATGCATTAGCCCAAATCACAGCATATTGCCATGTCATGATCATGCATCATATTTGCATTGCATTGATTGTGTTTCTTCTTTGTTTGTTGGTGGTTGTTCCTCTCGATAGGCGTGTTCGGCGATGAGTTCGATGACACGATGAAGAAACTATATTATCTTGAAGTGCCGGGCAAGCAAAACCCCTTTTTTCATACAATCCTACTCTCTCGCTCCTGCTCTATTTTCTGCATTAGGACAACAACGTTCATCATTTTCTGATGTTGAACCTTTATCCTCTGCATGACTGTCATTCCCACGATAAATAGATGAAACCCACTAGCATGGTAGGAGTTGTTTGACCGATGTGCCTACTCATTCATGCTTGTTTGTCATGCCTATTGCTTAGAGTTGTGTTAGTGATTCGCCGGGAATGAATAGGTGTGTAAACATGTCCTCTTGTTGAGAGCTAAGTGTGGAAACGATTTGGTAAAAGTAGCGGTGAGAGGCCATGTAGGAGTACATGGTGGGTTGTCTCATTGCAGCCGTCCTCGGGAACGGATTACGTGTTTGTGATCCATGAGCAGTTTACCACACATTGGGCTCAGGCGCTCCAAGCCCTCTCCTTCTTGATCACCCTTGTTTCTGTCCGGGAGTTGCAACTAGTTTCGGTGTTTGTAGCCCTTCTGCCAGTTCACGAGTCTGCTAGCCCATGCTACAGCCTGGATTCACTAGCTGATAACGACACGCTCGATCTTGGGTCATGGATGCTGTCCACAGCAAGTTTGTGCCACTTTGGGTTTCGACTAGCCATGTCGCCAGGCTCCTTATCATATGGATGGTAGCGACACTATCATATCGTGTGCCAAAACATAGCGGTCCCGAGCAAAATGGCGACACCCGTGGGAATACCGTGCATGAGGCCGCAAAGTGATATGGCGTTACATGCTAGATCGATGTGGCATTGAGTCGGGTCTGACGTACGCTCTCGCCACTTATGCATACATACGTCATGTACCTCGGCAACCTTCAAGCGGAAGCGAGGCGAGAAGTCGGCCACAGCCTACCTAAACACTCAAGTCTCTTGTCAGGTTTATCCCTATTCGGGTTCCATCCATAAGGAGATCGGCCAGGGGTGTCCTTCATGACTAAGCGATGTGGCGAGGTTCCCAAGCCCACCATCCGGGTGCCACTTGGTACACGTGCCGCATGCCTAGTCTGTCCCAAGCCCACATGCAGGGTGCCACTTGGTAGACTACTAACACCTACAAACACCAGAAACTAGTTGCAACTCACGGGCGAGAACAAGGGTGATCAAGAAGCGAGAGGCCTTGGGCCCGGAGCCCAATGGTAATGGCTTGTTCATGGATCAAAACAGAACTCAGTTCCACGAGGGCCGGCTGCAATGAGACAACCCACCATGTACTCACCATGGCCTCTCACCTTCCTTTACCAAATCGTGTTCACACTTAGCTCACACAGTAGGACATGTTCACACACCTCACGATTACAGCCGGTGTACTAAGGTAGGGTACCTCAGTGCCCCAACTTGTGCATGGGCGTCGCGGCTCCCGGCTGGATCTACCATCGCTTGCGGAGACCATCCCGATCCATATCAAGCCATTCAAGAACAAAGTGTACAAGATAGAGATCGAGACCCGGCAAGAGGAGCTTGCCGGAAGGCCATCCGGCTCAAGACTACATCACTCCATGAGGCCTGGCGAAGGAGCTCATGGGGAGACTAGAAGACTAAATCGTAGAGAACCGCCCGGCGCTCTCAGCGTCAGCGAGGGCCGAGGCTGACAGCTTCTAAGCCGACAAGCCCGGGTCCGGCAGATCAAGACCCGGCAAGGTACTTGCTTGGGAGATCTGTTGTGTGCGCCTCGGCTCATACGCCTGGCGTCGCTTTAGCTTTCTCCGAGAGCGGCGTGGCGGATGGGTTGTGCATGCAGGGTCGGTGGCACTCCGCGGTGGTGGATCCATCGCCGTGGCGGAACGAGACGCAAGAGGCGGGGAGCTTTTGAGGCGGCAGTGGGCGATAAATGCCCTGTCCCCTCTGTCAAAAGAGGTAGAATCCTTTGTTCAAGCCTTGTTTTGCTGTTTCCCTTGCTTTGTTCAACTACCACCTCTTACATTTTTTGCCTCTACCCTCGTTGACACACAGTCGGTGACCCTTGCACTATAAAAGGGAGGCCCATGCACAACGTGGGGGTTCAAACCATTTCAACTCCCGCTTCGGTGTAGCTGCTCTGTAGCTCCTCAAGCTCCGAGCACAATACAACACAAAGCAGGTGGGTTTTACCACGACCATCATGACTGAAGCTGGGTAAAAACCATGCAGCGCATCGCCTCGTCTGCTCTACTGTGCCTCCTCCGCCCTCGTCCGCGAACACGAGGGCCCGGCCTAGGTGTCAGGCGGCTCCCTCAGCGCCTCCGTCGCGCCCGACATCTTTAGCGCGCAGTGCGAGGCGTCGGGGTTATCGGACCTGATCCGGCGTTGGCGCGTTCTTCATCAACCTCTCCAGCCGTCGGCAACTTCGCCGAGCAACTCCGCCATGGCCCGAAGGCGAGGGCTTCAGGGTCGCCAGACCCGTCTGCGTCTCACCGCCGCCACGGAGCCAGCGGTGGCGGAGGGATGCCAGCGGAAGAGTGGACACGGCGAGGCTCATGGCGCCACCAGATCCGGGGGCAGGGCGGATGACCGCGCCTCGGTCTCCAGATCCGCGTCCCTCTCGGCTACAGCGACCAGCGGCGCCATACCACGAGAGGTGGTATCCGCCCTCTTTGAGGCAAGAATAAGCCAGGCTCGCGGGATACTCGGACTCTGTCCATACATGAGCAAAGCGAAAGTGCGGAAGCGAGGCTTTGCTCCTCCTATGCTACTAGGAGTCGAGCATATCACATTTCTCGCGCTTCGCTCGCTCCCTCCGCCGGCAAGTGCATCTCCACTGAAGCCTTCTGGCACGTAAATGAGACCATCATCGAGCTCCAAGTCCGGCTAGGACAGCTCAGTGTTCACTCCGACAAGCGCCGCCTCGGGCGCTATAAGCCCGGCGATGACGGCTCTAGTGCTTTCGTTCCGGCAAGCGCTCCCAGTCTTTGCTGCTGTCGAGGGCCTTTCGCCGAGCTCCACCACCGACAAGTCGAAGAAAAAGAAAAAGCTAAATCGCTCGAGCTTTTGTGCGAGCACTCCTTAATCCCATGCTTTTATTTGTTATATCCTCGTCGTTAGTCGCTTTGCATAAACTTGTCTTGTGGAGGGCCTGCGTGAATAGCCACACCCTTATCTTGCTTGAGCACACTCAGCGAGTTAAAAGTGAGCGCGACCAACCAGCGCCCTTGTTGCGTTTAGTGCGCTTTCGGCAAGTTAGTGCGTCGCTGACTAGGCAGCGGCAGGTTGCTTGAGCGACACCCGACCGGCGAGGCTGGCGATGTTCCGCACTCAGCAAGTGTGTTAAGCACGGCAAGTTCCCTAAAGCGTGGGGTAAGCGCACAAAGGATGTAAAGTAGAGGTGTAGCGTGGCAAGCCTGCCGTGAGATGTCGCCGTATGAGAGACTTGAGCAGCGAGAGGAGCAAGTCGTGGCCCGATTGCGTGCTTGGTTTGTTTAGAGAGTCGCTCGACAAACACAAGTGTCTTTGCTGCACCCATACCTTGCTTCGAGCACCTTGACAAGTTAAGCGTCATAAGCGGCCCGCAAGGTTGTTCTGGGAGCGACACACGCCGGTATCCTTCCGACAACGTGTTCGCCCGGCAAGCTCCCGGGGCGTAGAGTACAAACATCTGAAGGGACGAAACGCGGCATCATATTCCTTGATCAAGGTTATATACATATACATGAACATGATGAAGGCTGTTGCGAGATCTATCTGGCTGTTTTCATGGCTGAAATTATAGCGACAAGGAGAAACCCGGAAGGGCACACCAGCACGGGCGGCAAGCAGCGAGTCAGGGGCTGCGAAATGCAAGGTTCTTCCGGCAAGCCAGCCTCATTTGAAATTCTGCAGCCAAGATTCGTCTCCGACAGCTAAATTCTTTGGGGCGATATCGAATGAGTTTTCATCCCTCGTCATGCATCCTCTCATGGACCGGAAAAGCGGGCTGCGTCTTTGAGCGGCGTGTCTTGTAAAACCGTGCGTGGAGGGCAGGTAAATGTGATTCGCGTACTTGTTTTGTTTCGAGTCCGCTCAACAAACACAAGTGTGCGGTGCACCATATCTTCTTTCGAGCACCTTTCGGCCAAGTTAAGCGTCATAGCGGCCGACAGGTTACTTGGAAGCTTAACACGCCGGTAGGCTGTCACTTTTCGGCAAAGCGTGTCCGCCCGACAAGCTCCCGATAAGCGTAAGAACATACAGGCGAGATCAAGTAAAAGACTTCGATCCGCAAGCATTCCTCTCTTTCATTAAAAACATCCTAGTTTGATACAAGTCCATAGAGGATGAAAAACATGATAGAGAGGATTACAAGTTTTAAATCTGCTAAGGCGAAGGCTTACAAATTGAAAGATAAGGTGCCCGTGATCCCTTTCTGTTTCTCATTAGGTTCGGGAGGTAGGTCAAGGCCGTGACTTCTTGGGGAGAAAGAGGCGCCTAGGAGGCGTGGCGGTGGTGCCGCCGTGCCTCGGGAGCTGCGCCAGGTGGCGGGCATGAGGCACCCCGGAGGCTCTGGCGCGAGAAGACACCAAGAGAACACCGAGGGCGGCCGGGAGCTTGGCGGAGGCAGAGGCGTGGAGGCGAGCTTGAAGGCGGGGTGGTGGGACATCGGCCTTGTCGAGGGCACTTGCCTCGTGCTCGATTGTGGCCTTGCCCATCCCCCTCTTCCTCTTCCGCAGCCTCCCTCGCCCGGCCGCCCAAGGCGGCCGGGAGTTGAGCGGCACCCGAGGCAGGTCGCCCGGTGTGTGAGCAGCGGTGTCCAGGCGCCTGGTCGGACCCGCCATCTCGTCGTGTCGCTCCCTCCTCGTCCTCTCGCTCGAGAGGGCCTTAGCTATCAGAGCTGTCCACAGCAGCGGGTCCCGTAGTCCCGAAGACCTTGGCGGCGAAGGTCGCCCTCCATTAACGAAATGGAGGTAAACCCGCCGTCAAGCTATGGATCGGCGAGCGTCTTCCACCCTCGGTCGAAGAACATCACCCGGCGGGGCTGGGGACCGCGACACTCCTCGAGTGCCGCTGATCCCGCAACCCTCATGCGCAACTCCATCACGTCAGGTGGATCCGGTCCCGCCAGCGTCCATAAGCAGGGGCGGCGGCGGGAGGCGGCGGCAAGCGCCCGGCGAAGCGATGAAGAACTCCGAGGTCATCTCGGTGTGGACGCACCGTGGTTTGGAGGCGTCGGGGAGGCAGAGGCACATCACCACGACCGCCTCTCCCCGACCGCCTCGGCCGCCCTCGGCCTCGTCCGTGGCCGCGCCCCTCCTCCCTCTCCTCTCGGAGCGGCTCCGCGCCCAGGGAGCAGGATAAGGAAGCGGTCGCTTCTGGGCGACCCTCGCTGCCAGTTGAAGGCCGGGGTTTCCTCCTCCATGGCGAAAGAAGAGCGAGAAGGCGAAGGCGAAGGGAAGAGGATGAGTGTGGCCATTGTGCTCCCTTCGCCCCCCCTTTTTAAGGGGTGAGGTGGGGCTCAACGCCCGCTCAGCAATCAATGACAGAGCGGAGGCGGAGAGCGAGGCTGGCCTTCTCCCGCCCGTGGCTCGGTCTCCCACCGCCGCCCACGACCCGTGCATCACGGGCGTGTGGCGGGCCGGGCGGCGGGTGGCGACCTCACTGCACCCGCGATCACGGGGTGGATGCCTTAAAAAGCGCATCGCCGCCCGTCTCCCGACGCGCAATCGGCGCGTGCCATTGCGGGAGAAGCGGCGGATCACGAAGTGGGTCGACGCGCCATGGGCCGTGTGCCGCGCCTTGTTTTGGGCCTGGCCAGCAGCGTCGGCAAATGTGTAAACAGGCAGGGGGCTCTGTCCGGTGTACTAAGGTGAGGTACCTCGGGTACCAACGTACTGAGCGATCGCCACTCCAGCAGCTGGATCTACTATCCTTGCTGGGAGACCATCCCGATCCATATCAAGCCATTCAAGAACAAAAGTGTACAAGATAGAAGATCGAGACCCGGCAAGAGGAGCTTGCGGGAAGGCCGTCGAGGCTCAAGACTACATCACTCATGAGGCCTGGCGAAGGAGCTGCGCCCGGGAGACTAGAAGACTAAATCGTAGAAGACACGCCCGGCGCTATCGCGTCGGCAGGGAGCCAAGGGGGCGACAAGCTTCAAGCCCGACAAGCCCGGGTCGGCAAGATCAAGACCCGACAGCGTACTTGCGGGAGAGCTGTTGTGCGCACTCCAGCTCATCGCCTGGCGTCGCCTTTAGCTTTCTCGAGGGCGGCGTGGCGGATGGTGTCTTGCATGGAGGTGCGGTGGCACTCCGTGTGTGGATCCATCGCCCGTGGCAGACCGAACGCAAGGCGGGAGCTTTTAGGCGGCAGCGGGCATTAAATGCCCTTGTCCCCTCTGTCAAAAGTAGGTAGAATCCTTTGTTCAACCTTTAGTGCCTTGTTCCCTTGTTTCAACTACCACCTCTTTTACATTTTACCCTCTACCCTACGTTGACACTGTCGTGACCCTTGCACTATAAAAGGAGGCCCATGCGTAGCGTGGGGGGTTGAACCATTGCAACTCGCTCGGTGTAGGCTCTGTAGCTCTTCAAGCTCCGAGCACAATACAACCTAAGCAGCGATGAGGGTTTCAAACCATGCAGCGGCGAGCTAGGTAAAGCTCCGCCCGCGCGATTGCCTCGTCTGCTCTCATGCCTCCTCGCCCCTCGTACCGAACACCACGAAGGGCCCGGCCCATAGGTGTCCCAGTGACGGCTCCCTCAGCGCCTCCCGTCCGCCCGATTCATTCCGATGAATGAGACCTGACTCAACTCTAAGCAATAGCAGGCATGACAAACAAGCAAGAATGGTAGGCACATCAGGCTGAAACAACTCCTACTCATGCTACTTGGTTTCATCTATTCTTTGTGGAATGGCGGTCATCCCGAGAGGATAAAGGGTTCAACTACCGCAGCATGTGATTGTATCGTTGTTGTCTAATGCGGTAAAATATAGGCGAAGCGAGAGTGTAGTTATGTCGGAATGAACAACGGGGTTTTGCTTGCACTACGAAGATATAGCTCTTCGCCGGTGTCATTGAACTCATCGTTGGAACATCGCCTACAGAGAGGACAAATCCGGCAAACAAAGAGGGACACAATCAATGCAATGCAACAAATATGATGCATGATAATGTCATGTAATATCTTTGTTGATTGAGCTAATGCAACTAGAAACAGTTAAGTGAAATGGTTTGAACCAAAGGTTCAAATTCAACTCCATATGTGATTATTTAAATGCCATTCACTTAGTTTGTCCTAAACAGAAGCCATAAGTTGTTCTAACATGCATGAAAATGGTACAGATGGATAGATTGGATTTTCGATAATTTTCATATATAAATTATTTCAATCGAGCTACGGTTGAATTTCTATGATTTTTAAGTTTATACTATTTTACGGAATTTCTGATTTATTTTAAATCGAAAATTATTAGCTGCGTCAACATCGGCGTCCTTTGTGGCGTCAGCAGGTCAACTTCGGTTGACCAGGTCAAACCTGACCGGTGGGGTCCTTTAGTCGATCCTGCAGATGTTATACGTGTCACCCAGACGGGTGAAAGTGATCGTGACGAAGCCAAAATCAACGACATGTGGGCCCGATGGATTAGTCTAAGTTAAGCAGGGAATAAATCCGGGGTTAATTAGGCGTGGGGCCCATCGTCGGTGCACACCCTAAACTAACGTGGTTAGTTAACCTAACCTAATGGCGTAAATCGTGACGGCGTTTAGCTTGATGGCGAAATCCCGGCGGTGGCTGCCGGTGTTGCTTTCCGGGGCGGTGCTACGGCGTCGGTGGATCGCTAAAGGCACCAAAGTAAAGCCCATCCCAGCGCATCAGGGGCGGAGGGAGGCAGCGGGGTGGCGAACTCGATGTCTGTTAGCCCTTCGGCCGGTTCACTGAGTCCTATTAGCCCGTGCTTCTGACTGATTATTTCGTGATGACCGACACGTTCGATCTTTGGGTCATGGATGCCTGTCACTAAGTTTGTGCCACTTTGGGTTTCGACTAGCCATGTCACCGGGCTCCTTATCATATGGATGCTAGCGACACTATCATATCGTGTGCCAAAAAGCATAACGGTCCGGGAAAAGGTAAGCGACACCATTAGGAGATATCGTCGTGAGGCATAAAGTGATATGGTGTTACATGCTAGATCGATGTGACATTGAGTCGGGGCCTGACAGCTTTGGTATCGAGCTTTGGCACTATGCAGTTACCAAGCCAAAGTGGTTGAAGTTGTGTCTAGAAATGCTTTAGTTATGTAGGGAATTGATTGTGGATGGAGCGTAAGGCTCTTTTTACTCCTTATACGTATGCCTTACGATCTGAGTCATCTTATTTTTCCTCTGAGTTAAGGAACTAGGCTATCTCTTCTTTATATTAGGATCACGTGTTTCTAATCCGTAATTATAGGATTGTTGGTTTCAAGCCTCGATTAAGTTCCTACTACTTGTATATGTTAGTTGTTGATCTCGAAACCTTGATATTGTACTACAGTGGTTATGCCACCATTTTGCGGTATGTCTCAAATCTTTTCGAGCATTCACTGCGTTATCTTTGTCCAGGTTATCGGTTTCTAAATAATCGATGCATTTGTTCCAAATCCTTCCGTTTCAAAGTTCCTTTGTGCGAGATTAACCACGATGCGGTGAGTTGAGGTACTCTATTGCCTCGGCGTATATGTTGGAGCTATTATTATGACCCTAGATGTCTAGAGTATTACCTAGTAATTTAGCCATGCTTTGTGTTCCCGGTGTGATGATTACGGCCATCGGTCTCGAAAGCATCCTGTGCCACTTAGTATGTAGGTATTCCACCTCGGGTTTTGAACGAGATTCACCCTACTTACTTCATGTTGATAGTGGTTGCTAGTTCCTTTAGGTTATTAGTAACCTTGCGATAGTTCTCGAGTTAAGTGGTATATCGTTCTTCCAAATACCATTAGCGCTTATAGCGAGAAGTTCTTGAACAAAAGATCACAACCGAGTGCTCTAGATGAGTTCTCCATTCTATATTCGAATCGCAGTTCTACCTTACCATGGGTTATCAGGAAGAAATGTTGAGCTTTGCTCGACATACTAATCTATCATCCACAACTCGAAAATCATATGCTCCTTTGAGTTGTCCCTCTTTAGTTGTCTTACGACCTTCATCTATCAATTTATAGTCAAGAGTATCGTGCATTGGTTCATCGATGCCTATTACTCTTGTGGTCCGTCAAGCCATTCTATTGGAATGACTAGGAGAAACAAACTCGATGCCTCTTCATATCCGAGTTGGGTCAAAGTTGTATTCCATAGATCAAAATGCCAATCCGACTTAAGTGTTCTACCTTGAAGTATTACCTTCTTTATGTCGAGGATTGTTATGAGAATTGCACCATCTCTTATGAATTCTTGGCGGTTGATACTTCTAGCCATCATTTCATTTCTTGGTTCCGTGTTGTTGCCAACCGGAATGCGTGAGTGAATCATGTTGTGTGAACTCAATACTCCTAGCTGTGTTGCTTGGTAGTTAATGGACAATAATTTCATTCTTAGTGTGTTGGTTCTTGAATCATCATTCTAAGACTGATTGTGCTACCTAGTCCTTATTTCTGGTGCACTCTTGATCAATGAGCTAGGATTTTGGCAATCCTCACTATTCTTGTCATATCGTCTTGCCGGAAAAGCAAGATTGTTCTCGAGCTTAGAAACATATCGGTGGTTCGTGATTCTCCGAATGTCTTCTGGAGTATCACCAGGATGTCACTGACCGCTATATTGAAACTCGTGATCAAGTTGGTTTTCGAAACCACTCTTTCTCCAAGAATCCGTGTTGGATACCTAGGCTAGTTGGCTAAGCTAAACAACAACTTGGAGTTGGAAGATGAAAGCTTGTCAGGCTAGTTCATTCAAAGGATATCTTTGTGTGTGTGCGTGTGTTCAAGAAAGATGATATCTTCATTGATTGATCCTCATGGTCGATTGTTGGATTGTGTCTTACCCCAAACCTTTGATTTGAGTATGGGCTATCATCAAATCAAATCGGAATAACGATGTTAAATATTTGTCTTACTCGTTGTTGATTCCTCGAGCATACACCATTATATCTTTTGGAGTGCGACCATGTTAGCACCTTGTTCACATAATTACGAATTCCTTCTTCATGGAACGGGATGAATTGTTGTTGAGCCATCGGCAACATATTTAACCTCTCCATGATTGTGTTGAACATCCAGCTAGTATTGAAACTTATATAAGCATTATCTTCATGACCCCTCATGGATCATATGTGGGATGAAGATGTGACTTTCTCAATTCACGTGCACTTGGTGTAAGTTGCGCCGTGGATCGAAAGATTGTTTTGCTTCCTTTGGAATCATCCCAAGTCAGCCATGCGTGAAGTATACATTGGATTGTGAGATTAGCTACCTTCATTCTATATGTGTTCCTATGCATAAGCCAGATTGACTTGTTCAAGGAGAGGTTCCTTCTTAAGAGCAAGACTTACATAAGACTTGATATCTAGATGATGGTTTGAACTGGTAGTATTTTATTATAAGACTACTCGTGGTCACATGCACCATGGGACAACGTGTTCACATGTTTGTGTGAGAACCTCATATTTTGGAGCTTGCTATCGTTTCATTTCGAGAATCTAGCGTCATCTCGTCGTTTGTGTTGCAAACTTTCTTTTCGGACATGTTGTATTATCTAACGGATCACGAGAATCTCGGTGAGATATGATGGTTGGAACACTTCAACATTTGCATGTTGTTCGGCAACACACCCATCGTGCCAATTTCCATGGTGCCCCTCGATGTCGATGTCAGGATCATCCTCAAAAGTGGACCGCCATAGGTCCCATCCATTTCCGGTGATAAGCAAAAGTCATCCATTCGTTGTCTTGACAAGGTAGTCCATCATCCATTCTAGTATGAGTATGTCTTTTATTGAACTCTTTCAACCAATCGATTGTGATTTGCCTTAAATTGGTATTAAGTTTCAATGATCTACGTATCAAAGGTAATTCTTTTTGCCATAAGGATGATTCTCTGAGCCACCCTCCTAAGGTACCCGTTATGGAATCATGGCAGTTTATCCTCGCTACTTGAAACCCTCGTCAAATTGCTTCTTCCATCCCTCTGATGCATGTTTTGCCTCTCGGCTCGAGATGTTTCTATGTCTCATTCCATGAATTGATCTTGTGATCATTAATATGATCGAAGTTTGAATCTAAATCGATTCTTCTAAAATTCTCCTTTCTACTTGTTGTCATGTGGGATGTAGTTCTCGAGCAAGGCGTCGAGACAAAGATGATGATCGAATCAAGGTTCTTATGAAGTGCAACCTAGATCGTGAAGATTATGTTAGTTTGTGTTCCCCTTCATTTTACCCTATGCTTGAATCTAGGGAATGAGATTCTTGTTTAGTAAGGGGTGGTTGTCACATCCACAGTCACGGCATGTAGTAGGCTAGCCCTTCATGTGTGCATCATGTTTAACTTTTCAAATGAAGTTGAAATGGGATTGTTCAAACCCTACTAGCAGATCAAATCAAATAGGTTCAACATAAAATCATTTTCAATGAACCTAAAATGCCCTTCTAAAATGTTTATCATCTTTGCCTTGGTCTTAAACCTCGACAAAATGATGCACAATTTTCTAGGTCATCCTAAGGTCCTTGAATTAAATCATAAGTATTTGAATTTGGACATTTAAATTCTGTAAAATATTTTAAATGTCAAATACTCCTAAGCGAAATGTTCCATGTTGGATATATTACGTCGGTGGGCATGTGTAGTTTAGTTATTTTTGAAAAGGTCTAGTACTTTTAGAAAAGCCCTAAATATTACTGAATAATAGAAAGCAGGAAAGAAACTTACGTAAGTTACAGCTTTGTGTGTACCACATTTGGCGGCCCGAGGCCTAGCCTTCCACAGCGCGAGTCATCCCCCTCCTCTTGCGGAACGAGGAAGCGAACACGCCCACGGCCTTACGCCGGCATGACCTGCACCCGCCTCCCGGCTCTCTAGTCGCGTCGGCGGGCTGCCACGAACCCTGCCTCTTCCCCTCTCTCCACGGCTCCCACTCTCTCCCTAGTGTTCAGCGTGCACGTCGCGGCGCCTGGTATGTGGCTTACCGCCACCACGGCAGCCTCCGCCGCCTCCCGGCGCACCAAGAAGTCCCCGTGCGTCCTCTCTTTGTCTCATGCCAAGCCATGGCGGAAAACCCTACGACATCATCGTCCTCATCTTCAACCTCCGACGCGATATGCCGTGGATTCGCGGGCTCGGTCGTCCCGACCTCGCCGACTCGCCGCCGAGTTCCTGTGAGCTCCTTCGTTTCCCTCCTTTTCTTTGCTTGTTCGTGCCACGGCATCCCGCCAGCGTGCCGACACCCTTGCCATATGGCCGCAGCTCCCTTGCCCAGGCCTCACGCCCGAACCCGTGGCACGGGCGCCGGTGGCCGTGGTGCCATCTGGAACCGACTTCTTCTCCTACGCCAGCGCCCGCACCCGACAGCTCGGCCGCCGTCGTGATCGACGCGTGATGCGTCTCGGCTTGACCCGGCACATGCCACTTCCACCATCAAAGCCCCGTGACAGCTCCCCAGCAGCGCTGGCAGCATAGCGGTGGCGGAAACAACGGCGGCGATAACGCCGTTGCAGCAACTTAAGTCGGCGATTAATCGCCCGGCTAACCCGTCATGCTGCCTAACCACCTGGTTAACCACCTGACCCGAACAATCGGGCCACTGTTTAATTAACGGCTAAAGAAATTAGTTAGAATTAGTCTAATTCTAGTGGACCCGCGTCGGCGTGACCATCTTGGCAATACGCTGACCGGACCCACATCATTTCCTGGCTGCTTTGGGTGCTGACGGTGGACCAGCGGTCGAGGTTTGGCCGGACCAGCCCGTTGACTTATTGACGTCACACTTCGCGGTGACGCGCAAACCCTTTTACGGATTTATTCTTAAATAGGAAATTCAGAAAATGTTGCAAACTCTAAAATTCATATAAATTCAACGCTCAGTTGAAAAGATTTATATAAAAATGATCAAAAATACAATATCCATCTTTTGGTTTCATGTGTTTAAGCAACAACCTTGCTGTTCATATCAAAACATGATAATGCACTTTATGAATTCATAGTTTGAGTTTGAATTTGAATCTTTGGTTCAAATAAGCTCAAACCTTCATTCTTATATATTGCATTAGCCCAAATCAGGCATATTGCCATGTCATGATCATGCATCATATTGTGCATTGCATTGATTGTGTTTCTTCTTTGTTTGTTGGTGGTTGTTCCTCTCGATAGGCGTGTTAAACTGATGAGTTCGATGACACCGATGAAGAAACTATATTATCTTGAAGTGCCGGGCAAGCAAAACCCCTTGTTCATTCCGATACAATCCTACTCTCGCTCCTGCTCTATTTTTGCATTAGGACAACAACGATTCATATTACTTCTGCGGTAGTTGAACCCCTTATCCTCTGCATGACTGTCATTCCACGAAATAGATGAAACCCACTAGCATGGTAGGAGTTGTTTGAGCACGATGTGCCTACTCATTCATGCTTGTTTGTTGCTTCTTAGAGTTGTGTTAGATCAATTCATCGGGAATGAATCAGGTGTGTAACATGTCTCTGTTGAGCTAAGTGTGTGAACACGATTTAGTAAAATAGTGGTGAGAGGCCATGTAGGAGTACATGGTGGGTTGTCTCATTACGGCCGTCCTCAGAATGAGTTACGTGTTTGTGATCCATGAGCAGTTACTACCACACATTGGGCTCAAGGCGCTCCAAGCCCTCTCGGCTTCTTGATCCCCTTGTTCTCTGTCCAGGAGTTGCAACTAGTTTACGTGTTTGTAGGTAGTGTTAGTAGTCTACCAAGTGGCACCCGGTATAGTGGGCTTAGGGACAGACTAAACCTGATGTACGGTGTACCAAGTGGCACCGGATGACTTGTGAACCCGCTCATCGTTTTGGCGACACGGCGGATCTCCTGCGGATGGAACCCGAATAGGCGATAAACACTGGGCGAAGACTTGAGTTTAGGTAGGCCGTGGCCGACTCCTGCAGCTTCCGCTTGAAGGTTGCGAGGTACATGGCGTGTCTGGGCGATAAGTGGCAGCGTGTGTGAAGTACACCCTGGGGTTATCATTATCTATTTGAATAGCGGATTCCTCGGATGGAAACTTGGACCCCTTATGCAGTTCATAGACAAGTGAAGTGGATACTCTAAAATCGCAAGATAAGCATGAGTGCTATGGATGGCGTTCTCGTGGGAGGCGGGGCGGATCCATAGTGGTGTATTGATATGGTGAATATGTGGACTCGTAATGGCACCTCAAAGTTACTTCGCGATCGTGGTTTAGGATAGCCACAGAAGGCTCTAACTGCTGCTGCGGTCAAACTCCACCACCCCTTTGTTGATCTTGCATATGTAGTTAGATTCGATGTAAGTCTTCTGGGTACATTTGTACTCACGTTTGCCTATTTTATTTTTTAGAGAGACTTGATCTCGCTAGTAGTTCCAGGACTTGACATTTAACATTACCTCAGCTACAATCTTGTGCCTCGGCGAGGATCGTGGGTAGTCGGGCTTTTCGGTTTTTCATTTATAGATGTCGTACTCGGACATGTTAAGCTTCGCTTGTGCTTTGACTTGTATGCTCGAATGCTGGGTCGAGAGACCCATGTTGTAATATCTCGCTCCTCGGGCCTATTGAATAAAATACTTGAGTCGTAGAGTTATGTTGTGATGCCATGTTGTATTTGCACATATCGAGCATATTGTGTGTATGTTATTGAAATGCTTGGTATGTGTGGGATCAGCTATCTAGTTGTTTATTCTTAGTAGCCTCTCTTACGGAAATGTCTCCTAGTGTTTCACGAGCCATGGTAGCACTCTTGCTCGGAACACTAGGCTGGCGAGCATGTGTCCTTCTTCGTTCCTGTCATGTCCTTGAAATGTCATGATGAATACGGAGTCCTATTAGCCCACTCTGGCCAGGTTCCAGTGCCTTCGATGCTGACACAGATTCACTTTCGTGATTAAAACACGTTCGATGCTGGTCATGGATACTGTCCTGTAAGTTTGTGCCACTTTGGGTTCTGACTAGCCATGTCGGCCGGGCTCCTTATCATATGGATGCTAGCGACACTATCATATCGTGTGCCAAAAGGCATAAGCGGTCGAGCAAAAGTAAGCGACACCGATGGGGATACCGTCGTGAAAAGTGTGATGGTGTTACATGCTAGATGATGTGGTGAGAGGTCGACGACTTTGGTATCGAGCTTGGTATTTGTGGATTACCAAGCAAACTGGTGAAGTTGAGTCTAGAAATGCTTTAGATATGTGAAATTGATTGTGGGATGGAGCGTAAGGCTCTTTTACTCCTTTACCTTATGCCTTGATCTGAGTCAACCTCTTCTCTTCTACGGGATTAAGAACTAGGCTTCTCATCTTTCTATCGGGATCACGCGTTACTAATCCGTAGACTTATAGGATTGATGGATTTAAGCCTTAGTTCAGTTCCTACTACTTCGTATGTTACTTGTTGATCTCGAAATCTTGATATTGTGTTGAGTGGCGATGCCACCATTTTTTATATATCTAAATTCTTTTGAGCATTTCAGCCGTTATCTTTGTCCAAGTCATCAGTGCGAAGCATTTGCAAATTCTTTCCCTGGTCTTGATGTTCCTTTGGGCGGGTTAATCACACTAATTGCGAGTTGAGGTATTCTATTGCCTCGACATATATATTGGAATTATTATTATGACCTAGTGTCTTAGGATCATTGATTATCTAGCCATGATTTGTGTCGATGTGATGATTAAGCCATCATTCTCAACATCCGTGATGCCATTTAGTAGTAGGTATTCTATTCCTTGGGGTTTGAACCGAGATTCACTACTTATTTCGTGTTGATAGTGTTTGCTAATTCCTTTAGGAAATTAGTATGCATTAATCCTCGAGGTGCATGGTATTTCCTTCTTCCAAATACTATGAACCTTACGGCGGATGTTTGTTGGATCAGAAGATCCTTGAGTGCCCTTGATGAGTTCTTCTCTATATGGTGACTCTTACTTGCTCAACTTTTACGCATGGGTTATCCGGAAGAATATGTTGAACTAGATTGACATGCTAGTCCATGCATCCACAACTCGAAAAAATATTCTTTTGGTTTGTCCCTCTTTAGTTAATTCGATCTATCATTTGATAGTCAAGAGTATCGTGCATAGTTTGATACCTATTACTCTTGTGGTCCGTAAACCATTCCATTCGAATGACTAGGAGAAAGCGAACTCGATTACCTTGTCCATTTCGGATTGGGTCCAAGCGTTCGTACTCATGATCAAATACTAATCCACTTTTTACTGTTCTACCTTGGAGTAATACCATCTTTATATCAAAATATCATGGGAATTGCACCATCCTATGAATTCTTGATGTAGTAATATCCGCCATCATTACTCATTCCTCGGTTCCGTGTTATGCATAACCGAATGCCGACAAGTGATTAATGATGTGTGAAATCAATACTCCTAAACTTTGTTGCTAGTAGTTAAGGACATTAACCCCACTCTTAGCATGTTGATTTTGAATCATCACCTAAAGTATGATTGTGCTATCTAGCCCATTTCCGGTGCACTCTCCGATCAATGAGTTAGGATCTTGTCAATCCCTCACTCCTTTGATCATATCATCTTTCCACGAAAAGCAAGGTTGTTCGAGCTTAGTAACATCGGTGGTTCATGATTTTACGAATATCTTCTCGGAGTATTACGGGTTGTCACTGATCGCTATGTTGAGCTCGTGATCAAGTTGGTTTTGAAACCACTCTTTCTCCAAATCCGTGTTGGATACCTGGGCTAGTTGGCTAAGCTAAACAACAACTTGGAGAGTTGGGAGATAAAACGGAGTCTGTAGCCCTTCTGCCAGTTCACGAGTCTGCTAGCCCATGCTACAGCCTGGATTCACTAGCTGATAACGACACGCTCGATCTTGGGTCATGGATGCTGTCCACAGCAAGTTTGTGCCACTTTGGGTTTCGACTAGCCATGTCGCCAGGCTCCTTATCATATGGATGGTAGCGACACTATCATATCGTGTGCCAAAACATAGCGGTCCCGAGCAAAATGGCGACACCCGTGGGAATACCGTGCATGAGGCCGCAAAGTGATATGGCGTTACATGCTAGATCGATGTGGCATTGAGTCGGGTCTGACGTACGCTCTCGCCACTTATGCATACATACGTCATGTACCTCGGCAACCTTCAAGCGGAAGCGAGGCGAGAAGTCGGCCACAGCCTACCTAAACACTCAAGTCTCTTGTCAGGTTTATCCCTATTCGGGTTCCATCCATAAGGAGATCGGCCAGGGGTGTCCTTCATGACTAAGCGATGTGGCGAGGTTCCCAAGCCCACCATCCGGGTGCCACTTGGTACACGTGCCGCATGCCTAGTCTGTCCCAAGCCCACATGCAGGGTGCCACTTGGTAGACTACTAACACCTACAAACACCAGAAACTAGTTGCAACTCACGGGCGAGAACAAGGGTGATCAAGAAGCGAGAGGCCTTGGGCCCGGAGCCCAATGGTAATGGCTTGTTCATGGATCAAAACAGAACTCAGTTCCACGAGGGCCGGCTGCAATGAGACAACCCACCATGTACTCACCATGGCCTCTCACCTTCCTTTACCAAATCGTGTTCACACTTAGCTCACACAGTAGGACATGTTCACACACCTCACGATTACAGCCGGTGTACTAAGGTAGGGTACCTCAGTGCCCCAACTTGTGCATGGGCGTCGCGGCTCCCGGCTGGATCTACCATCGCTTGCGGAGACCATCCCGATCCATATCAAGCCATTCAAGAACAAAGTGTACAAGATAGAGATCGAGACCCGGCAAGAGGAGCTTGCCGGAAGGCCATCCGGCTCAAGACTACATCACTCCATGAGGCCTGGCGAAGGAGCTCATGGGGAGACTAGAAGACTAAATCGTAGAGAACCGCCCGGCGCTCTCAGCGTCAGCGAGGGCCGAGGCTGACAGCTTCTAAGCCGACAAGCCCGGGTCCGGCAGATCAAGACCCGGCAAGGTACTTGCTTGGGAGATCTGTTGTGTGCGCCTCGGCTCATACGCCTGGCGTCGCTTTAGCTTTCTCCGAGAGCGGCGTGGCGGATGGGTTGTGCATGCAGGGTCGGTGGCACTCCGCGGTGGTGGATCCATCGCCGTGGCGGAACGAGACGCAAGAGGCGGGGAGCTTTTGAGGCGGCAGTGGGCGATAAATGCCCTGTCCCCTCTGTCAAAAGAGGTAGAATCCTTTGTTCAAGCCTTGTTTTGCTGTTTCCCTTGCTTTGTTCAACTACCACCTCTTACATTTTTTGCCTCTACCCTCGTTGACACACAGTCGGTGACCCTTGCACTATAAAAGGGAGGCCCATGCACAACGTGGGGGTTCAAACCATTTCAACTCCCGCTTCGGTGTAGCTGCTCTGTAGCTCCTCAAGCTCCGAGCACAATACAACACAAAGCAGGTGGGTTTTACCACGACCATCATGACTGAAGCTGGGTAAAAACCATGCAGCGCATCGCCTCGTCTGCTCTACTGTGCCTCCTCCGCCCTCGTCCGCGAACACGAGGGCCCGGCCTAGGTGTCAGGCGGCTCCCTCAGCGCCTCCGTCGCGCCCGACATCTTTAGCGCGCAGTGCGAGGCGTCGGGGTTATCGGACCTGATCCGGCGTTGGCGCGTTCTTCATCAACCTCTCCAGCCGTCGGCAACTTCGCCGAGCAACTCCGCCATGGCCCGAAGGCGAGGGCTTCAGGGTCGCCAGACCCGTCTGCGTCTCACCGCCGCCACGGAGCCAGCGGTGGCGGAGGGATGCCAGCGGAAGAGTGGACACGGCGAGGCTCATGGCGCCACCAGATCCGGGGGCAGGGCGGATGACCGCGCCTCGGTCTCCAGATCCGCGTCCCTCTCGGCTACAGCGACCAGCGGCGCCATACCACGAGAGGTGGTATCCGCCCTCTTTGAGGCAAGAATAAGCCAGGCTCGCGGGATACTCGGACTCTGTCCATACATGAGCAAAGCGAAAGTGCGGAAGCGAGGCTTTGCTCCTCCTATGCTACTAGGAGTCGAGCATATCACATTTCTCGCGCTTCGCTCGCTCCCTCCGCCGGCAAGTGCATCTCCACTGAAGCCTTCTGGCACGTAAATGAGACCATCATCGAGCTCCAAGTCCGGCTAGGACAGCTCAGTGTTCACTCCGACAAGCGCCGCCTCGGGCGCTATAAGCCCGGCGATGACGGCTCTAGTGCTTTCGTTCCGGCAAGCGCTCCCAGTCTTTGCTGCTGTCGAGGGCCTTTCGCCGAGCTCCACCACCGACAAGTCGAAGAAAAAGAAAAAGCTAAATCGCTCGAGCTTTTGTGCGAGCACTCCTTAATCCCATGCTTTTATTTGTTATATCCTCGTCGTTAGTCGCTTTGCATAAACTTGTCTTGTGGAGGGCCTGCGTGAATAGCCACACCCTTATCTTGCTTGAGCACACTCAGCGAGTTAAAAGTGAGCGCGACCAACCAGCGCCCTTGTTGCGTTTAGTGCGCTTTCGGCAAGTTAGTGCGTCGCTGACTAGGCAGCGGCAGGTTGCTTGAGCGACACCCGACCGGCGAGGCTGGCGATGTTCCGCACTCAGCAAGTGTGTTAAGCACGGCAAGTTCCCTAAAGCGTGGGGTAAGCGCACAAAGGATGTAAAGTAGAGGTGTAGCGTGGCAAGCCTGCCGTGAGATGTCGCCGTATGAGAGACTTGAGCAGCGAGAGGAGCAAGTCGTGGCCCGATTGCGTGCTTGGTTTGTTTAGAGAGTCGCTCGACAAACACAAGTGTCTTTGCTGCACCCATACCTTGCTTCGAGCACCTTGACAAGTTAAGCGTCATAAGCGGCCCGCAAGGTTGTTCTGGGAGCGACACACGCCGGTATCCTTCCGACAACGTGTTCGCCCGGCAAGCTCCCGGGGCGTAGAGTACAAACATCTGAAGGGACGAAACGCGGCATCATATTCCTTGATCAAGGTTATATACATATACATGAACATGATGAAGGCTGTTGCGAGATCTATCTGGCTGTTTTCATGGCTGAAATTATAGCGACAAGGAGAAACCCGGAAGGGCACACCAGCACGGGCGGCAAGCAGCGAGTCAGGGGCTGCGAAATGCAAGGTTCTTCCGGCAAGCCAGCCTCATTTGAAATTCTGCAGCCAAGATTCGTCTCCGACAGCTAAATTCTTTGGGGCGATATCGAATGAGTTTTCATCCCTCGTCATGCATCCTCTCATGGACCGGAAAAGCGGGCTGCGTCTTTGAGCGGCGTGTCTTGTAAAACCGTGCGTGGAGGGCAGGTAAATGTGATTCGCGTACTTGTTTTGTTTCGAGTCCGCTCAACAAACACAAGTGTGCGGTGCACCATATCTTCTTTCGAGCACCTTTCGGCCAAGTTAAGCGTCATAGCGGCCGACAGGTTACTTGGAAGCTTAACACGCCGGTAGGCTGTCACTTTTCGGCAAAGCGTGTCCGCCCGACAAGCTCCCGATAAGCGTAAGAACATACAGGCGAGATCAAGTAAAAGACTTCGATCCGCAAGCATTCCTCTCTTTCATTAAAAACATCCTAGTTTGATACAAGTCCATAGAGGATGAAAAACATGATAGAGAGGATTACAAGTTTTAAATCTGCTAAGGCGAAGGCTTACAAATTGAAAGATAAGGTGCCCGTGATCCCTTTCTGTTTCTCATTAGGTTCGGGAGGTAGGTCAAGGCCGTGACTTCTTGGGGAGAAAGAGGCGCCTAGGAGGCGTGGCGGTGGTGCCGCCGTGCCTCGGGAGCTGCGCCAGGTGGCGGGCATGAGGCACCCCGGAGGCTCTGGCGCGAGAAGACACCAAGAGAACACCGAGGGCGGCCGGGAGCTTGGCGGAGGCAGAGGCGTGGAGGCGAGCTTGAAGGCGGGGTGGTGGGACATCGGCCTTGTCGAGGGCACTTGCCTCGTGCTCGATTGTGGCCTTGCCCATCCCCCTCTTCCTCTTCCGCAGCCTCCCTCGCCCGGCCGCCCAAGGCGGCCGGGAGTTGAGCGGCACCCGAGGCAGGTCGCCCGGTGTGTGAGCAGCGGTGTCCAGGCGCCTGGTCGGACCCGCCATCTCGTCGTGTCGCTCCCTCCTCGTCCTCTCGCTCGAGAGGGCCTTAGCTATCAGAGCTGTCCACAGCAGCGGGTCCCGTAGTCCCGAAGACCTTGGCGGCGAAGGTCGCCCTCCATTAACGAAATGGAGGTAAACCCGCCGTCAAGCTATGGATCGGCGAGCGTCTTCCACCCTCGGTCGAAGAACATCACCCGGCGGGGCTGGGGACCGCGACACTCCTCGAGTGCCGCTGATCCCGCAACCCTCATGCGCAACTCCATCACGTCAGGTGGATCCGGTCCCGCCAGCGTCCATAAGCAGGGGCGGCGGCGGGAGGCGGCGGCAAGCGCCCGGCGAAGCGATGAAGAACTCCGAGGTCATCTCGGTGTGGACGCACCGTGGTTTGGAGGCGTCGGGGAGGCAGAGGCACATCACCACGACCGCCTCTCCCCGACCGCCTCGGCCGCCCTCGGCCTCGTCCGTGGCCGCGCCCCTCCTCCCTCTCCTCTCGGAGCGGCTCCGCGCCCAGGGAGCAGGATAAGGAAGCGGTCGCTTCTGGGCGACCCTCGCTGCCAGTTGAAGGCCGGGGTTTCCTCCTCCATGGCGAAAGAAGAGCGAGAAGGCGAAGGCGAAGGGAAGAGGATGAGTGTGGCCATTGTGCTCCCTTCGCCCCCCCTTTTTAAGGGGTGAGGTGGGGCTCAACGCCCGCTCAGCAATCAATGACAGAGCGGAGGCGGAGAGCGAGGCTGGCCTTCTCCCGCCCGTGGCTCGGTCTCCCACCGCCGCCCACGACCCGTGCATCACGGGCGTGTGGCGGGCCGGGCGGCGGGTGGCGACCTCACTGCACCCGCGATCACGGGGTGGATGCCTTAAAAAGCGCATCGCCGCCCGTCTCCCGACGCGCAATCGGCGCGTGCCATTGCGGGAGAAGCGGCGGATCACGAAGTGGGTCGACGCGCCATGGGCCGTGTGCCGCGCCTTGTTTTGGGCCTGGCCAGCAGCGTCGGCAAATGTGTAAACAGGCAGGGGGCTCTGTCCGGTGTACTAAGGTGAGGTACCTCGGGTACCAACGTACTGAGCGATCGCCACTCCAGCAGCTGGATCTACTATCCTTGCTGGGAGACCATCCCGATCCATATCAAGCCATTCAAGAACAAAAGTGTACAAGATAGAAGATCGAGACCCGGCAAGAGGAGCTTGCGGGAAGGCCGTCGAGGCTCAAGACTACATCACTCATGAGGCCTGGCGAAGGAGCTGCGCCCGGGAGACTAGAAGACTAAATCGTAGAAGACACGCCCGGCGCTATCGCGTCGGCAGGGAGCCAAGGGGGCGACAAGCTTCAAGCCCGACAAGCCCGGGTCGGCAAGATCAAGACCCGACAGCGTACTTGCGGGAGAGCTGTTGTGCGCACTCCAGCTCATCGCCTGGCGTCGCCTTTAGCTTTCTCGAGGGCGGCGTGGCGGATGGTGTCTTGCATGGAGGTGCGGTGGCACTCCGTGTGTGGATCCATCGCCCGTGGCAGACCGAACGCAAGGCGGGAGCTTTTAGGCGGCAGCGGGCATTAAATGCCCTTGTCCCCTCTGTCAAAAGTAGGTAGAATCCTTTGTTCAACCTTTAGTGCCTTGTTCCCTTGTTTCAACTACCACCTCTTTTACATTTTACCCTCTACCCTACGTTGACACTGTCGTGACCCTTGCACTATAAAAGGAGGCCCATGCGTAGCGTGGGGGGTTGAACCATTGCAACTCGCTCGGTGTAGGCTCTGTAGCTCTTCAAGCTCCGAGCACAATACAACCTAAGCAGCGATGAGGGTTTCAAACCATGCAGCGGCGAGCTAGGTAAAGCTCCGCCCGCGCGATTGCCTCGTCTGCTCTCATGCCTCCTCGCCCCTCGTACCGAACACCACGAAGGGCCCGGCCCATAGGTGTCCCAGTGACGGCTCCCTCAGCGCCTCCCGTCCGCCCGATTCATTCCGATGAATGAGACCTGACTCAACTCTAAGCAATAGCAGGCATGACAAACAAGCAAGAATGGTAGGCACATCAGGCTGAAACAACTCCTACTCATGCTACTTGGTTTCATCTATTCTTTGTGGAATGGCGGTCATCCCGAGAGGATAAAGGGTTCAACTACCGCAGCATGTGATTGTATCGTTGTTGTCTAATGCGGTAAAATATAGGCGAAGCGAGAGTGTAGTTATGTCGGAATGAACAACGGGGTTTTGCTTGCACTACGAAGATATAGCTCTTCGCCGGTGTCATTGAACTCATCGTTGGAACATCGCCTACAGAGAGGACAAATCCGGCAAACAAAGAGGGACACAATCAATGCAATGCAACAAATATGATGCATGATAATGTCATGTAATATCTTTGTTGATTGAGCTAATGCAACTAGAAACAGTTAAGTGAAATGGTTTGAACCAAAGGTTCAAATTCAACTCCATATGTGATTATTTAAATGCCATTCACTTAGTTTGTCCTAAACAGAAGCCATAAGTTGTTCTAACATGCATGAAAATGGTACAGATGGATAGATTGGATTTTCGATAATTTTCATATATAAATTATTTCAATCGAGCTACGGTTGAATTTCTATGATTTTTAAGTTTATACTATTTTACGGAATTTCTGATTTATTTTAAATCGAAAATTATTAGCTGCGTCAACATCGGCGTCCTTTGTGGCGTCAGCAGGTCAACTTCGGTTGACCAGGTCAAACCTGACCGGTGGGGTCCTTTAGTCGATCCTGCAGATGTTATACGTGTCACCCAGACGGGTGAAAGTGATCGTGACGAAGCCAAAATCAACGACATGTGGGCCCGATGGATTAGTCTAAGTTAAGCAGGGAATAAATCCGGGGTTAATTAGGCGTGGGGCCCATCGTCGGTGCACACCCTAAACTAACGTGGTTAGTTAACCTAACCTAATGGCGTAAATCGTGACGGCGTTTAGCTTGATGGCGAAATCCCGGCGGTGGCTGCCGGTGTTGCTTTCCGGGGCGGTGCTACGGCGTCGGTGGATCGCTAAAGGCACCAAAGTAAAGCCCATCCCAGCGCATCAGGGGCGGAGGGAGGCAGCGGGGTGGCGAACTCGATGTCTGTTAGCCCTTCGGCCGGTTCACTGAGTCCTATTAGCCCGTGCTTCTGACTGATTATTTCGTGATGACCGACACGTTCGATCTTTGGGTCATGGATGCCTGTCACTAAGTTTGTGCCACTTTGGGTTTCGACTAGCCATGTCACCGGGCTCCTTATCATATGGATGCTAGCGACACTATCATATCGTGTGCCAAAAAGCATAACGGTCCGGGAAAAGGTAAGCGACACCATTAGGAGATATCGTCGTGAGGCATAAAGTGATATGGTGTTACATGCTAGATCGATGTGACATTGAGTCGGGGCCTGACAGCTTTGGTATCGAGCTTTGGCACTATGCAGTTACCAAGCCAAAGTGGTTGAAGTTGTGTCTAGAAATGCTTTAGTTATGTAGGGAATTGATTGTGGATGGAGCGTAAGGCTCTTTTTACTCCTTATACGTATGCCTTACGATCTGAGTCATCTTATTTTTCCTCTGAGTTAAGGAACTAGGCTATCTCTTCTTTATATTAGGATCACGTGTTTCTAATCCGTAATTATAGGATTGTTGGTTTCAAGCCTCGATTAAGTTCCTACTACTTGTATATGTTAGTTGTTGATCTCGAAACCTTGATATTGTACTACAGTGGTTATGCCACCATTTTGCGGTATGTCTCAAATCTTTTCGAGCATTCACTGCGTTATCTTTGTCCAGGTTATCGGTTTCTAAATAATCGATGCATTTGTTCCAAATCCTTCCGTTTCAAAGTTCCTTTGTGCGAGATTAACCACGATGCGGTGAGTTGAGGTACTCTATTGCCTCGGCGTATATGTTGGAGCTATTATTATGACCCTAGATGTCTAGAGTACAACATACATAGAACTTCGGTGCTTAGGATGGTTCGTGAGACAACCCACCATGTACTCTACATGGCCTCTCACGCTACCTTTACCAAATCGTGTTCACACTTCACTCTCGACATCGAACATATCATGTACTCCAATTCATTCCCAATGAATCGGACCTAACACAACTCTAAGCAATAGCAGGCATAGCATGGTAGGAACACAACATGGGCTCAATCAACTCCTACACATGCTAGTGGGTTTCAACTATTCTTTGTGGCAATGTGGTCATGCGGAGGAATGGGTTCAATCTGCGCACAAAGTAGCAGATGAATCATTGTTGTCCTAATGCATTAGCGAGCAGAGGCGAGAGAGTAGGATTGTATCGGAATGAACAAGGGGTTTGCTTGCACAGTAGATCAGCAGGGAGCCTTGCTTCACGGATAGGTACTCGAGCACTCTTTGGAGCGGGACCTGCTCGAGAAGAGCAGTGCCAACAATCAAAACACAAGCATATGCAACAATATGATGCATGAACATGGCATGAAGATGTGATGTTGTTTGAGCTAATGCAACTAGTATTCATCTTGAGTGAAGTCCATTTGGACCAAGGGTTCAAATGCAACTCAAATTAAACTCTTATAAATGCCATTTATGTGTTTTCACCTATACAGTATGTATAAGTTGGTTTGTCATGGATGAAACTAGTACAGATGGAAAGATTGCATTTTTCGATAATTTTTCATATATAAATTATTTCAATCGACCTACGGTTGAATTTCTATGAATTTTTGAAGTTTTGAACATTTTAGAATTTCTGTTTAAAAATAATTCGGAAAATAAATAATTGCGTCGACATGACGTCATACTGCGTCGGCCAGTGTCAAATCTTGACAGGTCAAACGGCGTGTAGGGGTCCACACGTCGATTATCCTGATTAGTTAACGGGGGTTATTTCTAATCTAACTTAGATTAGTGGCGGCGGGAGCCTTTATCGGTGTCTCTAGGGGGTAGTTAGTGCCTAACTAGAGACCACGTCGGCCATGGGAGTTTTGGCGTGGCGACCAACTATCTGTGGCGACTTCGCCGACTGCCTTCTGGCGGCTGGTCGCGAGAACTCTGGCGTAGCGTCGTAAATCGCGTCGAGATCTGAGTTGGAGGCTGCGGGGAAGCCGGAGCTTCGCCGGAAGCGAGGCTCAAGCGGCCGAGTTGGTAGTCTTGGCTTGAGTCTTTGCGAGGGCCTGGCGGAGGCTGCAGGCGGCGTTAACCTTCTGAGAGCTGCTTGGCGGATGGCGGCGCGAGCTCGGGCTCACAGCCACCGTGGCGTCGCCATAGCTTTCGGGAGACCGACTCAATGCCACATCGATCTAGCATATAACACCTCATATCACTTTGCGCCTCACACGGTATTCCCACGGGTGTCGCCTTACCTTTGCAGGACGTTTAGCCTTTTGGCTGCGTATATGATAGTGTCGCTAGCATCCATATGATAAGGGCCGGTGACATGGCTAGTCTTAAACCCAAAGTGGCACAAACTTACGAGGGCGAGCATCCATGACCGACATCGAGCGTGTCGGTCGTATTGTTGAATCGGGCTGTAGCTTGGGCTAGCGGACTCCGGTGAACGGTATGGCGGGCTAATAGGACTCGGTGTTCATCGCGTGACATTTCGAAGGAGACGGAGACCGAGACGAAGAAGGACACATGCCGCCAGCCTAAGTGTTCGGAGCGTTAGCAAGCTACCATGGCTCGATGGAAGCACTAGGAGACATTTCCCGGTAGAGAGGCTACTAAGGATAAACAACTAGATAGTCGGATCCCACACATACAAAGCATTTCAATAACATACACACAAACGATATGTATGCAAATACAACATGGCATCACAACATGACTCTACAACTCAAGTATTTATTCATTAGGCTCCGGGGAGGAGATATTACAAGCAGGGTCTCATGACCATTGGAAACATACAAATCAAAGCACAAGCGGAAGCTTAACATGTCGTCTGAGACATCTACAAATGAAAAAGGCTTAGAAGCGACTATCTACTAGATCTGCGGGCACAAGATCGTGGCGAGGTAACAAGCTAAGCGTCGAAGTCCATGTGGAACTACTAGTGAGGCTGAAGTCTCTCTGCAAAAACATAAAATAGGCAAGCGTGGTACAAATGTACCCAGCAAGACTTACATCAGAACTAACTACATATGCATCATTATCAACAAAGGGATGGTGGGGTTTGTTGCGACAAGCCACTTTGACTCTGTGGCTATCCTGAACTCTTTGCAAGTAACTCTTTTGAGTGGGCGCTACAGTCCACATATTCACCATATCAATACACCACTATGGATCCGCTCCGTCTCCCCTCGAGCGCCATCCATAGCACTCACACTTATCTTGCGTATTTTAGAGTATCCACTTTCACTTGTCTATGAAATGTACAAGGGTCCAAGTTTCCATATCCGAGGAATGGCTATTGAATAGATAATAATGATAACCTCGAGGGTGTACTTCTTCACACGCTCTCCCCTTATATACATACACCACCGTCATGTATCTCGGCAACCTTCAAGCCGAGGCGAGAGTCGGCCACGACACGACTAACATAAGTCTCTCGTTCGGGTTTATCGCCTATTGGGTTCCATCCTTAAGGAGATCCGGCGGGGTGTAGCGCTCCGGCCCCAAGCGATGACGGGGTTCCCAAGCCCACCTCAGCGGGTAGATCTCACGCTTGGTACACGTGCCATGGTGCCTAGTCATCCCAAGCCCACATCTAGGGTGCCACAGTAGACTACTAACACTACCTACAAACACGAAACTAGTTGCAACTCTGGGCCAGATCAAGTTGATTAATAAGCGAGAGGCGAGATTCTAGGAACCCAATGTGGTAGTAGCTGTTCATGGATCACAAACCACAGAACTCGGTTCACGAGGGCGGCTGCAATGAGACAACCCACCATGTACTCCTACATGGCCTCTCACCTACCTTTACCAAATCGTGTTCACACCCTTAGCTCACACACGATGGGACATGTTCACACACTCAGATTCATCCCGATGAATCAGACTGACTACAACTCTAAGCAATAGCGGGCATGACAACAAGCATGAATGAGTAGGCACATCGAGGCTCAAACAACTCCTACTCATGCTAGTGGGTTTCATCTATTTCTTGTGTGATGATGGTCATCACGAGAGGATAAAGGGGTTCAACTACGCAGCAATGTGAGTTGTATCGTTGTTGTCCTAATGTAGTAAAATAGAGCAGGAGCGAGAGTAGGATTGTATCGGAATGAACAAGGGTTTTGCTTGCACAGCGCCACGAAGATAGTATAGTTCTTCATTGGTGTCATCGATCATCGTCAATTACCGTCTCTTGAGAGGACAAACACGGCAAACAAGGAAGAACACAATCAATGCAATGCACAATATGATGCATGATCATGACATGGCAATATCTGTGATTTGAGCTAATATAACTAGCACAGATTAAATGAAGTTGGTTTGAATACAAGATTCAAATTCAAACTCCATATGTGATTATTCAAATGCCATTTAATTGATTTGACCTAAACAGTGAACAAAAGTTGTTCTAACATGCATGAAAATGGTACAGATGGATAGATTGGATTTTTCATCATTTTTCATATATAATTTATTTCATTTGGATTCACGGTTAAATTTATATGATTTTTAGAGACATTTTACGGAATTTCTGAATTATTTTAAATCGAAATAGCTTATGCGTCGACATACATCCTACGATGTCGTAGTCAACTAGTCGATTCGAGGTCAAACCTGACCGGTGAGGCCAGTCGATGAGTCGGTTAGTTAGCTGGGTTGATTAGGGTTAAACTAATACTAGAAAATGTCGTGGTGGGCCCACATGTCGATGGCTTAATTAATTAACTAAATTAATGGTGTTAACTAATCTAACACCTAAACTAACAGGCGATTAGCACTAATTAAAATCCTACACTAATTGATCAAGAGCCGGCCCACATGTCATGGACCGAGGTCATGCCGTGGTCAAGGTGGGTCAAACCACCGTTTAACCGCTTGGCCTTGAGCCGAGGCACTCGGAGAAATGGGCATGGTGCCCGTTACTTGTGAGGTTAGGCTCATTGGAGCGTCCATGACAAATCCAGTGGCTGTGGCCTTGTTGCAGGGTGGCCGTGCAACAGCCACTCAGCGGCCGAGGCTTCGGCCATGTCTTGAGGTTGGAGCTGCGGCGTGCAAGCCTTGGTGAGTGCTAGCGAGCACTCGCGATCTGGCGAGCAAGTTAAACGCGCCGGGGTGACCAAATGGTCACGGACTACGCCAGCAGCGAGGCAGTGGCGGCCGATTCGATCGGCAAGGGGTGATGGCTCTGGCGTAAATGATCTCGGGGAGAGTTACGTATGACTCACGGTGGTTCTGATGGTCGTCGAAGTGGGCTCGGGAAGACTTGGCGCGTCGGAATCTGCGGCGATCTCTGTGGCGAGAAGAAGATGAGGTCGAGGCGGCGTTGCGAGAACTCCCTGATCGAGCGGGTTGGCGTGAACGTCGAGAGAGGCGATGGCGGTTCTTACAGGCTTATCGGCGAGGCGAGGTGTGGCGGTGGCCACGGTGGTTCTCGTTGGCGGTGGCGAAGCGCGTTCGGTGAGAAGCGTTGAAGGCATGGGGAGAGGCGGTGCGAGGAGTGCGTGGCGTCGTCGGGGCGTCAGAGTAACGAGCGGCGAGGAGGGAGGAGGTGGCAGGCGTAGGCGACCAGCGCCCAATCCCAGCGCGAGCTGAAAGACAAGAGAAGGTGGGCTGGACCAATAGTGTTGGGCTGGTTGGGCTACAAGTGGAGCGCGGTGAGGTTAGGTAAGTTCTATCTCTGTTTTATATCTCTTGTTTTGTTTTCTTTTTTTCTTTGCCCTTTGTTTCAAATTTAAACAAATTCAAGCAGTGCCAAATATCCTCGACTAATTTATGTTGCTAGAAGGACTTTCCAACAGCACATAAAACATTTCAAAGTTATCTGAAAATATATCCCATATATTATGAATATAATTCAGATTCAAATACAATAATGATTTAAATTCATTGCCCAAAATATTCCACATAAATGTTCACTATTTTTGGTTTGCTCTTCAAGCCTTGCCAAAATTATCAAACATTTATGAAGGCATATTGGAAACAATTAATGCAATTTTAAGGGTTCTTGCCCTTCTTTTAAATTGATTTACAGGCTTTCACTTTCCTCATTTCAAGTTTAAGAGAAATAAACATGATGCAACACATGACTAGCTAGCATAGGTCGAGGCCGAGAACTAGGGATGTGACAACTCACCCCCACTAAACAAGAATATAGCCCGAGATTCAAGGCGTGAGTAAAAAACGGAGAGAACACAAGCTAACATGATCTTCAAGATCCAAGCGCCCTCATCGTTGATATTGATTCATTGCTCCAAATTGATCTTGACATCTTTGCTTCGAGATCTTCATCTAACGATGCGAGAAAAACTCTATCGAAAAATTATTGAAGCTCTTCTTACCGGCTAATGGCAATTCTAAGCGATCGTTTGAAGGAATTCAAAGAAATGGCATACCAGTTTGGAAAGGAAACTACGGTTATGGGGCAATTCGGCAAATGGAAGGCACAATCCAATTGATCCGAGGATGTAACCTAGTGGTGAGTGCTCTCAGAGCTTGAGCATTCCATATTCCTCAAGGTTTTACCACATCCGTGTCGAGGATCTGGACACAACACACTACCATGATGAATAGTGATGGATGATCAGGATGCAAGGAAGATAACACCTTCTCGATTTCATCTTAAGCGAGGCCAAGGAAACAAAAATCTGGATGATCGTGAAACATTTAGCACTCCGCTTCTAATGTTCTCCACGATGTCTGGTGTAACCCATTCATAGATATGGTTTGATATCTAGAACATCAAGTAAAAGGTCGGACTTGGAAATACCAAAATCATAAGGCACAACTAGGGGTAATCCTCTGAAGTCCTTATGGGGAGGTGGCGACTTCCTCAATCAAGATACTACAATAATAGGCCTTCCGGCTAGATGTATTGTACGGCATCCACTTTGCAGATTCTGAAGACCGATATAATAGTTCTTGGGAGATGTTCCAACCATCATATCTGCGAGGTTGATCTGGTTGGTGTCGAGAATATTCGAGACTCATCGAGTCTAGGAAGAAAAATGAAAGTTTGCAATAATAAATCGGCGAGATGGCGTTGCGGGATTCTCGAGATGAGCTGCGATAGCAAGCTCCAAAACATGAGCTGGTTCTGCTACAAACCTATGAACACGTTGTCCAAGACAAGCATGACCACGTGGCGTCTTATAATAAAACACTACCAAGTTCGGATGGGGAACCATCAAAAGTGTCGAAATCTTGTGCATGAACTAGTATTTGCGGCAACTCCTTTTCCTTGAACAAATCGATCGATGGCTTGGTGTGCTCACGAATTCATATGGAATGAAGATAAGGTCCTTGAATTATCGGTGAGCTATAATAAAGCTTTGTGCAGAACCAACAGACACAAACCTCGAGGCGGATATAGAAAACCTCTAAAATAAATCTATATTATGTGTGCCTCGAAATATATGATTTCATTTTCTCGTAGGAATCAAAATCTGGATGATCAAACCTAACCAGTTTGGCTTTGTAGTGAGACACAACTTCTTAGTTTCACAGAATAAGATGGCTGTTGATGCTTATAGCGAGAGTTTGAAAACCTTGCCCGTTATGCCCGCGAAGGGTGTCCATGGGCGCCAAAAGCAAGAGGTTCGGAAGGTCTCAACCCCAAGTTGCGTCGTGATCTCCACTTGCATCATTGTGATACATTCGGGCTCTTGTGAACAAGGCCATCAATGCGACAGCTCAGCTCACCAGCGAGGTCTCGTAAGCACACCGTGATTTGGGATCTTCTTGGCTCCAGTTCGGCGGGTTGGGTTCGAACTCCGCTCTTCCTTTTGGATATACACGAGATCCTATGGTGCCTCCCAGCTCGATTCTCCACCGAGCCTCTTGGTAGCCCGCTTGTTAATCTGGTCCACGTCCAACCGAGGACTTGCTTCACATGCGAAGCGGACACTATCTGCGTATTGCTCTCAGACTAGTTATGCACTCCACCAGAAAGTGGCTGTGTTAAGCCATCCGCAAGATGATCAATATCAAGTCACTCCCGAGCGTGGGCGTGTGCATCACGTCTCACTAAAGACGCTCATGATGACCGGATGTCGTTCTTGGTACCTCCTTGTCAATTGTCACACGCCGGTTACATTTGATCGAGTGTCGGTGTACTAAGGTAAGGTACCTCGTACCCCAACGTGCCTGAAGCATTGACTCATCATTAGATCCATCAAATGCTTCGGAGACCATCTCGCTCCGCACCAACGTTCAAGAACAAAGTATATAAGATAGAGCTCAAGACCCGGCAGGAGCTTGCGGGAGAATCATATCAGGGCTCAAGGCTACATTACTCCTGCAGATCCCGTGAGAAGGCTCGTGGAGACTAAGATCATGTGGCGGGCACTCTCGGCGCCGGCGAGACCGAGGACAAGTCCGCGAGCAAAGCCGCCAAGGTCCGGCAAGATCAAAGCCCGGCAAGGTGCTGCCGAGGCTATGCTACGTGCCGCCTCGGCTCATCTGCTTGCAGCGTCGCCTCCGGCCTTCTCGAGCAGCGTGGCGGGTGGCGTCTGCATGAGAATCTTGTGGCACTCCGCGGTGGTGTAACCGCCGCCCGTGGCGAAAACCTTGATGGCGGGAGCTTTTAGGCGGCAATGACGGGCATTTAATGCCCTTGTCCCCTCATCAAAAATGGGTAAAAGCCTTTATGCTGCCTTTGTTCACCTTTGTTCCAACTACCACCTCTTTTACGTTTTTACCCCTCTACCTCACGTTGACACCTGTCGGTGACCCCTTGAGGCCCATGCACAGCGTAGAGGAGGTTCCACGACTAGCCACTCTCGCGTGAAGGCTCGAGCCCCTGCAACTCTAGCGCCGGGATTGGCCGCTTTCACACTCCACCGTTTATTTCGCATTCTTGAGCAAGATCTAATACAAGACAATGCAGCGGTAGGGTTTCTGCGACCATCGCGGCCCGAAGGTTGAATAAAATCCCCGTATCGCCTCGATCACTCTCGCGACCTCCGCCCGTCGAACACCACGAAGGGCCCGGCTATAGGTGCCGCGCCACCCGCTCGGCGACATCTAAAGCGCGCCCGGTAAAGCGTCGAGGTATCGAACCTGATCCGGCGTTCGCGCGCCGGCGCTCTTCATCAACCTCTCGGTTTACGTCGGCGACTTCGCCGACAATGCGTCGCCTTTAGCGAAGCCGGTGCGAACCCATCTCCGTCCTCTCCGCGCCGCCGGGCAGCCCGGGCGCCGGAGGTGAACACAGCGAAGCGCTCGCGGTACCACGCAGATCGAGGGCAGGGAGCGGAGGACCACGCCTCGGCCTCCGTGATCTGCGTCAATCGGCATACCGTGACAGCGGCACCATACTCGAAGGTGGTATCATGGTGAGGCAAACAGCGAGGTTAGCGGGGCCTCGGACTCTGTCCATGCATGAGTAAAGCGAAAGAGGTCGGCGGATTGCTCCCCTAACATTGTTAGGGACAGAGTGTCCGGCCCCTTCAGCTCGCTCCCTCGGCCCCAGTAGCGCCTATCCACAGGCCTTCTGATGTCGTCGAAAAGCAGCCTCTGAGCTCTAAGTCCGGCAGGGCGGCTCACAGTGCTCCATCCGACAAGCGTACCTCCTCGGAGATGGCGAGGCAGTGAGGACAGCTTTGGTGTTAAATCGACAGCGTGCCTCCCGGGCGCCCGCGCCCGCCATGGACACACCATTGAGCTCCACCGGCGGCGCAAAAAAAAAAAGCTAAGTCGCTCGAGCCTTCCGTGCGGGCGCTTTCATACTTTTATATGTTATACCCCTCGCGTTCGTCCTTTGTCGCGAAACCTGTCTTGTGAGGACTGCTTGTGGATGGTCGCCCCGCCCTTGAACCGCTCAGCGAGTTAAGAGTAAGCGCGACAACCGGCGCTCGTTTCGTTCGAGCCTGCTCGGCAAGTTAAGTCGTCGCGGCGGAACCGGCAAGGTTGCTGCGGGCGGCTTCAGCCAGCGAGACTGCGGCGTTCCGCACTCAGCAAGCGTGTTGAGCACGGCAAGTTACCTAGAGCGTGGGGGCGGCTTCACAAGGTGTAGAAAGGGAGGGTATAGCGATGGCGGACATCTTGAGTGAAGCGTCGTCCGTATGAGAGACTTGGCGCAAGAAGGCCAAGTCGTGGCCCGATTAGCGTGCTTGTTTTGTTTCAAGTCCGCTCAACAAACACAAGTGTCTTCAGACCCTATCTTGCTTCGAGCCACTTCGACAAGTTAAGCGTGTAACTGGCCCGACAAGGTTGCTTCTTGGAAGCGGCGCCACCAGCGGGCTGTCCGGTCACTAAGCGTGTCGCCCGGCAAGCTCCCCAGGCGTGAAGTACAAACATCTGAAGGACAAAGCCCGGTCGTATTGTAGCCAAGATCTATATATACATGCACATACATGTGTTGAGCAATGCATATCTACCTCAGCTATTTTCATGGCTAAAATTGCAGCAACAAAGAACCAAAAATTACTTTTGCATCCAGAACGTGGTCATGAATCTCAAGGTTCTTCTTGGCCAAACCCGACCTCGTGGTCGTCTCCGGCGAGATGTCGCCGGGGCTCTGTTCAGATAAGTTTTCATCCTCATCCGCATCCTCTCATGGGTAGGGAGTCGGGGACTGTGTCTTTGAGCGATCGTGTCTTGTAAAACCGTCAGCGGAGGAACGGTCGTGACCCGATTCGCGTGCTTGGTTTGTTCGAAATCCGCTCAACAAACAAGTGTCTTGCTTCACCTCTATCTTGCTTCGACCTGCTCGGCAAGGTAGGCGTCTAGCCCAGCCCGACAAGGTTGCTTGCGGAAATGACACCACCCGGTAGGCTGTCATGATGCTAAGCGTGTTAGCCCGGCAAGCTCCCGATAAGCGTAAGAACACACAAACATAATCGAATAAAAGACTCGATCGGCAACTCCTCTTTTCATTAAAACATCGATTTAGTACAAGTCCATAGGATGAAAAACATGATAGAGAGGATTACAAGTTCTTAAATCAGCTAAATGCAGGAGCTTACAATTTGAAAAGATAAGGTGCCGTGATCCCTCTCTGTTTCTCTGTTAGGGAGTTAGGGAGGTAGGTCAAGGAGCCCCGGCAAGATAAGCTTGGGAAAGGAAAGACCCGACAGAGGGCTTGTCGGGGAAGAGCGAGGCGCCTAGGAGGCGTGGCGGTGGCATGGCAGGTGCGCGGAGCAGCATAAGGTGGCGGGCATGGGAGCGCATGCCGGGGCAACGACAAGTCCACGAAGCCCACGAAGAGCCGAGGCGCCGAAGACCCCAAGAGAACACCACAGGGGCGGCAGGAGCTTGGCGAGCGAAAGCGTCGGGCGAGCTTGAAGGCGTAGTGGGGCGTCGGCGCGCTCTCGAGGCCTCGCTCTCTGTGCTGCGGCAGCCGGCATTCCGCCCTCCCCTCTTCCTCTTCCGCTGCCTCGCCAACCGCCCAAGAGCGGCCCGGGGAGTTGAGGAGACCGGCAACCGGAAGATGGGGTTCTTGCGTGGCGCTGACAGCGGTGTCCGGCGCCTAGTCGGGCCCGCCATCCCCATGCGCTGTCGCTCTCCTCCTCGTCACTTTAAGCTCGAGGAAGGGCCTTAGCTCCGGAGCTGTCCACCAGGCGGCGCACCGGGTTCCATAGTCATGCGAACCTTGGGCGAGGTCACCATCCGGTAACTTAAAATGGAGGTGAACCCCGCGTCAAGCTATGGATCGGCGACGTCTTCCACCCTGGTCCGAAGAACATCACGCCCGGGGCTGGGGACCACGACACTCACCGAGTGCGGCTGATCCATGACCCTCATCGTCTTCGATCACGTCGAGCGGATCCGGCCCCATTGCGTCCCATGAAGCGGGGCAGCGAGCGGCGGCAGCGAGGTGCCGCGTGAGCTTGATGAAGAACTCCGGGGGTCATCTCGGTGTGGACAGCGTGGTCGGGGAGGCAGGAGGGCAGGCTCCTCACCACGACCGCCTCTCCTCGCCCCCTCGGCCCGCCCTCGGCCTCGACGCCCGGCCACGCCCCTCCCTCTCCCTCTCGTGGCGGCTCCTACAGGGGTAAACGAGAATGGTCGCTGCCTAAAATGCCATGCCGAAGAGCAGGATTCCCTCCTTCCATGGCGAGAGACGGAAGGCAAGCCCGAAGGGAGAAAGGGATGAGTGTGGCCGTTGTGCACCGCCCTATTTAAAGGGGCGAGGTGGGGACTCAACCGCCCGCTCAACCAATCGAGGCGAGGAGCGGAGGAGGCGGGGCCGACTCGCCCTCTCTCCCGTGGGCTCGGTCTCCCACCTTCGCCGCCCTGACCCCCATGGATGAGGGCAGCGTGGCGGCGGGCCAGGCGACAGGTGGGCGACCCGCTCTGCGCCCGATCACGAGGTGGGTGCCTTAAAGGCTGCATCGCCGCCCACTTCTCCCAGCCATATGTCCCGGCCGCGTCTTGCGTGCGGGAGGAGGCAGCAGTCTGGCCAGCTGATTGACCATGGGCCCATGGCGCCGTGCTTGTATCTTGGGCCTGGCCCAGCTTCGGCTTGCAAGTGTATGCGGGCAGGGGGCTCTGTCGGTGTACTAAGGTAGGCCTCAGTACCCCCACGCGTACAGGGGCAGCTCCTTGCCTAGATCCATCAAATGCTTAGGAGACCATCTCCGCTCCGCTTAGCCGTTCAGAACAAAGTATATAAGATAGAAGCTCAAGACCCGGCAAGAGGAGCTTGCCGGGAAGGCATCGAGCTCAAGGCTACATTACTCCTGCAGATCCCCGAGAGGAGCTCGTCGGGAGGACTAGAAGATCATGTGGCGAAGAGAACGCCTCGGCCTTGTAGCGCCGGCGAGGACCGAGGGCGGCAAGTCCTGAGCCGACAAGCCCGGGTCGGCAAGATCAAGGCCCGACAAGGTGCTTGGGGAGAGCTATCTCTCGTGCCGCACTCGACTCATCGCCTGGCGTCGCCTCCGGCCTTCTCGAGAGGCGGCGTGGCGGGTGGCGTCTTTGCATGAGGAATCTTGGTGGCACTCCACGGTGGTGGCCGCCGCCGTGGCGGGCTGCGATGGCGGGGAGCTTTTGGGGCAGCCGGCTGACGGGCATTAATGCCCTTGTCCCCTCTGTCAAAAGTAGGTAAAAGCCTTTAGTGCACTGTTCCCTGCTGTTCCAACTACCACCTCTTTTACGTTTTACCCCTCTACCTCACGTTGTACTGTCGGTGACCCTTGCCCTATAAAGGCCCATGCTGGCGTGGGGAGGTTCCACGACTAGCCACTCTCGGCGTGAGGCTCGGGCCCCAGCTCTGGCGGGGATTAGGCCGCTTTCACCACTCACTTGTTTAGCTCGCATTCTTGAGCAAGATCTAATACAACACAATGCAGCATTAGGGTTTCTGACCATCGGCCAGTAGGTAAAATCCCGTGCGCCGCCTCGATCTGCTCTCCGCGCAACCTCCCCCGTGCGAGACACCACGGGGCCGGCTATAGGTGCGCGCCACCCATCGGCGCGACATGGGCGTCTCCTCCTTCATTTTGAAAGCTATGCTAACTTGCACACATGTCATTTTGTGATATGCCCTCTCCACTAGTCATTCAAACTCCACGGATCCAAATGGCAAACTTCTAGTGTAAGCCATAGTAGCAAAATCCTTGTTGTGAGACTTGTATTCCTTGCATCACTTATAGCCCTCAAGTCTCTGAGATATTAACATCATCTTGGGTATGGGTGGATGACAGCTCATTATGCCAAGATTGATTATTACCAGTCGTTCAGCTTACACACCCATCGGCAAGATAGTCCTTTATCTCCACGAGTTGCAAAGCGCCAACTCTATTCTCTTAATGCCAGCCCTCTTCAGACCTTGAAGATATCCGATAGTTCGTGACTTTCCGGATGTCTTTCGGAAGGACTGCCGGTGTTCCACAGCAGAGATGTAGAGTTAATCATAGATCTTATCCGAGAACCGCTCAATTTCTAGGAGACCTTACAAGATGGCACCCTTAGAACTAGCGAGCTTAGAAACAACTTGATGAGTCCTTGCAAAAGGGTTTCATCCGTCCTAGTTCTTCTCCTTGGGCTTGCCCGTCCTCTTCGTCGAAGAAGGATGAGTGCGGACGGAAGGTTGTAGATTATCGTCCGTTAATTTGGTCACTATAAAGAACAAATATCCGCTCCCGGGATCAACGACACTGTATGATCAGCTCGCTGGATCCTCGATCTTCTCCAGATGGATATGAGGTTAGGTTACCACCAAATCAAGATCGAACAGGGGACATTCTAAAAGCGGCCTTTGTCACTCATTATGGCGATCTGAGTACACCGTCATGTCCTTCGGTCTAACAATGCTCCAGCCATTCTCCGCTTGATGAACTTCGATCTTCGGAGTACTTAGATAAATTAGTCGTGGTTTACCTCGATGATATTCTTATTCTCGAAGAGCGAGGAAGAGCATCTGAACATCTTAGACTTGTGTTAGAAAAACTCGAGCACGCCTTTATGCCAAGTTCTCCAAGTGCGAATTTTGGTTGCGGTGACCTACCTAGGCCACGTAATCTCACAGTAAGGGCATTGCCGTCAATCCCAAGAGAGTCAAGGCCGTTCTTGATTGGACTCCACGAAACCGTTAAACAAGTTAGGAGTTTCCTTGGACTAGCATTATGCGGCTTTGTTGAAAACTTCTCCAAAGTAGCTAAACCCCTCACGGAACTTCTCAAGAAAGATAAAGTTGAGTGGTCCCCAGATGTGATCTGATTTCAGGCGAAAAAGGCTGACTTCTGCTCCCATACTTGTGCCACGGTTTCACTAAAGACTTTGTTATGTCTTTACGGCGCCTCACATGAGGACTAGGTTGCATTCTTATGCGAGGATCGTCATGTGATTGCCTATGCATCTCGGCGAGTTGCATCCACATGAGGAGAATTATCCTACACATGATCTAGAGCTTGCGGTAGTAGTCTATGCACTCAAGACACAGCGACATTACCTCCTTAGTAAGCGTTGCGAGATCTACACCGATCACGAGTCTCAAGTATATCTTCACCCAACCAGATTTGAACCTTAGGCAAAGGCGTTGGTGGAGTTAATCACAGATTATGATCTGGGATTACCTACACTCAGAGAAAGCTAATGTCATGGCGATGCTCTAAGCCGTAAATCCTATTGCAACAATCTCATGTTGCAGCGAGACTAACTCACTTCTCCATGAGGAATTCTGGCTTAACCTTCATTGCTCCTCACGGTTCCTTTCTACCTTGGTGGCGAAACCTGACCTTGAGGATCGGATTATCGCTGCTCAAAGCGAGACACGGTATTTCCGGATCAAGAGAAACATTAAGAGAAGTTGGTGGATGTTTCTCTATGGATGATCGAGTGTTGTTTTCTTTGAGAATCGCTTTGGTTCCCAGAATCAACATCTGCGACAATTGATTCTTAGGAGGCACATGAATCTCCTCTCACGATTCATCGGTAGTACTAAGATGTATCGGGACCTCGCCGGAGGTTCGGTGGACTAGGATGAAGAAATCGCTGAGTTTATTGCTAAATGTGGCGTTTGTAAATCGCGTTAAAGCGAGAGCATCAAAACCTCTTGGCACCCTTCACCTTTAGCTATTCTGAATGGAAATGGGATAAAGTTGGTATGGACTTCATCACCGGCTTTCCGGGGACCAAGAAAGGAATAATGCTATCTTAGTAGTCATTGATCGTCTCTCCAAAGTGGCTCACTTCCTTCTGTTGAAGAGCATCACTTGGTCATTTCGTGACTTATATATTCTCGAATAGTATCACTTCATGGTGTTCCACTAGAGATTAATTCAGACCGTGGCAGTCTTTTCACTTCTCATACAGGAGAGTTTCCAATCTGCCATGGGACCCATCTTTCCTTGATGCCGCTTTCCACCCTCGGTCAGGTGGTCGGGTGGAAGGTTATAAATTCTCGAAGACATGCTTAGAGCTGCGTTATCTCATTTGGTATGGATTGGGAGAAATGTCTTCCTTTGAGTTTGCTTATAACAATAGCTATCAATCCGGTCTCAAAAGCTCCTTTTGAGATTCTCTATGGGCGAAGATGTGAACACCTTTAGGCTGAGTGAAACCGGTGAAAGACAATTCTTTGGACGGACATGATCCAAGAAGCGAAAGCAAGTTCGCATCATTCGTGAGAATTTGAAAACAGCCGATCTCGTCAAAAGTCGATATGATCGTCATCATAAGGATATGACTTATGAAGTTGGCGACAAAGCTTACCAGGTTACTCCTTTGAAGGTACCCATCGTTTATTATCAAGAGCAAGTTGGCTCCTCGTTACATTGGTCCTTTTAGCATTCTTGCTAAGCGAGGAAGGTTGCCTACCAGTTGGAACTACCCCACATCTTTCGAGTGCATGATGTCTTCCGTCTCTCAACTCGGCGTTGCCTCGGATCCTATCAGCGGGTGGACCATGAAGCGCTTGATCTCCAAGATAACCTCACATCACAAGAGTACGGTTGCATTCTCGATCAGCGAGCGTGTCCTCGGCGATCATAACATCAAGTTTCTCAAGGTTTAGTGGTCTCATCATTCGAGAAAGCTACTTGGGAGCGAGAAGATCGTCTTCCGGTACCCCACCTTCTTTCCGTCGACCCCAATTTGGGGCGAGATTCTTTCAAGTGAGGCGAGTTGTCACATCCTAGTTCGGTATGACCTAGACTAGCTAGTCATTTGTGCATCATGTTTAAATTTCATTTAGATGTGAAATGGGGATTTGTAAAACCCTCAAATCATTTACGAAATGACCGGATAAAAATGCTCCAAAAGGTCCAAGAAAATGTTCATGTCTCTCGAAAATATTGGAGAGAGATAAAATCAACCAATATTTTTAGGAGCTCATAAATATTTATTTTGGGCATTTGGAATTCATGCAATAGTTATTTGCTTTGGATATATATTATTATATATATAAATGTTGTCCAAAATTATGCCAATTCTTTGAGGATACGGAATAATATAATTAGCTCACAAAATGGGCATAAGAAAATAAAATGGTTTAGTATTTTATTTAAACCAAACAAATGTCGAAAAAAGCGAAATAAAAAGAGACTTACAGGCCTCCTCCTGTGCAGCCATGCAGCAGCCAGCCAGCCCGGCCCTGGCGCCCTCCTCATCGTCTTCGTACTCGGCAGGGGAGATGGGCGCGTGCCCAGCTGTCGCGTCCGCGCGCCACGCCACCTCCCTCTCTACTGCTGCCCTCTCCCCTCCTCGTCTGGATGCCCCGGGGCGCCCAGCCACCCGACCTCTCTCCTCTCCCTCGCCCTCGTCCTCTCTCTCTGTCTCCCACAACATACATAGAACTTCGGTGCTTAGGATGGTTCGTGAGACAACCCACCATGTACTCTACATGGCCTCTCACGCTACCTTTACCAAATCGTGTTCACACTTCACTCTCGACATCGAACATATCATGTACTCCAATTCATTCCCAATGAATCGGACCTAACACAACTCTAAGCAATAGCAGGCATAGCATGGTAGGAACACAACATGGGCTCAATCAACTCCTACACATGCTAGTGGGTTTCAACTATTCTTTGTGGCAATGTGGTCATGCGGAGGAATGGGTTCAATCTGCGCACAAAGTAGCAGATGAATCATTGTTGTCCTAATGCATTAGCGAGCAGAGGCGAGAGAGTAGGATTGTATCGGAATGAACAAGGGGTTTGCTTGCACAGTAGATCAGCAGGGAGCCTTGCTTCACGGATAGGTACTCGAGCACTCTTTGGAGCGGGACCTGCTCGAGAAGAGCAGTGCCAACAATCAAAACACAAGCATATGCAACAATATGATGCATGAACATGGCATGAAGATGTGATGTTGTTTGAGCTAATGCAACTAGTATTCATCTTGAGTGAAGTCCATTTGGACCAAGGGTTCAAATGCAACTCAAATTAAACTCTTATAAATGCCATTTATGTGTTTTCACCTATACAGTATGTATAAGTTGGTTTGTCATGGATGAAACTAGTACAGATGGAAAGATTGCATTTTTCGATAATTTTTCATATATAAATTATTTCAATCGACCTACGGTTGAATTTCTATGAATTTTTGAAGTTTTGAACATTTTAGAATTTCTGTTTAAAAATAATTCGGAAAATAAATAATTGCGTCGACATGACGTCATACTGCGTCGGCCAGTGTCAAATCTTGACAGGTCAAACGGCGTGTAGGGGTCCACACGTCGATTATCCTGATTAGTTAACGGGGGTTATTTCTAATCTAACTTAGATTAGTGGCGGCGGGAGCCTTTATCGGTGTCTCTAGGGGGTAGTTAGTGCCTAACTAGAGACCACGTCGGCCATGGGAGTTTTGGCGTGGCGACCAACTATCTGTGGCGACTTCGCCGACTGCCTTCTGGCGGCTGGTCGCGAGAACTCTGGCGTAGCGTCGTAAATCGCGTCGAGATCTGAGTTGGAGGCTGCGGGGAAGCCGGAGCTTCGCCGGAAGCGAGGCTCAAGCGGCCGAGTTGGTAGTCTTGGCTTGAGTCTTTGCGAGGGCCTGGCGGAGGCTGCAGGCGGCGTTAACCTTCTGAGAGCTGCTTGGCGGATGGCGGCGCGAGCTCGGGCTCACAGCCACCGTGGCGTCGCCATAGCTTTCGGGAGACCGACTCAATGCCACATCGATCTAGCATATAACACCTCATATCACTTTGCGCCTCACACGGTATTCCCACGGGTGTCGCCTTACCTTTGCAGGACGTTTAGCCTTTTGGCTGCGTATATGATAGTGTCGCTAGCATCCATATGATAAGGGCCGGTGACATGGCTAGTCTTAAACCCAAAGTGGCACAAACTTACGAGGGCGAGCATCCATGACCGACATCGAGCGTGTCGGTCGTATTGTTGAATCGGGCTGTAGCTTGGGCTAGCGGACTCCGGTGAACGGTATGGCGGGCTAATAGGACTCGGTGTTCATCGCGTGACATTTCGAAGGAGACGGAGACCGAGACGAAGAAGGACACATGCCGCCAGCCTAAGTGTTCGGAGCGTTAGCAAGCTACCATGGCTCGATGGAAGCACTAGGAGACATTTCCCGGTAGAGAGGCTACTAAGGATAAACAACTAGATAGTCGGATCCCACACATACAAAGCATTTCAATAACATACACACAAACGATATGTATGCAAATACAACATGGCATCACAACATGACTCTACAACTCAAGTATTTATTCATTAGGCTCCGGGGAGGAGATATTACAAGCAGGGTCTCATGACCATTGGAAACATACAAATCAAAGCACAAGCGGAAGCTTAACATGTCGTCTGAGACATCTACAAATGAAAAAGGCTTAGAAGCGACTATCTACTAGATCTGCGGGCACAAGATCGTGGCGAGGTAACAAGCTAAGCGTCGAAGTCCATGTGGAACTACTAGTGAGGCTGAAGTCTCTCTGCAAAAACATAAAATAGGCAAGCGTGGTACAAATGTACCCAGCAAGACTTACATCAGAACTAACTACATATGCATCATTATCAACAAAGGGATGGTGGGGTTTGTTGCGACAAGCCACTTTGACTCTGTGGCTATCCTGAACTCTTTGCAAGTAACTCTTTTGAGTGGGCGCTACAGTCCACATATTCACCATATCAATACACCACTATGGATCCGCTCCGTCTCCCCTCGAGCGCCATCCATAGCACTCACACTTATCTTGCGTATTTTAGAGTATCCACTTTCACTTGTCTATGAAATGTACAAGGGTCCAAGTTTCCATATCCGAGGAATGGCTATTGAATAGATAATAATGATAACCTCGAGGGTGTACTTCTTCACACGCTCTCCCCTTATATACATACACCACCGTCATGTATCTCGGCAACCTTCAAGCCGAGGCGAGAGTCGGCCACGACACGACTAACATAAGTCTCTCGTTCGGGTTTATCGCCTATTGGGTTCCATCCTTAAGGAGATCCGGCGGGGTGTAGCGCTCCGGCCCCAAGCGATGACGGGGTTCCCAAGCCCACCTCAGCGGGTAGATCTCACGCTTGGTACACGTGCCATGGTGCCTAGTCATCCCAAGCCCACATCTAGGGTGCCACAGTAGACTACTAACACTACCTACAAACACGAAACTAGTTGCAACTCTGGGCCAGATCAAGTTGATTAATAAGCGAGAGGCGAGATTCTAGGAACCCAATGTGGTAGTAGCTGTTCATGGATCACAAACCACAGAACTCGGTTCACGAGGGCGGCTGCAATGAGACAACCCACCATGTACTCCTACATGGCCTCTCACCTACCTTTACCAAATCGTGTTCACACCCTTAGCTCACACACGATGGGACATGTTCACACACTCAGATTCATCCCGATGAATCAGACTGACTACAACTCTAAGCAATAGCGGGCATGACAACAAGCATGAATGAGTAGGCACATCGAGGCTCAAACAACTCCTACTCATGCTAGTGGGTTTCATCTATTTCTTGTGTGATGATGGTCATCACGAGAGGATAAAGGGGTTCAACTACGCAGCAATGTGAGTTGTATCGTTGTTGTCCTAATGTAGTAAAATAGAGCAGGAGCGAGAGTAGGATTGTATCGGAATGAACAAGGGTTTTGCTTGCACAGCGCCACGAAGATAGTATAGTTCTTCATTGGTGTCATCGATCATCGTCAATTACCGTCTCTTGAGAGGACAAACACGGCAAACAAGGAAGAACACAATCAATGCAATGCACAATATGATGCATGATCATGACATGGCAATATCTGTGATTTGAGCTAATATAACTAGCACAGATTAAATGAAGTTGGTTTGAATACAAGATTCAAATTCAAACTCCATATGTGATTATTCAAATGCCATTTAATTGATTTGACCTAAACAGTGAACAAAAGTTGTTCTAACATGCATGAAAATGGTACAGATGGATAGATTGGATTTTTCATCATTTTTCATATATAATTTATTTCATTTGGATTCACGGTTAAATTTATATGATTTTTAGAGACATTTTACGGAATTTCTGAATTATTTTAAATCGAAATAGCTTATGCGTCGACATACATCCTACGATGTCGTAGTCAACTAGTCGATTCGAGGTCAAACCTGACCGGTGAGGCCAGTCGATGAGTCGGTTAGTTAGCTGGGTTGATTAGGGTTAAACTAATACTAGAAAATGTCGTGGTGGGCCCACATGTCGATGGCTTAATTAATTAACTAAATTAATGGTGTTAACTAATCTAACACCTAAACTAACAGGCGATTAGCACTAATTAAAATCCTACACTAATTGATCAAGAGCCGGCCCACATGTCATGGACCGAGGTCATGCCGTGGTCAAGGTGGGTCAAACCACCGTTTAACCGCTTGGCCTTGAGCCGAGGCACTCGGAGAAATGGGCATGGTGCCCGTTACTTGTGAGGTTAGGCTCATTGGAGCGTCCATGACAAATCCAGTGGCTGTGGCCTTGTTGCAGGGTGGCCGTGCAACAGCCACTCAGCGGCCGAGGCTTCGGCCATGTCTTGAGGTTGGAGCTGCGGCGTGCAAGCCTTGGTGAGTGCTAGCGAGCACTCGCGATCTGGCGAGCAAGTTAAACGCGCCGGGGTGACCAAATGGTCACGGACTACGCCAGCAGCGAGGCAGTGGCGGCCGATTCGATCGGCAAGGGGTGATGGCTCTGGCGTAAATGATCTCGGGGAGAGTTACGTATGACTCACGGTGGTTCTGATGGTCGTCGAAGTGGGCTCGGGAAGACTTGGCGCGTCGGAATCTGCGGCGATCTCTGTGGCGAGAAGAAGATGAGGTCGAGGCGGCGTTGCGAGAACTCCCTGATCGAGCGGGTTGGCGTGAACGTCGAGAGAGGCGATGGCGGTTCTTACAGGCTTATCGGCGAGGCGAGGTGTGGCGGTGGCCACGGTGGTTCTCGTTGGCGGTGGCGAAGCGCGTTCGGTGAGAAGCGTTGAAGGCATGGGGAGAGGCGGTGCGAGGAGTGCGTGGCGTCGTCGGGGCGTCAGAGTAACGAGCGGCGAGGAGGGAGGAGGTGGCAGGCGTAGGCGACCAGCGCCCAATCCCAGCGCGAGCTGAAAGACAAGAGAAGGTGGGCTGGACCAATAGTGTTGGGCTGGTTGGGCTACAAGTGGAGCGCGGTGAGGTTAGGTAAGTTCTATCTCTGTTTTATATCTCTTGTTTTGTTTTCTTTTTTTCTTTGCCCTTTGTTTCAAATTTAAACAAATTCAAGCAGTGCCAAATATCCTCGACTAATTTATGTTGCTAGAAGGACTTTCCAACAGCACATAAAACATTTCAAAGTTATCTGAAAATATATCCCATATATTATGAATATAATTCAGATTCAAATACAATAATGATTTAAATTCATTGCCCAAAATATTCCACATAAATGTTCACTATTTTTGGTTTGCTCTTCAAGCCTTGCCAAAATTATCAAACATTTATGAAGGCATATTGGAAACAATTAATGCAATTTTAAGGGTTCTTGCCCTTCTTTTAAATTGATTTACAGGCTTTCACTTTCCTCATTTCAAGTTTAAGAGAAATAAACATGATGCAACACATGACTAGCTAGCATAGGTCGAGGCCGAGAACTAGGGATGTGACAACTCACCCCCACTAAACAAGAATATAGCCCGAGATTCAAGGCGTGAGTAAAAAACGGAGAGAACACAAGCTAACATGATCTTCAAGATCCAAGCGCCCTCATCGTTGATATTGATTCATTGCTCCAAATTGATCTTGACATCTTTGCTTCGAGATCTTCATCTAACGATGCGAGAAAAACTCTATCGAAAAATTATTGAAGCTCTTCTTACCGGCTAATGGCAATTCTAAGCGATCGTTTGAAGGAATTCAAAGAAATGGCATACCAGTTTGGAAAGGAAACTACGGTTATGGGGCAATTCGGCAAATGGAAGGCACAATCCAATTGATCCGAGGATGTAACCTAGTGGTGAGTGCTCTCAGAGCTTGAGCATTCCATATTCCTCAAGGTTTTACCACATCCGTGTCGAGGATCTGGACACAACACACTACCATGATGAATAGTGATGGATGATCAGGATGCAAGGAAGATAACACCTTCTCGATTTCATCTTAAGCGAGGCCAAGGAAACAAAAATCTGGATGATCGTGAAACATTTAGCACTCCGCTTCTAATGTTCTCCACGATGTCTGGTGTAACCCATTCATAGATATGGTTTGATATCTAGAACATCAAGTAAAAGGTCGGACTTGGAAATACCAAAATCATAAGGCACAACTAGGGGTAATCCTCTGAAGTCCTTATGGGGAGGTGGCGACTTCCTCAATCAAGATACTACAATAATAGGCCTTCCGGCTAGATGTATTGTACGGCATCCACTTTGCAGATTCTGAAGACCGATATAATAGTTCTTGGGAGATGTTCCAACCATCATATCTGCGAGGTTGATCTGGTTGGTGTCGAGAATATTCGAGACTCATCGAGTCTAGGAAGAAAAATGAAAGTTTGCAATAATAAATCGGCGAGATGGCGTTGCGGGATTCTCGAGATGAGCTGCGATAGCAAGCTCCAAAACATGAGCTGGTTCTGCTACAAACCTATGAACACGTTGTCCAAGACAAGCATGACCACGTGGCGTCTTATAATAAAACACTACCAAGTTCGGATGGGGAACCATCAAAAGTGTCGAAATCTTGTGCATGAACTAGTATTTGCGGCAACTCCTTTTCCTTGAACAAATCGATCGATGGCTTGGTGTGCTCACGAATTCATATGGAATGAAGATAAGGTCCTTGAATTATCGGTGAGCTATAATAAAGCTTTGTGCAGAACCAACAGACACAAACCTCGAGGCGGATATAGAAAACCTCTAAAATAAATCTATATTATGTGTGCCTCGAAATATATGATTTCATTTTCTCGTAGGAATCAAAATCTGGATGATCAAACCTAACCAGTTTGGCTTTGTAGTGAGACACAACTTCTTAGTTTCACAGAATAAGATGGCTGTTGATGCTTATAGCGAGAGTTTGAAAACCTTGCCCGTTATGCCCGCGAAGGGTGTCCATGGGCGCCAAAAGCAAGAGGTTCGGAAGGTCTCAACCCCAAGTTGCGTCGTGATCTCCACTTGCATCATTGTGATACATTCGGGCTCTTGTGAACAAGGCCATCAATGCGACAGCTCAGCTCACCAGCGAGGTCTCGTAAGCACACCGTGATTTGGGATCTTCTTGGCTCCAGTTCGGCGGGTTGGGTTCGAACTCCGCTCTTCCTTTTGGATATACACGAGATCCTATGGTGCCTCCCAGCTCGATTCTCCACCGAGCCTCTTGGTAGCCCGCTTGTTAATCTGGTCCACGTCCAACCGAGGACTTGCTTCACATGCGAAGCGGACACTATCTGCGTATTGCTCTCAGACTAGTTATGCACTCCACCAGAAAGTGGCTGTGTTAAGCCATCCGCAAGATGATCAATATCAAGTCACTCCCGAGCGTGGGCGTGTGCATCACGTCTCACTAAAGACGCTCATGATGACCGGATGTCGTTCTTGGTACCTCCTTGTCAATTGTCACACGCCGGTTACATTTGATCGAGTGTCGGTGTACTAAGGTAAGGTACCTCGTACCCCAACGTGCCTGAAGCATTGACTCATCATTAGATCCATCAAATGCTTCGGAGACCATCTCGCTCCGCACCAACGTTCAAGAACAAAGTATATAAGATAGAGCTCAAGACCCGGCAGGAGCTTGCGGGAGAATCATATCAGGGCTCAAGGCTACATTACTCCTGCAGATCCCGTGAGAAGGCTCGTGGAGACTAAGATCATGTGGCGGGCACTCTCGGCGCCGGCGAGACCGAGGACAAGTCCGCGAGCAAAGCCGCCAAGGTCCGGCAAGATCAAAGCCCGGCAAGGTGCTGCCGAGGCTATGCTACGTGCCGCCTCGGCTCATCTGCTTGCAGCGTCGCCTCCGGCCTTCTCGAGCAGCGTGGCGGGTGGCGTCTGCATGAGAATCTTGTGGCACTCCGCGGTGGTGTAACCGCCGCCCGTGGCGAAAACCTTGATGGCGGGAGCTTTTAGGCGGCAATGACGGGCATTTAATGCCCTTGTCCCCTCATCAAAAATGGGTAAAAGCCTTTATGCTGCCTTTGTTCACCTTTGTTCCAACTACCACCTCTTTTACGTTTTTACCCCTCTACCTCACGTTGACACCTGTCGGTGACCCCTTGAGGCCCATGCACAGCGTAGAGGAGGTTCCACGACTAGCCACTCTCGCGTGAAGGCTCGAGCCCCTGCAACTCTAGCGCCGGGATTGGCCGCTTTCACACTCCACCGTTTATTTCGCATTCTTGAGCAAGATCTAATACAAGACAATGCAGCGGTAGGGTTTCTGCGACCATCGCGGCCCGAAGGTTGAATAAAATCCCCGTATCGCCTCGATCACTCTCGCGACCTCCGCCCGTCGAACACCACGAAGGGCCCGGCTATAGGTGCCGCGCCACCCGCTCGGCGACATCTAAAGCGCGAAACAACGTTTCAATGTTACATCTGCGGTAGTTGAACCCTTTATCCTCTGCATGACTGTCATTCCCCGTAATAGATGAAACCCACTAGCATGAGTAGGGTTGTTTGAGCCGATGTGCCTACTCATTCATGCTTGTTTGTCATCCTGCTACTTAGAGTTGTGTGGGTGATTCCCGGGAAGAATCGGAGGTGTGAAATGTCCTTTGTTGAGAGCTAAGTGTGGAACACGATTTGGTAAATAGGGTGAGAGGCCATGTGGGTACATGGTGGGTTGTCTCATTGCCTCCTCGGGCCGGAGTTCGTGTTTGTGATCCATGACGTTACTACCACACATTGGGCTCGGGGCTCAAGCCCTCTTTCCCAATCACCCTTGTTCTGTCCGGGAGTTGCAACTAGTTTGGTGTTTGTAGGTAGTGTTAGTAGTCTACCAAGTACCGTACAAGTGGGCTTGGAAGACTAACCGATGTACGGTGTACCGTGGCAGGATGGGGCTTGGAACCCTCCACATCGTTTGGGGCCGTGGCGACACCGGGGGATCTCCTTGGGATGGAACCCGAATAGGCGATAAACCGGGCGAAGACTTGAGTGTTTAGGTAGGCGTGGCCGACTCCCCCGCCGCTTAAGGTTGCCGGGTACATGCGTGTCTGGGCGATAAGTGGCGACGTGTGGAAAAGAAACACCCCGGTTATCATTATCTATTGAATGCAGTTCCCGGATATGGAAACTTGGACCCCTTATGCAGTTCATAGACAAGTGAAAGTGGATACTCTAAAATCCCAAGATAGCGTGAGTGCTATGGATGGCGTTCGTGGGAGGCGGGGGCGGATCCATAGTGGTGTATTGATATGGTGAATATGTGGACTGTGTGCAACCTCAAAAGAGTTACTTGCGATCGTAGTTAGGTTAGCCCGAGTCAAAGCTGCTTGCCGGTTAAACTCCCACCCTTTTTGATATGATGCATATGTAGTTAGTTCGATGTAAGTCTTCTTTGGGTACATTTGTACTCCGTTTGCCTATTTTATGTTTTTCGAGAGACTTCGGTCTCACTAGTAGTTCGATGTGGACTTGACGTTTAGCTTGTTACCTCCTCGATCTTGTGCCCTCGGCGGATCAGTAGATAGTCGGGCTTCTCGCCTTTTCATTTATAGTTATGCGTACTCGGACATGTTAAGCTTCGCATGTGCTTTGACTTGTTGCTCTGAATGTTGGGTCATGAGACCCATGCTTGTAATATCTCGCTCCTCGGGCCTAATGAATAAATACTTGAGTCGTAGAGTCATGTTGTGATGCCATGTTGTATTTGCACATATCGAGCATATTGTGTGTATGTTATTGAAATGCTTGGTATGTGTGGGATCGACTATCTAGTTGTTTATCTTTAGTAGTCTCTCTTACGGAAATGTCTCCTAGTGTTTCCACGAGCCATGGTAGCTTACTCTTGCTCAGGAACATAGGCTGGCTGACATGTGTCCTTCGTTCATGTCTCCCTTGGGTAAATGTCACGCGATGAATCTGAGTCTGTTAGCCCGCTGACGGTTCACGAGTCCCTAGCTTCGGTGCTGACTGGATTCACTCGTCGATGACCGACACGTTCGATCTTTGGTCATGGATGCTGTCCTGTAAGTCTGTGCCACTTTGGGTTTCGACTAGCCATGTCAGCCGGGCTCCTTATCATATGGATGCTAGCGACACTATCATATCGTGTGCCAAAAGCGCCAGCGGTCGGGCAAAATGAGCGACACGTGGGGATACCGTCGTGAGGCGCAAAAGTGATATGAGGTGTTACAGCTAGATCGATGTGACATTGAGTCGAAGGTCTGGCAGCGGCATCCATGACCGACATCGAGCGATGTCGATCATCGGCAGTGAATCGATGTATTGGGCTAGCAGGACTCATTGAACAGGCTATGAGCTAACGAGACTCGGTGTTCATCAGCGTGACATTTCCCGAAAGCGGACCGAAGCGAAAAGGACACATGCGGCCGGCCCTAAGTGTTGGAGGCGTGCAACTACCAGGCTCGTTGAAGCACTGAAACATTTCATAAGAGGCTCAGGGATAAATGAAGTGGCAACAAGCTTTAATCTCACACAAATGCCAAATTGTCTCAACATCACAAATGATCTACAACTAAGTTTTCTTGGATCAGGGCGAGATATTACGGAGTTCATGACCCAACAGAGATACTCAAGCAGCGGGAGCCGTACGAAACAGAATTGGACTTAAAGCCTAACATTCATCTCGAGGCCAACCGTACCTAAATGTGGTCCCTGGCTACTAGACATGTCTTCCAACACAAATAGCCCGGATACAAACTCAAGACACGAAACCATAGTCGACAACAAAGGATGGTGATTAACCGACAAGGGCTTGCCGCGCCAAGTAATCTTTGGGTGCTGGAGTCACAATACACATATCCAATACACTCAATGGACCGCTCACGTTTCCCTACAGCATCATAGCACCGGTACTTAGCGATTTGGTATCACTTTCTTAGCTTCAAAGGCAAGTTTCCTTCAATCGATTGAATGATAATAACCTGCGTGTTTTACCTCGTTCCCACTTACCCGC